>JAZGLO010002798.1:320000-756235 GCA_036873155.1 Biomphalaria sudanica
TAAACGATGTACAAGAAGGGTTGTCGTAAAATGAACAGACTTTGAACGCACCATAAGAATTGTCGTAAAGTGGACATACTTGACATAAAAAAGGGCTGTCGTTAAGTGGACATACTTGACACACCAGAAGGTCTGTCGTAAAGTGGACAGACTTTATCCACCAGAAGAGTTGTCGTAAAGTGGACAGACTTTATCCACCAGAAGGACTGTCGGAAAGTGGACAGACTTTATCCACCAGAAGGACTGTCGTAAAGTGAGCAGACTCTATCCACAAGAAGGGCTGTCGTAAAGTGGAAAATCTTTATCCAACAAAAGGGCTGTCGTAAAGTGGACAGGCTTGACACACCAGAAATGCTGTCGTAAAGTGGACAGATCTGACGCACACAAAGGGCCGTCATAGGATGGACAGACTTAACGCTATATGAACATCTAGACACACATGAAGGGTGGTCGTAATGTGGACAGACTGGACCATCTCTATGAAACAAAAATACCGTTAGATGAAAGACTGGAACGCGTATCAGGTGTTTCTTGGTAGACCTGTCGACATATTTCAGACTGAAAGTGACGCTGACAAGTAATTTAGCTTCAAACAAGATTCCGCCCTAATAACGAAAGGAGTGCTGATTGACAGAACGAAATGAATCTCAATACATATTTTATGTCTGGAAATGAGTGCAGGTAAATTTCAAAACTCCTCTTCCATGACAAGGCATGGTTAAACTTTCAGCTCACGAGTTCACGCAATGACGTCACGACATTGTGAACTGGCATCCACCTGTTTGTTCTATCTCTAGCTTTTAGCAGTGCAATGAAGATTCCATTTTTAAAAATTAGGCTAGAACAGTAATTTTGAAAAATGAATGCGCTCTTCCATTTTGGCTTAAATATTTTTTTAAAAGTACGCAGACTAGTGATGACTAAAGACGTTTATCACACAACTGATAAGATGCAAGTTTTCTCATTGTACCTTTAACAAGGTGAACAAAATAGGGCGTTATATGTTAAAATGTCATGCCCCATTATATTTAGTGCAGAGCAAGTTTGTTTTTTCAGACATAACCTATATATATATATAAAATGTTTCTACTAGATCTCAACATCTAGATCAGTGGTTCCCAAACTTTTTTGTCTCATAGACCCCTTGCCATGTTTTCTGGTTTTCGGTAGACCCCCTGCTTAAATTGCAAATTTTTGCAAATTCATCAACATATTTTAAAACTAATCTCTAACTGTAGTGAGTTGAAGAGTGAAAAAGTAATTTAAAGCCTAACAAAAATGTATAGATATCTATCTTTGTTATTGATAAAATTCACCTTTAAACCAATTAAAATAACAATGAATATGTTTTGCTGGAATCACCAAACACATTGGAATTTTTTTTTTTTTTTTTTTTTTTTTTTGCAGGTTTATTATCTGTTGCTACGGATATATTAATTAATTAATGAACCTTATATATCATTGTAAAAGTTTTCGCAGAGCAGTTTCTCATGTATTTCTTGATCTTTCACGTGTGGCTCTAATTTAGTCAGTGAAGGGGCAAAAGCGAGTAACAGGCGCCTAAACCAGCAAGCTTCGAGCAGGAAGGACTCATTAGCATTGGCTTGCTACCCAGAAGAATAACTGAATTTAAACCTCTGATGGCTTGCAGCTAAACCCAAACATGGGAAAGGTTTCGTGGGTCAACCCTGAGGAAAAATAAGGAGATGGCGACCTTTAGACAGTTTGCAGCAAACAGAGCTACACCCTGTCAGAGCCTGTGACACCGCTGATCCCAAACTGTATATATGTCGTTTGCAAAGAATTACATAAGAAGCTTTTTAATTTTATAACTCATGCTACCAATGTGCCCTTGAACTGTATTGTTGTTTAAAGAAATTCTTTTAATAATATCAGATGTAAGTTTGTGTAAAACAGTTTTTAAAACTACAATGGCTGGTAAAATCAATGCTACCTATAGTGTTTTCCGTATTTTGCTATGAGTAAAGAGATATTGTAAGACGCTAAAAACCATCACCATTTTTCGGTCTATTCTGTAATTTATCTTTGAGTATTCAAAAGTTTTTCAAATCTTTTTTTTTTTTGTCAGGCCGGCATCGTCTCAAATGATCCTCCAGCGGAATTGGTTTCATAGCGTCATCAAAAGTCACTTATCATCCAACCGCTGGTTTGACAAGGAAGGAACGAATCCCAATTTTAAATAATCAACGCTGTACAGTCTACATTTCTTTTTGTTAAGCATTAGTTACATGTACACAAAAATTAAGCTATTTAAATAAGTATTGAAACTAAATACAATTTTTCGTTTGAATAGCTGGATAAATATTTAAAGGATAAACTAAGGTACATATATTAGTTTATGAAATAATTACATTAATGGGATGTAAAAATTAAAGTCATGACCTGCTTAAATGAAATCCATTATCGTAGACCCCTGCGGACATGTCATAGACCCCCAACTTATTTTTTCACTTTGGTAGACCCCTCGGAAGTCTTCGTAGACCCCTGGAGGTCTTTATAGACTACTTTGGGATTCACTGATGTAGATTGTTAACAATGGCTAACCTAAAAATAAACACACTAACTTAACGTTTGACCTTTGTAGCGTCTCGAAGCAATAAATATGTAAAAGGACACTCGTATTATTTCCAAAAAGATTTCAACTAGAATCTAATAATTAATACTGATGTTGAAATGTCATTATTTCCACGGGAGATTACATATTCCATTTCCTTAGTGCACTACTATAGTGCGGAAATCAAACAAGTTAGCATTTCGATAAAACCAAACAAATAAAGGTATATTAGTTGTTCCTACTTTCTTGCCTGACTCTGACATAGATCTAGCGTGTATTTGGTGAAATGAAACTCTTACGTGTTAGCGCAATGTTTACATTCCACTTTGGGTCCTGCATGCCATGGCATTGAACCATACACGCTCACATAACACTTTACTGCGCCCTATCCCAAGCGAAAAAATCCTGGCCGATCACACTTGAATGTCCACATCAAATGACGCTGTTCTTCCCAGCAATCTTGTTGCCAATTCAATCACAAAGTGCACCGTTCAGGCCCAGGGTTTGCGACTGAAGCTTTGATCTCCCACACAACTGACGAGAAGCGAAGCCGTAGGGGAGGTAATGAGACCCGTATTTATCACCTGTGCCATTCTATTGACATCATAGCATTTTTGTTTTGTTCCTCCTCCTGCCCACTTTAGTCTCCCCTTCACGTTCTAATGAGTGTCTGTGTCACAAAGTCTACTTGTAACCAAGTCAACGTGTCAGTGTAACTAGGTCCAATTTCCTAACTTATTGACTTTTCTTGACGCGTTGAACAACTTTTCTATTCTTTTATGTCTCCCTTGGAATTATCTGCCAACCCCCCCCCCCTTTTTTTTTTTTTTGCTTCTGCTTAATCCCGAACATGCTATCTAAATCATAGCTAAATAAACAAAGGGAAATAGCGACAATCAACTATCAAGAAATATTCAGGTCACTGGATTCAAAATAACAAAGCTAAATCCCATGGTTCTATTCTAAATTCTACGGAGTTCCGATACATAGAACGACCCTAAAAGCTTATTTAAAAAAAAAAAAAGGGGGGGGGGTTGACGGTTTGAGCATGAGTTTCAAAGGATTCAGCTTATAAACAATCTAACCCCCCATCAGGGAGGTCCATGAATGAAGTCAAGTGTGTAAGTGATCATAGAAGATTCACGATGGAGGTTAGTCACGATGGCCAAACAAGTACTATGGTTTGTATTACTTTGTATACTAGTGTTAATTAATAATCCAGCTACGATCTTACAGGTAAGGTGTCTGCTAGGAAAGGGGAGGGAGGTGTAGCAATTGGTTCAAGAAAGAATTGTTTCTTCTTGAAAATCTTCTCGCCCTACGTGGTACACTGTCTAAATGACACGACAAAAGAACCCATATTTTTTTTATATTGTTAAATTTTGAAACTCCATTTCCCCTGTTATAGACACAAGATTGTTTAAATGCGTGAAAGCCTAGAAGCTAATCAGTAACTGTATAGTTGAAAGAATAAATAAGTAATAAAATTTAGGGTACAATGTTTTTTTTTAGTTGAGTAAATAAATACATGTACAACTATGTTGCTTTCAATACCCCCCAATAGATTAGTGGCAAATACACGAATAGCAAACTTTTTGGTGTATCCGGTGTATAGACTACGGAATTGATAAACTAAACATTTTTTAAAACTATCTAATAACTTTTGCGAACATAGATCCACTTAGCACTGTAGAATCAAATGTGTAAACCAAAATTACTGTGAATAACCTTTAGCCTAGCAGTATCCAATGAACATCACAAGGAGATTGTCTGTCTATAAAACAAAACGAGGAGTGGGAACAAAATAATAGCTCATGAATTAAAACAAAACAAACAAATGTTTGCCATTTAGCTCAAATATGGATTTTTGTATGGGGAGCGATAGCTGAGTTGTAAAGCGCTTGGGGTCCCGGGTTCGAATCCTGGGATTTTTTATTTCGGTATCTTTGAGCGCCTCCGAGTGCACCCAGCTCTAATGGGTACCTGACAATAGTTGGGGAATAGTAAAGGTGGTTGGTCGTTTTGATGGTCACACGACCCCTCGTTAACCGTAGGCTACCGAAACAGATGACCTTTGCCCTAGAGACCACAAGGTCTGAAAGGGGAACTTTTATGTATTTCTGTATTGTCCTTAGCATCCTCCAAAGAACTCAGCCTAGAGAAGAAACTAACGTGAAGATGGACAAGAATAGACCTAAAGACATACCTAACAACATTCGTTACCTGTCAAAGAGCGTTATTGTGACATCATTAATTCAAACAAACAATTTCTAAAGTGAACAAGGAATTGTACTTCCCAGTAACGAATGTCGATCTTGGACTCAGCTTAGCTGATGAATCATTAGAATGCTTAAATGACAAGAAACAGATTCATTATCTTGTTAGCACTTTATATTAGTAAGCTATTGGTTAAATCTGGACAGTGTTCATCACAATCTACAGAATGCTTTCAAATAGTTTTTCCTTTAAGTACTTTGTTTACATGCTTTTAAAATGAATCAACATGCTGCCATTCAAACAAAAGCGTTTTTGTCTTCTGGAAAAAAGACAAGAGCCTACACCATGCCGACATTACAGACACACAGACAATGGCAATGATTTTGCTTTCATGGCGAAAACAAGCACATAAAACAAATGAAATGGTGGCAAACATTTAGTAACTCTGTGTTTTAATTTTCTATGAGCAAGCCGAATCCATGCCTGAACTCACCAAGTTTCACGTCGTGCGGTAGCGTGGCGCAGGACCTCGGCCTAGACATCTTGTCTTCACGGTTCACAACGTAGACGTGATCCGAAGGCTTGCACTTTTTCGGTCTCATCTTCACTATGGACATGCCTGATTCAGTGGTCCCCATGGAGTGCAAAGACGAAGAGGTAGCCATGGCCCGGTAAGGCTGGCTTTTGGAATCCGACTCAAGATTTAGGCTGATGGAGCTCTTAGCTCGCCCGAAGAGCTTTTCACGAAGAATGCGTGTTACAGTAGAACCGGATACCGCCGCTGCAGCCTGGGTGTTGGTCAATGGAGGCGGCTCCGCCTGCCCTATAGGAGGCTGGTTTCTATCTGCCTGATCGTAGTGAGTATCAGTTGTCGTAACGAAGTCTCGAGACGACATATAAGTGCGAGAGTTGGGTAATCCGTTGGAAGGCTGTAATCTGCTGCCGGCAGGGTAGTCCAACCCGGAATGGAGATCCGCAGCCCTTGCTGCTGCCGCCGATTTGTTAGAGTGCAAGAGCTGCTGAGAAGGCTGGTAATGTGGCTCGTTGTGGTGAAGGTGGTGATGATGATACTGAGCAGGGTTAGAGATGACTTCGTGGGGCACTTTGGTGGCGCTGCGGTACCTCGTGCGATAGTCACCGTCGAGGTAGGCAGCTTGAGAATGGCAAACATACCTAGAGCCGTATGTGCCATCGAGAGGATCTCCCTTTTCACACCCAAGTCTATTCAGCGAAGAGTTATAGACGTCTTGTTCATTCTGAAGGTCGAGGTAGCAATGTCCTGATGACGAGAAGGAAGCAGAGTAGCGATTTTTCGCAGAGGATGGCTTCCTGGAATACTTACTCTGATTCTCTTCGTTCCGGAGATGTCCGGCGAGGTTTCTATCCGATTTGGAAACTTTCATCCGCTGCTCTTGCCGGCTGCTGCTAGAGCCTCCATTGTGGGCGTGAGGGGAATCCTTGTCAGGATTGGCCAAGCCGTGATTGCTTTTGGTCCAAGGCTTCAGATTCTTCAACCACGACAGAGTCTTATTGTATATGCTGTCTTTGACTCTGTATCCCGAACCAGTCTCCCGGGACAGGTCCCCGCCGAAGCTGCCTCCATGCGAGTTCCGAAGCGACATCCCTTCGTCCCATGGGCGCATGGCCTGCAGGTGAATGTGCCTGCCAGAGCCCTGAGAGACGAACCTGTCCATTCTAGTCTCGCCTTGTATGTCGCTCATGGCCAAGGACGATTCTCATACGCGTATTCCAACAGTGTTTAATAAAACAGCATATGAACACTAGAAGCATTGTTAAGATGGACGTGTATTCTAGCCCGAGATGAGATTACAATTCTTGTAAACATTTGGTACAATTGTGACATATAATAAATTACTCCAAAAGAATCGTACAAACACATATAATCCCAGAAGTTTTCACTGTGAGTGTATTTAGGGTTGAGTACAAAGGGGTAACTTGCGGTCATCAAGATTTCAGGCAGCAGAAAGTAAAGCCTTCCCTTTCGTTTGGTCTGCCAATGTCAAACGAGACTTGGAGAATGTCTTCTCAGGCGGAAGCACGAGATTGGCGTGGCGATGATCAGTCATATCTCCTGCGCAGTATGTCACAGAGTCAAAGGTCAGATGAGTTCATCGGATTGTTTGAAGTCAACCGATGAGCGTCACACATGAAAGCGTCTATGAGGGCGATGTGTCATCAGAAAGTGACTGGTAGGCCCAGATTTCCGGGTTGGACGCGGGTCAGTTCAAGTCTGCAAGCTCAAGATCTAGCTGCTTGGTAATAAGAGAGTACAACGTTAACAAAAACAAAATGAGCACAAAGTGAATTATTAAGTACAGAGGCAATATCTCCATCACCAGCTGGGAGAAGTTGAAACAAAAAGTGTGTGTGGGGGGGCTGGGCAACTAAAAAAGAACCACGCTATCTTGCATTAAATCATAATGAGTATGTAGCATAACACGAGGAAAAAAAAACTAATGGCTTAATAAAGAACAAAGACAATCTGATTGAGTGAGCTTATCCCAAAAACACATTTTATCCCATAAAAAAAACACAACAAAAACAACAACAAAAAACACGAAAAACCATAAAACTAGCATTTCAGTTTTAAAAAACACAGCTTAATATACCAAGTTTCAAAGCCCACTGGTTCAACTGTTGGCACAACACATTAAGTTGGTGAAATACACAAAGGAAAACGAGAAAGTTTTTGTCAACCACTAGATCTAACAGTTTCAACCCAGACAACATTTAACTGACGCGTCAGAACTCGTTAAGACGACCTGTACTGAAGTAAGAAAATGAAATGGCCATCAGCTGCTCGTACAACAGACAGCCTAATTCAAATTATTTTAAAACAACCGACAACAAAAAAAGTTTTTAAATCTTTCACCAAAGATAAAACAAACAAAAAAAAGTTGTACTAACATGATGTGCTGTGTGAACCCCAGTGTTCTCATTCCGTCCCACACGCTTCACCTACATAGGTTTTTTTTGTTGTTTTTGTAGACCTTCATGCTGTTCTACCTCAAAGTGCGCACACCCCTTCACCTCTCTAGCACGTCCCAAAGAATTAGGCGAACGAGGCTGTGACGTCATAACTACTGCCCACCCCCACCCGCTATAAAAGCAAAAAACAAAACAAAAGCAAAACAAAAACATTTAAAAAAAAAAAAAAAAGGTTTCTATGCACGTAGCTTCGCATGGAAAAGGGTGCGCGTGCCTTGATGAGAGTGTGCGCGTGTTTTTATATTTATTTTCCTCCGTGAGTGTCCCAGATAGGTTTTGGAAATAAGGGGAGGGGGTGGGCAAGGACGCAACAATGAATACATCACTTTTGATGAGTTTAAAAGCGGTAAACACTAAGAAAGTAAGAACAAGCCAGTCTAGGCACAAGACAACAGAAGAATGAAGAGGGGGAACAAAGTTTGTTGAGGTTGGTAGAATGAAATTCATCTATGTATTCCTCCATGTATCTAACTACAGAGAGAGAAGAGAGACAGAGAGGGGGGGGGGGGGGGAAAGAGAGAGAGAGAGTCGAGAAGAGAGAGGGAAGAGACAGAAGAAGTGAGCTAGAGAGAGAAAAGAGAGAATAGAGAGAAAAAGTTATGGTCGAGAAGTTAGCCATCGCCAATCAAAAACAAATTAAATAAAGTCTGAAGTCACTGTCCAGGCGTACAACTCCACTCATTAAATTAGACTAGCCATTAAACTTGAAGCATTGGGGGAAAAAAAAACTATTTATTGAAAAAAACAACTACTTTATTTTGGAACAGGTATACAACAGGTCTATCCATTCACCCCATAGGCTTGAATTTCGTTTCTCCAAAATTTAGATCAATGCCAAGTGGGTATGTGTGCTAGTTCAATGGGACGAAACACTTGAATCCATTGATATTTTCTAGCACTCTGGGCAAGCCTAGGAGCAGGTTTGGACATCGTTTGGTCACCTCCTGCGTGGCTCTTGGTTAGATGCCATTATCGTGTTAAGTGAGGATACTTCTCAATGGATAAGTGTTTCCTTAACCCCACAGGAGATGTCAAACAAAGCTTTTTGGCAGCAGAGATAGGGACAAAAGCGATGAAAAAAGCGACAGCATTAACTTATGAGAATAAATTCGTGAGTGAAACTGACATCGATTCCATCAGAAATAAATAACAAATCAAGACCTATCTGACCTCACAAAGTACTAAAAACAGCAGGCGAATGAATCCAATTTTTGCGTTGACAATTCAAATCCACTATCGGACCATACAGGCCACACTGTTAAAGTGTTTGCATTTTTAGTTTTTCAAAAGAGACCGAATGCCTTTGTTTCAATGAATACGACATTGCTGTACTTCTGAGGTTCTAACATCGTTGTAAATCACTCCTGAGGATAGGGGAAAGAGGTTACTAAATCTACAAAAAAAAATTTTTTTTAAAGAACATGATTGTGGATACACAAACTCAGAATCGGCCCACGAATCGGTCCACTCAGGCAGGTTTCCAGCATGACTATCAGAAGCTATGAACTGCAAACTATCAACCACCACAACCCCATCTCTGCCAATACAAAAAGTAGAGACGTCTGCCGATACTATTGTCACGTTCAACCAATGGACGACATGATATGAAAGGGTACGGAGTTTTATTAATGTTATTATTACATTTTTAATATTCATATGTATTCAATGAACTGATTATTACAAAGATATGGTTCAATGTAAACCTGGCTAAACTGAAGTTATTGAATGACAAAATGATAGTTTTGCAAAGGGCCAACACTTGTGTCTCATTCAGGACGGTGAGGGATAGACTTTTCAATTCTTAGTTATGCTATATATGGAAGGTACTGTTGTACAAAGCACTGCTTATAAAATGTTGTTAAATACTTTACTCGATTAATATACATACCGATGGCTTTTTTTTTCTTTTTAAAACAAAACTAAACATTATATTTAAAATATTAAAAAAAAACACTAAATTTAGTAATACTAAAAAATTTTATAACACTATTTAGAAAAAGAAAAAAGACATTTGCCTTGATGTTTTCAAACATACAGAAAGGTCACCTCCCTTTCTAATATAGTCTCTCCTTTTTTTTCAAAATTAATAATGAATAGGTGTAAAACTTGCATTGTTAATTTAAAAAAAAAGTAATTGCATCAGAACAAATATATAAATATCATGATTTTCATTATCTTTTCTAGTTTTTGCTATCTAAACGGGACGGAAAGAGAAAACTTGAAGTGGCTATTCCCATTTTGGAGCTTCTAAAAATCCGCTTATGGTAGAGGTGTGTAGATCTATAATTTGGTAAGTTCTATGTTTGGGATTTTTTGAGTCAATACAGTTTGAGAAAAGTAACTTGTTAGTAGTGCGTTAACACCCCCCCCCCCAAAAAAAAAAATTATTCTAAATATATTCCCTGACGCAACAACTGTCCACCTATATCCCTACCCATATTACATGTCCTTCTCCATGAGGCAACAACTGTACAACTGTATGTCTAGTTTGTCTACCCATATTACATTTCCTCTCCATGAGGCAACAACTGTACAACTGTATGTCTAGTTTGTCTACCCATATTACATGTCCTTCTCCATGAGGCAACAACTGTACAACTGTATGTCTAGTTTGTCTACCCATATTACATGTCCTTCTCCATGAGGCAACAACTGTACAACTGTATGTCTAGTTTGTCTACACATATTACATGTCCTTCTCCATGAGGCAACAACTGTACAACTGTATGTCTAGTTTGTCTACCCTTATTACATGTCCTTCTCCATGAGGCAACAACTGTACAACTGTATGTCTAGTTTGTCTACCCTTATTACATTTCCTTCTCCATGAGGCAACAACTGTACAACTGTATGTCTAGTTTGTCTACCCATATTACATGTCCTTCTCCATGAGGCAACAACTGTACAACTGTATGTCTAGTTTGTCTACCCATATTACATGTCCTTCTCCATGAGGCAACAACTGTACAACTGTATGTCTAGTTTATCTACCCTTATTACATTTCCTTCTCCATGAGGCAACAACTGTACAACTGTATGTCTAGTTTGTCTACCCATATTACATGTCCTTCTCCATGAGGCAACAACTGTACAACTGTATGTCTAGTTTGTCTACCCATATTACATTTCCTTCTCCATGAGGCAACAACTGTACAACTGTATGTCTAGTTTGTCTACCCATATTACATGTCCTTCTCCATGAGGCAACAACTGTACAACTGTATGTCTAGTTTGTCTACCCTTATTACATTTCCTTCTCCATGAGGCAACAACTGTACAACTGTATGTCTAGTTTGTCTACCCATATTACATGTCCTTCTCCATGAGGCAACAACTGTACAACTGTATGTCTAGTTTGTCTACCCTTATTACATTTCCTTCTCCATGAGGCAACAACTGTACAACTGTATGTCTAGTTTGTCTACCCATATTACATGTCCTTCTCCATGAGGCAACAACTGTACAACTGTATGTCTAGTTTGTCTACCCATATTACATGTCCTTCTCCATGAGGCAACAACTGTACAACTGTATGTCTAGTTTGTCTACCCATATTACATTTGCAACAGTCGAATAATAAACATTAATTACATGTTATAAAAAAAAATAGGTCGAATCGTAAAATGTATAATAATAAATCAACTCGGCAGTTCACAGAAATGTTTTGAATGCTGGAGTCTCTGCTTGCGATACTGACAAGAACTGGAGTCTCGAATGTGTTTACACCCCGTAGCTAAATATAATGTGTGCCTCCGTGTGTGTGTTTGTGTACCTGTGTATGTGTGTGTTTGTACACGTGCGCGAAACCATGGCGAGCAATGCCAGAAATACATTACAACTAGCAAGTAATGCTAAAAATAAAATGAAGGTATAGCCTTGATAAAAGACGTGTAGTTAAATATAGAGGCTTGGTTAATATAGACGCGTTATAATGTTAGGCACATATAAGGCACAGCTAATGAGACTACAAAAAATTCATTGGCCATCGCTTTTCTCAGCGAACCCAGCTCAGTTGAGACATCATATTTTCAAACAAATCTAATAGCATAACATGAACAACACAGCGTCTACACTACACAAAGCTACCAGTAGCACTTAGAGAGAGAGAGACGTTAAAGACAAGGACTACTTACATAAGCGCAACCTTTTTTTTTTTCAGCCTCTTTTCACCTCGCTATCATAGCATAAAAATGACTGACACATAATAATTTTTTAAAAAGTTATAGATCTACGCAAAAACAAATGTCAATAACCACTGAATTGTGCACTTAAATAAAGAACTGTAGTATAGTTAATGCATAAAGCGCCAATGTACGTCCAAATGATGACTCTATATTCATGTCTTTCACATTTTGTGCTGAACTGTCCACAGGGTCCTAGTTCTTTCTTCTATTTGTATTTGTCGCAGAGTACTGGGCCTTAAACACCCCGCCTTACAAAACAGATTAACTCTTTTTATCCACGATTTAAACAAAAAAAAAGGTGCCACGTGAAACAAGTAGTTAGGCCAAGGTAAACAGATCAAACACATTGTATATCTTATAGCCAACTTCCCAATTCGAACATAGTTGAACTGAACGCTGACAAGCTGGTCAACGCAGCTAGACACAATTAGCTCATCGTAGGTCAAACTGGCAGGAAACTGTGAGTATTTTGGGTCTCATGGTATGAAGAGAGCAACTAATTGCAAGAAAAAGGCCAACCCCACCTCCTTTCAACCCAAACGGGTTGAGCATAGCTAAACTGAGATGATTCGATTTAAGGCAAAGGGGCCCCAACCTGGGAATGAAGTGCTTCATGTGAAGCTGTAGTACACAAGCTTGGAAAAAGGTCGCATCAAAGCTTTTCATTCTGTACTTGAGGCGCCATGTTTTTGACTCCAGCACATATAAAAACAAAAAAAAAAAAGAAAGACAGCTAAAAAATTAAAAAATGCAAGTTTCAAAATTATTCCAAACATAGCAGACGTTTCATCTGTAAAAATGTACCCACTTTTCTAATATCAATCAAATATCAAATGTATTGATATTTTTAAATCGTCAGAAGAAACAAAATTATGTTCCGTTCACTGATCCCCTTCGTGTGCAAATAAAAAGACTCTAGAGGCCAGAAGGAACTGCTTCCCGTGCTAATTATACTTGTATACATCTATATCGTAAACTATTGGACGATCATCTCAAGAGTACAGGGTCTGGCCAGGAGAGGAACCAGAGTTCCAGGCGTTTTACTTTTTTACCCCTTTTTGCATTGCTTCATGCAGTTGTTTTTGAAGCTTTGAAAGTTTCTGAATGTCTTCGAGTCTCTCATTATTTATGCTGCTTCAATGCTAAACCAAGTATACAAAGATACATTTAGAAAGTTTCAATAGAAAAGTGTCATAGGTTCACGGGGTTCTAGAGTTGACTTATTATTTTAGCTTCTGCAAATATAAAAAAAAAATAATATTCTGTTTCATTTCTTTATCTTACCTCGCCTATGTTGAAGAACCAAGAAAACCTGCCCAAACTTTACCCTGGCACTGTTAGTGAAATCATTCTAAAAGCATTAAAATAGACATGCATTTTTAAAAATATCTTTTACAAAGTTTATTAATTTTACATATTTACATGAAATTATTCTGATTGCGCAATAGCAGCTACACTTAAAAACACTCTAGAACACACCTATACTTGTAGATTTCAGCTATTGCACACTTCATATGGTAACGACAGATTCAAGTCATACGGAAATGCACATGAAACAAGTGTTTCAAAGCAGTGGCTAAGCATTTAACCTACTAGCTTAACAAAGCGCTTCTTATTGTATTATAAACACACTAGTCGACCGGCGGAGTAGCATACGCCGCTAATTTGCAGGGCCGGCCTTAGGCCATTGCAACCTATGCGACCGCAGTGAGCCGGCACTTTCATAGGAGCCGCGCTAATTGTAGGTGTATAAATTATTAAATTAAACCATTTTATAACTTATAACAGATTTCCCGTGGCCTTCTGTCGATTTACCAGGAGCTCCTGGAAATCTCCTGAAATTGCAAAATATACGAAAAAGTCCTGGAAATATCCGGTGTCACAATCATCAATTGTGGATGTCAGATGTCAAGATCTATGAAGATGCTATGATAGATGTTACGTTGAAGATTATCTTGATCTATATCACACCATCAATGATCGTGATTGCCGAGGATCTTGAAATCGTCTTTTAATAAGATGATCGTATAGAAGTAGCTAGACCTAGTTGATAAAACGATCATTCAGAATGTTGCCAGTTGATAAGAGGATCATCTAGAAGTTGCCAATCGCTAAATCGATCTAAGTATGTTCTCTTCGTCTAAAACAATTACTTTAATTCAGAACTTGAAAAAGCTATTCGCAAATAATTACAATGGTTAAATGTACTTGAATAAAATAACAGATCTACACAATAATATAATTGAGTTCTAATACAAAACTCTGGTACATGTTCTCACTAACACGTTCCATACAAGACTGACTAAAAATCTAGAACCTTTCCCGGGTATAGCGGTGTCACGTGTCTAACGCACCTCGTTGCAATGCCAACCAATAAATGCAGCTCAATGTACAAAAATTAATATTTCAAAACCAATCACATTTATTCTGACACATAGCCCTCCGCGTGATGGAATTTCCCGAGGTCGCTGACGAGCTAAATATAGATACTGTGTACGTGACATCCGGAAATTATTAAATCTATAGAAAACTCATACAAATCTCCTGAAATATATAGACAAAAATTGTCATTTTGGAGTGTCATTCAATATGGAAAACGACAATCCTACGCGCTATAAAAAAAAACGGCATTATTCCGTAATTTTGGAATCTGGTGAAAGAAGCTTCTCGCGACTCAAACTAATGAAGAATTACTGGAGGTCAACAATTCTCGTAGAAAGATTGAAACATTTGGTAATTCTTGCTATTGAGCGTGATCTATGTGGGAAATAGAATTTTTATGATATACTGTATGACTTCGCTACACGCAAGACTCGTAAAGTACTTCTGTACGTAGTAAAGATTGAATAAAATGCAAAGAAGAATGTATTTTCTAATATAATTTCTTCATTTTCACTTATAATCCGTATCCCTACCCCAAACTGGGCCCCGCGAATTCCGTTTCGCATAGGGCCCCATAATGGTTAAGTCCGGCCCTGCCGTAGGGTAACTCTAGTCTGACTTGCTGAGATAAAAGAGTGATCTTTCCTTTACTTCTTGTCCAAACTATTGAGCCATGAAGAGAATTCTATAAACACATAATGTCTTTGCCTCTGTGTCAACTCTTCAGTGAGATGTTGGCATAAATTAAAGGCCTTTATTTCGCGCATGCGTTGGACAGATCAATACCGAGTACGAGTGTTGTGTACATTATTATTACATTATATCTTATTAAAAAGCTTTTATCCATTCAGTCTGTCTGGTACAAATGTGTACACGCTTTTTCTTCTCACTTCCCATTCTCGGATCAAGTTAAAATTTCGCACAATTATTCATTCATAGTCCATGGCAATACATGAATCTATGAAAAACTTTAACAATTAGGGGTAATTAATTAATTTTGTTTTCTACAGAAAAAAGGGAGATAAACATTTTATTATTGAGATATATCATTATATGGCAGTGACTTTGCGGTTCTTTTCATTAGATATATCTTTTGTTTTAACTTAGCCTATGATTATTTTTTATTTATTTTGGATCTACAGAACTGACCACTACATGAACATCGGTTTATTTTGATATCAATCTAATCTTGATCTCACACACTTCAAAGTCAAGAGGGGGTGGCACCTGAAGTAAGGAGAACGAGGCTGAAACAGCAGAAGGTCATGCAATAAGATATATGACAATTGGTAAGTAATGTCACACGCAGACTAAATAGAGATCATGAAAAAAAAATTATGTATACAATTATTTAGAATAATTATCTATGGTTGACCACAGCAAATAAATGTGTGGGTAAAAAAAAGTGGGTCAGTACTAGTGTTTTACTTATTACTTAAGTCATAAAGAGACCAGACTTTAGTCACACAGAGATTAGTCTTCGGACACAGTGTTTTAGAGAGAGATCAGACTTAAAATTTGGAAGAGTAGCAACTAATTGACTAGTTCAAATGGATAAATTGATCAGTGAAATATTTACACACACACACACACAAACGCAAACAAATCAAAGTTATTAAAGCTTTGAACGTGAGTTACAATCATGGCACTGCCAATGAGTCTACTGCAAACTCACACACATGATGACCACCTCTTAGTCACAAGAACAATAGACTCTGACTTCAACGTTGTACACAACTCCTCAGAATTAACGATGACAGTCCTAGCCCTAATTTCCTGACAGATGTGGATGGTGGTGGGTAGGACTCGAACCCGGAACCATGGTGAAGAGAGTCAAGAGCGAATGCCACTCGACCAGGCAGGACGTATCGCATTTAGTAAATGAACTCTACCGAGTCTCTCCTACTGTATTTTTTTTTTTTGTTAACCACAGGTATAAACGCTTGATTACCATAGAAATAGATATAACAAAGGGAGCGAATATGGATTACAGACTTAGTTTTAGTGCAGTGTTTATTAAAAAAAAATTTCTAACGAAACACTTTGCACATTCTGAGTATTTAGTGGAACACTTTGCATATTGCTTATTTCTTTTTGAGAGATTAATTCACGTGGTGACCTTTAGTTAATTATTCCCGTAGTTCTTGGAACACCTATTCAGGCCACGAGGAACACTCAGGTTGCGTGGACCACAGTTTGGGAAACACTGGATTTAGTGCATACTGCATTGAAGCTAAGCCTGCGCAGCTTCTGACACACAGAGACAAAATATGTCATGAATTATTTCTATGTACCCACTGAACCTGAGTCTGAAACAGAGTGTACAATGTAATATTATAGATCCATATTTTATATATCTTGGTCTATGCTGTAATGCTCCATGTGACGGCGGAGTTTGTGTCTTGTTGTGTTTGTTTGTTAAATGTTTGACATATTACGGATGTTCCTTCAGAAATGAAGATCATCTACTTCCTAGTCCAAACCTCCCGCAGGACGACGGGGGATGGCAGCGGGCAGGATATGATCCCCGGAATTTCGAGACAACCAAACGACATTCAGCACGCATACCGCACGACCAGGCAGCCATCTGGGAAACACAATTAATCCTCAACATAGAAGCATATATGCCCACATATCCATCAACATTTATAGCAATATACACAAGACATCAGAATCTTCTCTTCAAAAGCAAACCCTTGCATTTGTATTCGTGTGTCATTGTTTTCGATGAGACACGAACAAATTGTTGCATAAATTAATCTCTCTGGTCCTAATGATGTATAGAGATTGCACGCTATCTAATTCATCTATAAATAAACAAGTCTTGATCGGAGGGGAGTGGGCGGGAGCAATGGGCTGGTGAATCTTCAATAGAAATCTCCCTCGGGAGATGTATGAGACAGATAATACGGGCGCCGTGAAATTAGGGTTTGTTTACCAGCGCCCCGTCTACACCCCACGCTTACTTATTACAAGCCACCCACAATGTCTACATCGCATTTTTTTTAGCTGCTAAGACACCCAGTGGGATAAACTACTGAAACATTGCAGCGTCGGAGCCACCATGTGGATGATGTAGTCATTGCCAACTTAAAACTAGAGATGGAATGAAAGGGGCTGAAAAAAAAGAAGTGGAAGAGACATTTCTTTTCCTCATTTACTCGTAGGAACTTAATCTGACCTAATAGAACTATATTTGGAACATAAAAGCGCGACACTACTATTTATTTATTTATTAATTTTGCGGCTCAAGTCGATCAACGTGTGAAATATTTCATTCGGGGAGGGGCTGAAGCTAAATGTCCCCCCCCCCCAGGCCCAGCTCATGGAATTCGGTAACTGTAGTTTTGCTTTCCTTTTTTTTTTTAACTGTTTCTCAGGCGGTTGTTTGAAATCTATTAGATGTGCTTTATTAATGGAGCCTAGCGATTAGTAGGAGAGCAGGTCAAAGGTAAGTACTTTATTTCCGGTGGGGCTACGTCCATGAAATCTATCATCATGAATAACTGTACTAACACTGAATAAGCAATAAGTAAGAAACTACCTATTAAACCAGGGGTTCTCATGAGTTGGGTGCACCTCTGGGGAGTGCGGCAAAGTAAAAAGAAAAAAGACGGGGGGGAGGGGGGGGTATCAAAAAATAATTTCAGTTATGGAAGGAGGCGAGGAACATGAAAAGGGTGTTGGGATTAAAAAAAAAGGTTTGGGGGTTCGCTGGATAATGCTCCGTTTATCAGCAGCGTCACCTTTGTGTGGAGTGATGCTTTCCTCGCACACTTAAGTCTGCAAACACGTTTAGATTTGTTTTTATTCAGTGATATAAAGCTTATCAGCATCGGCACCGCTCTGAGAGTATGTACCTCTCTAGCTCTTTGCCCCACCCTTCTCCCGAAACAGCTTTATTCTATGAATCTCTCTCTGTCCCTCTTTCTTCCATTGCCCCTGATGTTGAACTGTGCATCACATTAAGATAGACCAAAACGTAAAACCTACGCAGCTTTGCCTAAGCTCTATCAGTCCTAATGGTTTATTATTGGAAAGATTGGGTCAGCACTATCATCCCGGCACAGTATTAACAAGAACACACCCACGGTTCCCAGATAATAAACACACACACAGACATGTTATATAGTACATAAAACTTGGGTCCATTAGTCACACCCATGACTCAAGAAATAAAACTACCATATCCTCCTCCCCCCCCCCCCCCCAGATTGATATTACTTAATGTATTTCAAGGTAACGGGAAAAGAAAGAAACTACATCTGAGGATCTTGGGAGCACGGAGACGTTCCTGGGGGCTCAAGGAGGCAGTTCATCTTCTTATCCATTTTTACTTCAAGATAAGCAAGAAGTATTAGATGCACACAAATGGCGCACGTGCGCCCCATCCCCGTCCACATTTATAAAAAAAAAAAAAAAGTGAAGCGACTGCGTCCAACTTGAACTGAATTATAGTCTGGGAGAGAGGGGGAAAAAAGGTACTATCCATATCTACGTTTGTGCCTCATTCGGTTATTAGGCGCAACCCTATACCTATATCTATCTATGATGTTTCAGCTAACGCTACGCTATCGCATTTTTTTAAAGTATATAAATTGGGTTAAGCGAGGAGTAGGGGAAGGGATGCCTGATTCATTTCGTGAGAAAACAGGATGACCATGTTAGGCAGCAAAGAGCTCGCCAAGATATACGCGTATTACTACATTTAAAATAAAAGAAGTCCGTCGTCCGCATCACACTCTAACAAAATGAAAAGAAAAAAAAGATTAACAAATGTTATTTCAATATTATTCGTGCATAGAAGAGCTTTCAAAGTTTTGCATGTACAAAGATCTAGATGATTGTATTTTCAAATATTGACATGATCTCAAATATGTGTCTCGACGATTACTATCTCAATGCGTTGTGACTGTTACAATGCAAATTGTTGAAACAATACGATGGGAAAACACAGAAACCTAACAGCCTTCGAAAGCAGTGGATAGTCGTCATTGTTGATGGTCTTAGTTTCTTCAAATAGTTGTCATTGTTTAATGTTCATTTTCCAAACGATTCTCCGAGCCAGAAACAAATGTTGGAGGCATTTCCAAACAAGGCAGTTTGTTAGAGCATAGAACAAGGCACTAGGTGGAGACCTTTACGAAATCATTTCAATAGGGCACTAGATAGAGACATTTTAAAACATGGCACTTTGTTAGAACATACAACAAGGCATTAGAAAGAGACCTTTACGAAATCATTTCAATAGGGCACTTGATAGAGACATTTTAAAACATGGCACTATTTGAAGACCTTTGAAAAAAAAAAACTAGATGGAGACCTTTTTTTAAATAAGAAACCTTTTTTTTAAAGACTTTTGAAACAATGCATAGATGGAGACCTTTTATGAAAAGTCACTCATAAAAATATATATTTCTTCAATAGCATTTACATGATTTTGGTTGAAAATTAATCAAATAATTACTTATCTATATAATTACTTTGTCGATAAATGTAACATATGTTAGTTAGACCATCAGATGTACTTCTAGCACTATGGTCTTTCATTTAAACTTAAAGACTTTCTAAACATATCACCCCCCCCCCCCATGCCCCAATCCAAAAAACTTAACTCCATCAATATCAACTAGGAAAAAATAATCATTAAAATCACTATTTAAGATCTACTCAACTCATCTACTGAAAGAACAGCTGATGTGCAGAGATTATGCAAGGGTCATGTTAAAACAGCAAGTGGAGCTTTATAGTCCATGCAGAACAAGAAGTAGGGCATACCAATGAAGTGTACATTTATTGAAATATCCATGACAGAAAAACAAAGTGTACAATGGGATGACAGATAGGCTGATAACTTCAAATATTATCTGAGAGTCAGCCTATAAAAGGTTTAGTATCTGACTTTTTACTAACTGTTGATGTTAGGTCGTTGGATTGCAGCTCCAGACAGCTAATACACCTAAACCGATGTAGGCCTAGTATATTTGTAGTGAAATAAACTTTTAATAACTTCAACAAACTTCTTTTGTAAACAAAAACGCAATATAAATTGTATTAATATATACAGATTCCACTTGAGATATAGATTTAATAGTAACAAGAATGAAATGATAATAAAACAAAATCGAACTCCCTACAAATGCACATATTTATTCTCTTGCATCTCTGAGTTGTCTCTCGTTCAGCTATCCACCACGTGACTCCCTAACATAAATTATGAAAGAACCTGTCGTGGTTTCATCATTCTACACCAGCAAAAATTAATGCCCCCTTTCCTGATTGTTACCTTAAAACATACACACTCCACACACTCCATTATATATATACTCAATAAACTTAGCAAATGAAAACAATTATTGCGAGCCTAATTACTAATTATGGTACAATATAATCAACATTGAATTAAATTAGCTCTTCATCGCCTACAGCGTACTGTAAAAAGTTTATATCATATGATATATACATTTAACTTAGAAATCGCATTCTTTCTTTGTATTTCAAATATTTCTTTCTCTCTCTTTCGCTCCACTCATCCATCTATCTATCTGTCTGTCAATCTGTCTGTCACAACTATATACATTTATACCTCTCTATTTCTATCTATCTTATAGGCATACTTGTATAAAGATACAAATGAATAGTATGAACTCATTGCCTACATATGACATGTTATAACTAATGCTAGCTTCTCTAATGTACTGACCGACTTCGAGCACAAGGGGGTTTGAGTGTGGGAGTCAGATGTCGTAGAGATCAGACAGCAGACATAAATAAACCAATCAAATATAGCTGACATGAAAGTAACGCGAACTGAGTACCTGCTACTATAGAGTCCTCCGGCAGGTGCACTTTCTCTCAGGTAGTCATGTGACTTTAGACCGAAAGACGTACGTAACTTTCAAAGTCAGGGGGGGGGGATGGAAACTTAGTGAGCGTTCGTGTGTGTGTATCCAGGTCTTCGTGCAAGTACTTCTTAACCCTCCGAGTCCATAGCAGCCTAGCATAAGACCAGGCCTTTACGCCCCCTGGAGTTTGGAGCTTGTTGCAGCTGCTGTGTATATACTGTAGAACAGCGGCCGCGTCTGGGCGATGAGTGATGAAGTCATGCTAGTACTTATGCTAATGTACTGTGTGGACAGCTTGTGAGCGTGCACCTTATCAACTGTAGCCATTAAACTGCCTTAACACACGCAACAGTAGTGCGTGCGTGAATGTTCTTGAAAACAGAACACTCAGACAGTAACAAATACAAATTGAACATGGTTGATTACAGCGCCTTCTCACCCCTTCATTATAATTCTCGATGAACAATATCCACCCCATCCCCCCATCCTTTTTTTTTTAAAGCCATGTGGCTTGTACTACTCCACACATCCGATTTTTTTCCCCAATCAAAACAATATTACGTTTGTAAATGCGGCGCAGTGCCGTCCTTAGATAGCCGTACTCCCTAGATAATTGTGTGTGTGTGTGTTAAAGATAGTCGTAGAGGCATTTTAATTAATTTCAAGTGATTAAAACAGCAAAATAAATATTCCACTTTATTATTGTTACTTTTAAATAAATCACCACTTCTTGTTTATTTCCGTTGACTAGTAAGACTCTAAAGAAGGATTGGTATGTATCACCTACCAAGGCAGCATCACAAATGAGGAAACCGGATCGCAATGGTGACCTTCCAACCATTGTCAAAATAAGCAACCTAAGCCTGTATGGCCAAATCATATCACAGGGCTCGCACTTTTAAGCACGGAACAGTACCAAGCAATAGAAAAAGAGGCAGGCGATTGGAAGACAATATCAATGAATGAACAGGCCTGTCATTTAAAGCGACTCTGATTCAGGCAAAAGACAGAGAGGAACAGGCGAAGGCGGGAATCAAAGAGACGTTTTATTGTGAATAGATTATCTTTTGACAAAGCTTCTATCAACCCACTCTGTCTGGTAAAAAAGTTTGAACACGTTATTTCTCCCTCGTCCATTCTCGGATTAAGTTGAAACTTTGCGAAATTATTGATTGGCGATGGCAATACATAATAAATCAATACAAAAAATAACCGATTAGTAAAATAATTATTGGTAATTAAATTAATAAATTAAATTAAATTAATCCTTCAGTACTCACAGATGTGGCTAACTATGTAGGGTTTTGTCTCCTTAGATAATTGTTCACGTTATTTCTCCCATATCCATTCTCGGATCAAGATGAAACTTTAAACAAACTTTATTTATCAAAAAATGTAACAATTAGTCAATTAATTATTGGTAATAAGTTATTTTGTTTGAAATCGAAAAGGTGAAATAACTTCTACATTATTGCTGTAAAAGTGGAGTTAGATAAAATAAACATTGGGTTTTTTTTTTATAGTAAACTTGTATTAATAACTTAAGATTGAATAAGTTCAATATTTGTTGATGACATTTTAAAATTCACATTAAAGCATAAATATTTATTTTGATTGATTAGTTCAATGGAAAATAAGCCTTGGCGATGTTTTATCACGCTCACATCTGTAAAATTTTAAGTTTTAATATCACTGCCTGGTATAGCAATCTGAACATTAAAATAAAAATTAACTTCATAGAATCCTTAATGGTGCTGGTAAAGTCATTTGGAAATAACAAACCCCATTTGGACAGCTGTTTGAGACAAACATTCATAAGAACGCTAAAAGATTCTAGAAATAAAAAATCACCTTTAAGTCAGAATTGTGTGATTTTACCATCATAAAAGAGATACAAGACACCGATAGCAAAGACAGACACAAAAACCCTTTTGTTCCCCTGTTAATGAAATGATGAAATAACATTAAATCAACTGATGTAAACTTTGTCACATGTAAACTATGAGTGAGTCTGGTGTGAATGTATATTTTGGTTTATAGTTATAATGTTTTGTTTGCTGTGATGCACAAATTGTAAGACAAATTTCCTTATGGATAATAAAGATTATTGTTATTATTAAACGCAAGAACCTAGTGAACAAAATAAAATTTGATACAACGCTCTCCAATAATAAACCATCTTCTTTAATTAAAGGAAGACAACTACAGAGCAACCCAAACAACAATCCACAAATAAAAATAAGTGACAATACCTAGGTGGGGAAAAAAATCCTAATACATACGGAAATTATGATTTTGAAAATTCACAGACATCTAACATTTTTTTTTCCGAATAAAAAAAACAGTATACACAGTACAGTATATGTTTAGATCCATATAGAAGTATTAGGAGATTTAAAAACGCCTTGGGCAAGGGAACTGTTTAAGCTATCGGTCCGACTGGCGAATGACTATTTTCTTGAACATATCCCTAGGTAAAAATAGATGTCTGTGTCTAACCTTACATGAAGTAATAAACCAACAGCGCGAAATTTAGATCAGTACGTGTCTATAGTGGGCTTCGAATAAACACAATTGTTTCAAATAGACACAAACTGTTTTAGACACAAACTGTTTCAAATAGACACATACTGTTTCAAATAGACACAAACTGTTTCAAATAGACACAAACTGTTTCAAATAGACACAAACTGTTTCAAATAGACACAAACTGTTTCAAATAGACACAAACTGTTTCAAATAGACACAAACTGTTTCAAATAGACACAAAATGTACGTCAGATAAACACAAACTGTACTTATGATAGACGCAAACTGTGCTTCAGATAAACACAAACTGTACTTATGATAGACGCAAACTATACTTCAGATAAACAAAAACTGTACTTATGATAAACAAAAACTGTACTTATGATAGACGCAAACTATACTTCAGATAAACAAAAACTGTACTTATGATAAACAAAAACTGTACTTATGATAGACAAAAACTGTACTTGTGATAAACACAAACAGCAAAATTTTACAAACAAAAATTAAAGAGTATTTGTCTTTTAAAATAAGATTGGGGGATGAGGAATTCTTACAGCCCCTTTTGTTTTCAAATTTCGTATTGCTCTTTGATTGTGTGTGTGTGTTAGTGTGTGACATGTTTGCACGCTAGTGCGTCTAAAACTGTGCTTGAGCGCGCCCTGAGTGAGAAAATGACGTCATGCGATTGAAAAGCGGGGACATCGTTAGTTCCAGACGACATGTTCTAGCGTCACGTTTGTCTTGCAATGAATGGCTCATTTTGTGAACACAATATTGTTTTGTTCATTATGTCAATAATATTTACTGCCTTTGTTAACAGTCGGGGCAATGACAGAAGAAAACCAAAGGGAAAAGTACTTCAAAGAGAATAACAACAGACCGAAGAAGTGTGTCCTCTGCTTGGTTTCACTCTGCGTGTGTGACCAATGGCATTCTAAAACACTGGACTCATCTGTGTCAGTCCAAATACTGGACACTCATCTGTGTCAGTCCAAATACTGGACAAAATTAAAGATGAAGGGAAGAGGGTAGCCTCTAGTTGTGTGTAGGGAGGAGGGGCGCTTAGTTGTGTCTCAAGGTTGTGTTTCAAGGAGTGGGTAGCCTCTAGTTTTGTGTCTCTTGTTTCAAGGAGTGGGTAGCCTCTAGTTGTGTCTCAAGGTTGTGTTTCAAGGAGTGGGTAGCCTCTAGTTTTGTGTCTCTTGTTTCAAGGAGTGGGTAGCCTCTAGTTTTGTGTAGGGAGGAGGGGCGCTTAGTTGTGTCTCAAGGTTGTGTTTCAAGGAGTGGGTAGCCTCTAGTTGTGTCTCTTGTTTTAAGGAGTGGGTAGCCTCTAGTTGTGTCTCTTGTTTCAAGGAGTGGGTAGCCTCTAGTTGTGTCTCTTGTTTCAAGGAGTGGGTAGCCTCTAGTTGTGTCTCTTGTTTCAAGGAGTGGGTTGTGTCTCTTGTTTCAAGGAGTGGGTAGCCTCTAGTTGTGTCTCTTGTTTCAAGGAGTGGGTAGCCTCTAGTTGTGTCTCTTGTTTCAAGGAGTGGGTAGCCTCTAGTTGTGTCTCTTGTTTCAAGGCGTGGGTAGCCTCTAGTTGTGTCTCTTGTTTCAAGGAGTGGGTAGCCTCTAGTTGTGTCTCTTGTTTCAAGGAGTGGGTAGCCTCTAGTTGTGTCTCTTGTTTCAAGGAGTGGGTAGCCTCTAGTTGTGTCTCTTGTTTCAAGGAGTGGGTAGCCTCTAGTTGTGTCTCTTGTTTCAAGAAATAGTTGCCGTCCTCCGTCTTCTTTGAACAAATCCCTCCCCCCACCAAAAAAAAAAACAATAATCCCAAGCAATAACAAGACTTTCAGAAAGTTGGCAAGACTTAGAGGGAACTATAACCAGAGATTTTTGTTGATTGTTTACAGTTCTAAACTGGACCATAGAATGAAAGGGAAGAAGAAACAACAGTTTAAACCCGGCCTCTTTTCTCCCCTTCCCGTTGTCACAGTTATTAGCACAAAAACTGTTCTTTTGACAACTTACCTATAGGTAATGATATTAAAACATGGAAATAACCATATAATCAATATCCAATCCGTTATCCAAAGTTAGTAAATCTTTGCACACAATGTATTCCCTTATGATTGTACGCTATTATGAATACTTTGCGTAATGCAATCAACAATACCTATTTAGCAGGAAGACATGAAGATGACAGGTTTAACGATAGCTGATGTAAAAAAAATGATAGATGCCCAAACTAGCAGACATAGAATAGGCCTATTCAGGACACATGCACTTTAGAAACAAAAAAAAAGGTGAACTTCTAAATTCTACTTTATATTGTAATGTTTTGTTTACTATTATCATTTTTCAATGAGAATGTCATGTTTTCTATAACACTTGAAGGTTCACTCAAATTGTCTAAGATTCCACTGTTCTATATTAAATTACCATTATCAACATTGTAAGCTAGCCACTAACAAAAAAAAACAAGTTTCATGTATATCCAGCATAAGCAAGCGAATCGTACTCACCAAATCCTATGACAACAGGTTACTAGCGGTCACGAGCTTTCAGTGAAAATGTCACCAGTACTCACTCCTTACGTCTGAATCGATCATGGCAGCACACTCAACACGTTGGTTGCGCTACACACAACAATACAACGGACGGACGTGATGAGAGCACGGTCCATTGTTCCCCCCCCCAGCTTTGTATCTCATGTTAGCGTACATACTCAACTCACCGAGGAGAGACTGGGAACAGAGAGGGGGAGAAGTGGTGTTGAGGTGGGGAAGGGGAAGAGGAGGGAGAAAGATGCCTACAAGGGTTGATGCACGAATGTGAACGAACTAAAGGTTGAGCAAACGCAAAATAAAAAAAAAAGGCATTTAAAACTGTTCACGGTAACTATAGATAGGACCATGGCGTCCCGAAGTGTTACTGGCAGTGCTTCCACTCAGACATTTATAAAAACACAGAACCTTGGTATTGTGATACAAAAATACCCAGATTTTTTTAAAATTTCTTTTTGTTTGTTTTAAATATCCTTTATTTTACAGCTTAGGCCGTGCGCCTAAGACTGACTATACTCTATAGTTATTACATCATTTAGTTTAAACATGTTCGGGTTAGGAACAAAATAACAATGAAACTTGTAACACAGATTCGATGATGCTATGGAATAGTGTAAGTGTAGGTCTTGACCAAATATGGCCAGCGATATAATATAATAATGTAGTTACAAATTGTAAGTTTTCATAAAAATAATACTTTTTAAAAGGGGTAGTACAGTATACAAACCAGTCTAAAATTAGCAATACCCTTCACATTTGCGAGCGAATGGCTGAGATTTTTGAAAAAAAACAACCCTACTCTGGTGGAAAATACCCAGCGACGGAAGCCCTGGTTACTGGCTAACTTATCGCCCTCCTGATACCGACTTCCTGCCTAGTCTGGATTCTGTATCTAGTTACCCCTACCGCCACCCCCTCGCCCCAATCCGAAATCCCCTCCAAGACTTGGGGGTGATGCCAGATTCTTATTATCTCTTCAAATGTTTACACCTTACTCTACTCTCTCACCTCACTTCAACCTACCCCGAACTCCCCCCCCCGCCTCACAAACACACTCACCTTCAGATGCCGCCCCCCCCCCATTTTTAAAGAATCTACCACTACTTCCTCCTGACCGCCACTCCCTCCTCTCCCACCATGCCTCGCGTCTATGGCTACAGGTAGATAGAAAATAAAAAAAAAACAACTTCGCAGGCCTACCATGGAACAAGCACATAGTATGATTCAGCGCGTTACACGTGAAAATAAAAAGTTTAAACGGTAAGCAAGATAGGTCTAGTGTCTAGTTGATAGAGAACTTAAGAGGGAAAAAAAAGGAACTGAAAGATAGAGAAAGAATAGGAAACAAAAACAAAAAAAACGTAAGAAATTGGAAAAAGAAAAAGTTGAAAAAGAAAGAAAATAAAAGAAAGAATATTTTAAAAAGTAATGAATAAGAAAGAAAAGGAATGGAATAGAACAAAAAAATAAGAGAATTGAAAGATGAAAAAAAAAAAGAAAGGTAGGATAAGAATATTGAAAGAAATTAAAAGAATGAAAATTTAAAAAAGAAAGAAAAACTTTTTCTAAGAAATTGTGAAATTGAAAAATTAAGAGGACCAAGAAAAAATGATGTGGAGAAAGAAAAATGAAAAATTAGAAAACAACAACAACAACAAAAAACCAATGAGAAAGGAGAATAGATTAAGTTGTTAGTAACAGAACAAGAACGATCCAATTCAAAAAGCGAAAGAAAAGAAAAAAAAACAAGATTAAGAAAGTAAAATAACGAAAAAGTAATGAATTAACAAATTGGTATATTAGCATTAAGCAAGCTGCTCTAAATATAACGCTAAATCAATGCACAATGATTGTGTCTTATTTGAGGCTAATATCATCTGGACATAATTACGAGGACAGGCTTTTCACGAGCATTTAAGGGTGACACCATGTCGACATGTCTCTAGTTTTTGTATCCCATAAGGACTTGTTGAGTTTCGACTGTCAATTTTGCTCTGGCCAAATATAATAGCCTTTACTTCCGGTAGACCAGCGGTTCTCAATCTTTTTAGCTTGGCGACCCCTTTTTATAACCTCCCACTCTACCGCGACCCCCCCCCCCCACGCACACACATACAGCAATAGAAGAATAGACAAACACAATCCATATTTTCGATGGTCTTAGGCGACCCCTGGCAAATCGTCAATCGACCCCCCAGGTTGAGAACCCCTGCGGTAGACCAATATAAAAAAAAATGCCTGACTTACAAAGCAAATTTGTTAAGTTGTTGTCTTTGAAGTTTAACCCAATCAAGAATTGGAGATCCAGATGTATTATACACTTTATTATCTGAATTAGGGTTTGTGTCGTACTGAATCAGGACCCATAAGCTTCCATGTAGTAGATCTATGTCACAGTTTGTGGGAATCGGAATACGCTTGTTTACACAAATCTTATTAATCTTATTAAAAAATAAAAAAAAAGATATTAAGAATACGACGGAAGAAGCTGCTCTATAACTTATAAATATTATTTATTTTAATATAACCAAAAACTTTGGTTTTTAATAGCATTGAGTTGTGGTTAAATTTTAATTTAGATCATTTATAGTCTGCAATGTCATTTCAATCAATCAATGTGATTGAATCAATAAAACAAAACGGCCAGCAACCAGAATTTCCAGAATGGTATGGAATGCGCATAATAATCATAATAAAGACTCTATATACCCTTTAGTCTCCAAATTTTTTTTCCAAAATGTCACCTAGATCTAGATCTTGTATTGTGACAAATATTGTCAATTTTTGAAGTTATAAATTTATTTTTGAAATTAACCAATTGACTTAACTTTGTGAAATAAGTACACTGAGGCTCTCAACAACATAAAACAGTCTAATACAGGTACTAATATTATATAGTATTCTATACAAGCAATTTAGTACTGCAAGTACCGGTATGTAGAACTACAAGTCTAGTACGGTAGCCTAAGTATAGATTCTAGATATATATGTGTAGAACAACATACAAGTAGTCAATACTTGGTAAGTAAAAAAACAACAACTCCTGAATAGCCACTGACACTGATATTTTTAAGGATTATGCAGTATAATTATACGCTTAACTTTGAACTAAAGGGAAAAAAAAACTACTAAAAAAAGACTGCACTTTGGTCAATGTTCTTCACCGCATCATTTTGTTCTCCCCAAACTCAACCTGCATGCATATCGTTGGTCTTGCTTTATGTCAAGAGTCAGCTTTCATCACAAAACGAGCTACCCTGTAATATCATTTTTATTTTTTACCTGAACTTTTGATAATATAAAACACACGCACACACAGCTAACTTATAGGGGGAGAGAACCAAAGCGATGAAGAGTTTTCTTCCTGTACTATTTTTTTCTCATGTTGTAATATGAAATATATGCTGATAAAATTTATGCTTGCTGGAGGGCCAATCTTTCTTGCATATTTTGACAACTTTAAAAATCAAAAGAAATGAAATAATAAAATGTAATTTGCTATTAGCAATTTGGTGCTCCTCTAAAAATGTAATGTAGAACATTTTTTTAAACTTCATTAAATATTACACATTGGAAGATTCTTTAAACATCCCCAAATAAAGTACTTTGAAATAATGTGAAGAAACATAAGATATATATTTATATATATATATATATATATAAGCCCCTTTCTAATGGAGTCTTTTACTGATCATTACCCATTTGTTGCCAGTGTTGTAAAGCATCAATTGAATATAAATAAATGCAGATTAAAAGGCTGGAAATTATATATTTAACAAACAAATAATAAGATTTAAAAAAAAAAAGCAATCAAGAGCCAAAATAAATAAAGGGGTGAGTGTATATATAAAATATAAATATATATATTTATAAATCCTTTTTTTTAATAAAGAGATAAAATGTAAGTCAAAGCAATATCTTAATTACTATATAGTCTCAGAATAATTTGGATTACTTTTAAGGATTTCAAAATACTTCTACTGACCATACAAACATTTAAAATCATATAAAATAATTATATTTTGTGAATAATTCAAAACCCTTGTTAAGAATTACTTGGAGACAATACAAACCCACTTCACAAGAACAAGATTAAATACACTTCAAGTGAACAACCATTCTTTATTATCCGAATGGTAAAAAGAAAATTTAAAAACCTAGTATTCCTAATTTCTCAATACTGCCTTTTGCCATCAGGAACAAGATGTTTACATTTTGTAGATTACTAATTTAATAGTTTTTCAATTTTAGCTTTTGCACTTGAGTGAGAAATATTACTTTAATTGTTATTTATAATTAATGTAATTACAACAAATTTCCATAATGGATCAAAATCAAATTTGTGTCAATAATTACAAAGTTTTATATATTATTTCTGTAAAATAAAAATAAAAGTACATCATTTTCTTTAACTAAATACAGAATGATTCTAGCAATACTAGACCTCAAAAAAAAATGTATGTTTACTATACTAAACTTTATTGTGAGCATGCCTATGTAGATGAGCATATCTACTTCTTATGAAGATTGGTTGTAAATGTTACCAACATCATATAAGTATTTTTGCCAGCCTAGTGGCAGTGTAAACAAGGAAGTGAGCTTTAATCAGATGCAATTCATCTTATCAAAACTAGAATCCCTTTAATTTCCTTTTCCTAAGGTTCAACACCTTACACTTTACAAATATATTTGAATCTTGCCAATATATTTTCCTTTTCTTCGTTCGAGTACCTTTAAAATGGGTAGAATTCATTGTCTATTTTTATATTGTAAACCAAAGTTAAAAAAACAACAACATAATACTACAGCAAAATATGCAGAACAAAGATCAGTGGCATAGTAATAGCCGAACAGTGAATACATTTATTTTTTAAAAAAATACACTCACCATTTTCTTGAATGGCTCCTGTGGGTACTAGGTATTCCTCTTGCTCTTCAGCATTTGTAGACAAATGATAATGCTGAGAATAAAGGGAAGGCGCTGAGGGTACTCTCATCTGGTCAAGAATTGGCTGGCTTCTGTGAAACTGGAACCTCTGGCGTTGTAGGGAAGGTTGTTGCTGTTGATTTAAAGCTGCAACATCATCAATTGTCATCTGCTCTGCCAACTCTGATAGGGTCTCATCTATGCCCCTATTTCGTTTGAGAGTCAATGAAAGCCTTCGTTTAAGTTTTTTCATCATATTGTGCACATGAATGGGCTGTCAGGAGTGTGCATCTACGTGTTAAGCCAATTTTTCAGTTCTCAGACAGCGTTAGTAATAGTAGTCTTCCAGGACTGTGCCACATTGAATGCCAGAGCAAAGTGGAAGCATCAATAGAATGTTCCAGGTGACTTTGTAAACAGATGGAATGCTGTCAGTAAATCTATATGGCCTGTTGCTTGATGAAAAATAAAGTCCCGCTCTGAGGTGAAGGTGTATGTTAATAACTGCATCATTTCTTTTCCATGCAGTTAATATACTGGTGACACAAGTTTTAATTATTTTCAAGCAAAATCTTTTCTTTTTCTCAAACCATGGTTACTTTCACAGAGCTGTAGAAAAATATGTAAATAGTAGAAAAAAATATTAACAACTCAATTTTTTTAAAAAGCCATTCTATTAGATTCTATGTGTAAAATGTTTGTTTCTAATTACGAAATCAAATTATATTGCTTTAGCTATACAGGTCTTCAAAACTAGTCTATGATCATTTGTCAAAGCCTGGAGAGATAAATTTCAATGTTCAAGGCTGTGAGGCAAAGAAAAAGTAGTAGACAATACCACAACAGAGTGTAATCGACTTAAAGTGAAGATTGAACTTAAAAGAAATTTTCAAGCTCATACTCTAAATACTATTAATAGGAAATGAGATTGTGCTTATTAAATATTATAAAATGATACAGATGAGTTTCTAAAATAGTTCTGACTTCTACTATGATGGAGTTCTACACTACTAATTTACCACATCTAGTTCTAATAGAATTACTAGATCTATATTATAGATTCTTAAGATCTCTATATAGAATAGTAAATACAATCTATTAACTATATATATATATATATATTATTAAATAATATATATATATATATATATATAGTGCTTTTTTTTTTTTGTGACAGTACACACTGATACGGTGTACTGGCATCTTTTTCAATGTTGGAAACAAAATATTACTTTCTTGTATTTTAACGATTATTTTTAATTTATTAGTAGTTAAAAGTTAGGCAATCCTTCACTGAGTACCGGAACCTATTTTTTTTTATATATATATTAGGGGTGCACCGGATAGTACTTTTTGATTTGGCCGGAGCCGGATATGACTGGGTAGTAAAATTTGATATTTGGCCGGAGCCAGATACCTAAGTGTCTTGTAAATAACTTGTGTTGCTGAACATTTTACGAAACTGTTAAATAACATACCTATATTGGTTGGTATTAATTAAAAAAGCACTGTATATAATATATATTTATATTATATATATATATATTGTAAATAGATTATAAATACTTGTATCTAATAAATAAATTATAATAATTAGATTTATACTATAGATTTAGATCTAGGCTAGGTACTAGATCTAGGTAATAGGATATATATGTATGTATATATATATATATATATATATATATATATATATATATGTCAAGGATGAATGTGTCTATGTATGTATAATCTATTTTTACATTCTGCGCGAATGACCGGAAGTGTGTTGCTTGTCAGAGAGAGTCCAGCATGTGTGATATGCAGTAAAGATGATTAAAGTTTATGTGTTCGATCTAGTGGTTTCATTGTTTTATTTCGTTAACTAGAACTGAACCAGAGACACCTAGACATATCGAGACCTAAGGTAGATTCTATCGAGTTATTAGTATAAATATAATAAGGAATCTGTGACAATATATATATATATATATATATATATATATATAATTTTTAAACAAGTCAGATGATAAAAATGTATATACATATATTCAATCTTAGTTCTAGAATCTCAATTTTTTTATTACAATGATGTAGACATTATATATATCTCCTCTAGATCTTGTTTAAAAGTTTCGAACATTCCTTCAAAAAATAAATTCTATTACGTCCTCTAGACCAGATCTCCTGCAGGATGGCAGGTGATGGCAAAGGGCTGAGTTATAATATGCATAATTGTTACATTGAATAATAGTATAAGACTAATTTCCTCAAGTATAATAAATTTTATTTATTTAGAGTTAGACTATATAGTAGACTCTATTACTATATATAATTATAATATTATTAGATCTTATATATAAATCTATTTAGGTCTATTCTATCTAGAAAATAGACTAGTCAATAATCAACATATATAATAGGATGGCTGCCTAGTCGTGCGGTTTGCGCGCTGGACTATCGTTCAGATTTATTGACGGTCAAGGGTTCAAACCCTGCCCGCTACCATTCCCCGTCATCCTGCGGGAGGTTTGGACTAGGAAGTAAACTATCTTCAACTCTGAAGGAACATCCGAAACATGTAAAACATTTTACAAAAAACAAACATAATATATTTATGATGATAATTGATCATATCTAGATTTATCATATAAAAATACTATAGTCCTATAGATATATAGATCTAGATATCTAAAATCTAACTATGTTTTATTGTAAAGTTATAGATTTTTATATATAGATCTAGCTAGTAAAATCTAGTTTATTGATCTAAAATCTAGATAACATTTTAAAAAATTAACAGTGTAACACTAAACTAACAGATTATTGATTAGAATTAGATCTTGCCAATCTAGATCTAGATTCTAAATCTAGCATTTTTTACATATGTCATAGACTAAAATATTAAAATCATTAAACTTATGAATAATAAAGACATGTAATATTGTAATAATCATATCATATAGAATCTATATCTATAATAATGACTAGTCTAATGTGTTGACTGTATTGTAATTGTACATTTAACATGATAGGTCTAAGTACTCTAAACTCTAAGTCTAGAAGTCTTATCTTATCTTATATAATACAGACGTTACTTCAAAAAAGAAGATGATTACGTCCTACGCGTCATGCATTTAGTCATGCATATTAACCAATGACTTAAATTCTGCCAAGTCACTGGTTTTTCTGGCTAGCTCAGGCAACCCATTCCATGCTCTAATAGCACTAGGGAAGAAGGAGTATTTGTACAAATTTGTCCTAGCATATGGGACGAGGAATGTGCCTTTATTTTTGTGTCTTTCAGAGTATTTTATTAAATTTTGTTTTTGTATTTGAAGATTATGGTTCAGTGTTTTATGTATAATTGCTACTTTACTTTTGAGTCTTCTGTCCTGAAGGCTTTCTAAATTTAGTGATTTTATTAATGGTGTTACCCTAGTCAAATGTGAATATTCGTTTGTTATGAATCTCACTGCTCTATTTTGTGTTTGTTCCAGTTTCTTAATGTTTTCTTGAGTTGAGGGGTCCCACACGGTGGATGCATATTCTATTATTGGCCTAACCAAGGTTAAATAACATTTTAGTTTTATGTTCTTATTTGATTTATAGATTAAGTTAAGTGATTAGTTAGAAATATTTACTAATTTAGATAGTAACATTTCCTAGACAAGTCTCAACAATATAAAAATACAATTATAATATAGACTTTAGACTAAAGTTTAGACCTAGGTAACATTTCCTAGACAAGTCTTAACAATATAAAAATACAATTATTATATATTATATAGATTTAAATAGATCTACTACTTTTGTACTAGATTAGTAGAAACTAGAAAGACTAGATAATTTAGATATCTAGCTCAGCACTGGAGTCAGATGGACAGTCAGACTCATAGTCATTTTTTAGTTGTAGAGTTTTTTAAAAATTATCTAGTAGAGAGACAGTAGTCTATTGTACTATGTCTATAGACTATACTATTATAGATCTAGAATCTACATAAGAGGTCTAGATCTAATAGAACCTAGATCTATCTATTTTATTGAGAAATTTTTAAAAGAATTAAATATTCTAACTTGCTTATAGATCTACTGTTATAAAATAAAAAATATTTTTTATGTTTATTCTGTAAGTATTAGATCTTTAAGTGACCGGATACGACTTTGTTTCTAAGCGACATCTTGCGTTCTAAAAGTAAACCTTTCACCAATATCTAGATTCTAGGTCTAGTTTTTAACAAATCTTGACCCTGGAGCACATTATGAGTTATATATATAAATATAATATTAAGAAATATATATAATCTATGTATATATTTATATTATAGATCTAGCTATGGCATTATGGTTTACACTTCAGCAATGATGTAGTCATTTTGTAGTTCTAAAAAAATAATTTATAATATTTCTAATAATAATGCATCTAATCTAGATCTAGATTAATCTAGATAGTAGATACAATATGTAGATCCTATATGTTTGAAATTCAAATTTTCATAATTAATATAATTTTTTTTTTAAACTAGGCCTACTTTCTAAATTTTTTTTTTTAATAGATCTAGACTAGATTCTAATTTGAAAGGTTTTCATAAACTATAGAAACAGTTGCCATTTTTCTTTTATTTGTCTGAAGTGAACATTGGAATAACATTATGAACTAAAAGCAGCATAAATTGTGAATATCGTTTCTCCAACAAGTGGTCTTCAACCTAAGGGGAGGGGGGGGGGCGAAACTGTCCCCAGAAGGTCGATTTCACGAAAAAGAGGGGGGGGGGCGCTGCAATGGGCGTAAAAGCGGCACAGATAAGAAATTGGAGGTGCTCTGAAACAAAACGAATAAAAATTTCTCAAAAGTTAGCGCTTGCAAGTAAAGTTAGGCAAATTATAATTTGCTTGTTTCTAATTACAGAACGGAATCAACGTTGGAGATTGCCTTTTTCTATGAGGGAAAAAAAGTTGCCAGTTTGTATATAGGCATCATATATAGACATAGGCCCTATATATAGCCTATATATATATATATTTATTTATTTATTAATTTCCATGGTAGGCCTAAAGTTACAGATCTTTCCATGATTGTATTGAATCTCTACAAGATAAACGTGTGCCAATGGTGTCTGTATACATTGCATGTATAGGGGGCCTACATTTTCAACCCCTGAAACCAAGTTGACTTAATAATAATTTTATTTATAAAGCACTTCAGGAACATATATTATAGATCTAGCAGGCATCCTGACAAAAAGGACTAATCCATAGACCTACTTTAAAAATCTTCATGAGATATGGAAAAAAAAACGCTCACGCTATTCAAACGTAATATTTTATTTAAAAAGAAAAAGCAAAGCAGAAGATGGGTATTGTGGCCTAGCTAACAAAATTGCAGATCACATTACAGAAAAATGATCTGATCATGTAGAGCAGTGATGCCCAAAATACGGCCCGCGACTTAGTTCTATCCGGCCCGCCGAAATGTCGGCACAAAGAGTAAAAAATTTGCAAGCCCCCCCCCCCAAAAAAAAAGGTTAAAAAATGTCTCTCTACCTACGTTAGGGCCATCAATGTTTATCCGATTGATTGGTACAATGACTTTTAACATTTGTGTGTCTATGAAATGCGATTCTTAACGTAGAATCTACCAGAAAAAGTGATAGGACTTTTTTGTGGAACATGATAATGAGCCAACATATTTGATTTCTAAAGAAATTGTAGCTGTTTTTTTTTTTAAATAACAATACATAAACGGTATTATAAAACAAATAAGAAAGCATTCCTTGATTTGAGCCGTGGATATAAAGATTGTTAAACTACGTCTAGAGATTGGAGGATCGCTGAGAATATTTACCAAAAAAAAAAAGAGACAAGAAAATGAGTCGTTGGTATTGCTAGCTACATTGTTGCTCATATATTTAATAGAGAAATGAAGCCGTTTTCTGGCGCTTAAAAAAGTATAATACTATCCCATTAATGAATGTAAGTGCTAGATCCACAGGTTTCGAATCAAATAGATTCAGGTCAATTTCATTTCGTTTTTGTAGTTTCGTAAATGTAGCCCGCAACACCAGTTAGGAAATTAAAATGGCCCGGGGTCGATTTATGTTGGGCATCACTGATGTAGAGACATCATTTCCCATAATGAGATTCTGAAAGAGTTATCAATGTGTGGCACTTTTGAGTCAAAGACGAATTATTCTGTGACTCAAAATGTGAATCTATTTTTACTTGAATATAAAGACTTTTGTATATCATGAAATACCATTACAAAATTGTGTAAACTATGCAAATGATGGGGCACCTATAGCTCCTCCTTCTTTGTCGAAGATGAGCACATTTCTCATTTCCTATGGACTCGAAGATGACTGTAAAGTCCAATCCTTTAAAAAGCCGGCCGCATACGTGGCATGGGTAGGTTTGGTCAGTAGCAGATAGGCCTTCTTCTTCTCTCAGCTTTTTGTTGGTTCGACACTCTATCGCCCTGGTCACGCTTCAAATCTTGAGACTCCGAGACTCACAGCATTACGCCATGAGGAGCGATCGAGAGCTATATTGCTTCCCAGCTGTGAATGTCGAAATCGCATTCCTTGAAGGAGCTCTTGAGAGTGTCTTTGTAGCGCTTGTATTGGCCTCCCTGGGAGCGCTTTCCTGCACACAGCTCCCCATACAGAAGTCGTTTGGGAATGCGTTTGTCTGGCATGCGGACAACATGTCCCGCCAATTGAAGTTTGGACCTTTTTACTGTCGCATTGATACTGGTCATGTTGAACAGTCTTAAGATTTCTGTGTCTGGTATGTGGTCGAACCAACGGACCTTATGGATACTCCTTAGACAGCGTAGGTGGAAGGAGTTTAGCTTTTTAGTGTGACGGGGATATAGGGTCCAGGACTCTGATGCATATAGGAGTGACGGGAGGACTACAGCACTGTAGACTTTCAGCTTAGTGGAAATGCTGAGTCCTCTTCGTTGCCAAACTTGTTCATGAAGTCTGCCAAAAGCAGCACTGGCACGAGCAACCAATCAATTGGGGCACCAATCAATCGATGAACGCTACACATTTTAAGGCACCATAAGTTATTTCAATAGGAAACTCATTTGTGGACCTAAACTTCATTGTGTGATTCATGGGTTATAAACTTGTTGCTAAAAATTTTGCACACAACCTCGTTGATCTTTAAATCTCATTATAAAACTGTAAACAAAATACAAACGAATAACGAAAATGTGCACATCTTGCAACAGTTTGGTGAAACATGGGTGAAACAAATGATTTGCAACATGTTACATTTGTATTGTAGGCTACACTCTGGTGTTTTCTTGCTTTCGAAAGGAAATTGTCTTGCTTGTTTTGTTAAAATACAATTTAGGAATGTTTGGAGAAACAAGTAGGCTATATATAGGCCCCCTAGATTTATAAGTTGGCAATGACTTATGATTTTTTTGAATATTTTGTATGAAAGGTAGGCCTATCTAATGCAAATGAATGAAATGAACCTGTAACTGCATATATGACTTTAATTGATTCAAAACTAATCATCGAGACATTAAATCTCTTTTGTTTCAAGAAACGAGTTTTACCATTTCCCATAACGTGTTTGTTTCCCGAGGACATTGATATGTTATAAAGACGCGGATGCACAGCAGACATGTCTAGGCCTAATATAGCCCTACTAATCATGATAAAAAATTATTATTGAAGATTTACAAACTTGTACTGCACGACCCCTCTTTAAGTGTTTAGGGCGTGAAATGCTTTTGTATAGATGAGTGCAATAATATCTTATATTTGATCATTTCTATAACTGTTTTTCAATTTGAGGCCAAGTGCTTTAACGGAGATTTTGATAAAAGATATGTTTGAAAAATGAGCATATTTTTTGTACGTAAGAGCTAAAGCTCGCATTGTGGTGTTATGTCTAATAATAGAAAGCTAAATTGTATCACTGATTTAACGAGTGTCACCCTTAGTATTTTCATTTAGCTATAACTCGTATAAGAGCTATTCCTAATAGTTCTGACATGTTCACTCGTGTTAACTCTCTTAAGGAGCACTATAACAGAGTTTTGAAAGTGGATTATTTTCTGGTTGACTGTTTATTTTAATATTAGGCTACCTAGCTTAACCCAAAATTCATTTAAACAATCTATGTTGCCTAATTAAAATGCGAAAGGTCTTATTAAGCAACAATATACCTAAGTTTCAAATGTATAACAGATGTCCCCCTTTCTCAGTCAAAGCCTTTTAGATTCTTATGCTTGTTGTTCTGTCAGCAGTCTAAAATATTTTTAAGCATAAAAAGGTGTGTATACTACATTGCAGTCTATGTTCTTTCAGATTTGAAAATAATTGCATCCTAGCCTAAAGATGGCAGCGTTAAAACCTGGAACTACACTCCAGACCTTATGACGCACGACCAGGCAGCCATCCTAGATAAGCCTCATTTTAAAACAACCATGAAAGCTTCCCAACCATTCTAGATAAGCCTCATTTTAAAACACATTGCAACCATGAGAGGTTCCCAACCATTCTAGATAAGCCTCATTTTAAAACACAACAGTGAGAGGTTCCCAGCCATTTGAGATAAGCCTCATTTTAAAACACAACTGTGAGAGGTTAGAGAATGTATGCTACAGAATTGCAAAAGGGTCATTGTTGGGGGAAAAAACAACTACACATGTTCTTACAACAAAGATGCCAAATAAAATGTAGAAAATTCTTTTAAGTGACCATTCGCCTTTAATACCCCCCCCCCCAACTACTGGGTATTTTCATCACCATGTTACAAAGTAATTTAGTAGACAAGAAAAAAAAAAAAAAGCTTAAGCTTATATTAAGTATAATAGTATGAATTAGTTTGGATCAGTCATGTGATTTAATTTGTAGGCCTAATAGATCTAGTCTAAAGATAAGAAATAATAAAGCTGTGCGCTTAGAAATATTTTTACCAATTGTTTTTGTTTAGCCCAATTTCATGCTTTTATTTTTCTCAATACGCTACGATCCTATCACTTGTCTCGTCCAGTTGGGAGGCGGGAAGAATGGGGTAAAGTTACCGTGATCGCTTTTTTAAACGCATAAAAAACTACTCCGTCAGGGCTAGAGCCTCCTCAAGGGGACTAATTCAACTTATACCCCCACATCTGTCAAGTATGAGTTCTTTCCCTTGTTTTACACCAAACAAAATAATTAATAACCAATAGTTAATTAACTAATCGGTTGATTATTTTAAATAGTTTTTGGTTTGTCATTCAAAGAACTAATTATTTTTTTTAAATTCTTGTTCTGTCAGGTACAAGAAATAATTGCAAAATTTGAACTTGATCCGAGATTAGTGTCCGTGCGTAGATTATGGCATTCTAGCACCAATGTGTATTAAGTGCACACTTTTTGAACGCACTTTCTTTTGTTGCCTTGCTTGTAAGCTGATGGAGTGTTTTTGTTATTATGCTGGTGAAACGTTTTCTTTGAGATTCTTCTGTGTTCCTCTGTTTAGGGCGAGTATCTAAGGCATGACTGCATTTTGCAGTTGTTTTCAATGCCATAGTATACTAGATTGGTTCTTTTGGTTTGTCTTTATGTCTCTACAGGGAGTTAGTATGGGATTGGAGTTCTACACTAAATACTAGATTCAGCAGTGTGTTTTGGTGTGATTGCGAGCATTTATGTGTCACGTTGTCGGACAGCAAGGTGTAGAATTACTGTTTAATCCACAATATTAGAATGTTTCAAATGTCATTACTCCATCAGTTGTCATCATAACTTATATTTATATCATTAAACAATTACATTTTCAACAGTGAATCACTTTTTTATTTGTAAGCACGAAGGTGCCTGTTGAATGTCAGGGGCCCGGGTAAACGAGCTAAGGCCTTAACACAACCCTGACAGTTGGGGGCTCTGAGTCCGCCTGTGACTACCAGTCACAGAACCATAAATTCATCACTATAAGTTTTTATTTACTTGATTATTGTTTACATAGTATTGCATCACAATCTACTGTACTAATATTGAGTTGTGTACCATCGGCAACGATATATATCGAAAGTAGCAGATAAATACATCCTTTGTGATATAAGTGATATAACACTGTATATACTGTACTATATACTATATAACATTTATTATAACTATTGTATTGCCAGATTGAAACGCATTTGTATTTTCTTGTTTTCTATATTATGCTTCACCTTCGAATGAGTGTCTTCTCGCTCCCGGCAGCAAGCGAACGTGAGTGTAAAGTGGCTGTTGGTAACTACTGAAGTCTGAGGCTACTGGTATTGTGTTGGATTGTCCTGTGGCAACTATATTTCGACGCCGTGGCCTGAGTGAGGCACTTCCTCCGACGTGGGATACTGCACAGATAGGTTTCTTTCTTTGCCATTTAACCGCAGGCTCTAGGCTTTAGTTGACCTCTTGTACAATTAGTTGAATTTTTTTTGTTCCCATATTGTATATAATTTAAATACAGCCAAATAGTATACATTATATTTACCATGGAAACTAGGCTGACAATTACTGCCCAGTTTATAAGTGATGGTCGTTCTCTGGGGTATGAAGGTGAAAGGTTAGAGAGGTATATGGCTGAGCAGAAAGAAGATTATGAAAAAGCTCAGTAAGAGAAGTTGGAACGAGACAAGGCCCAGATTTGAACGCGAGAAGGAGCAGTTTGAACGTGAGGATAAGGCCAAGCGTGAGGAACACGAGAGGTGGAAAGAAAGAGATGCCAAGAGGAAGGAGGAGATGGAACTAGAAAAAATAAAGGAAAAGTCAGCAACAGCGGCTGGGACGGCAACACAGGCAGAGGTGCGCCTATAAATGTTTTAGATAAACTTGACAAGAGCTTCCAGGGAATGAAGGAAGACGATGACCTGATGGCATATTTAACACATTTTGAGGCCGTCGCGACAAGATTCAAGATCGATAGAAAGGAATGGCCATTGCTCTTGTCCTATAAACTAACTACCTTTCTAAGAAACTGTATGCTGCGGGACAGTCTGTTTTTGAATGAAAATTATGAGGAAGTGAGGGCTGTGTTACTCCGACATGCGGATATAAACGCGGAAACCTGCCGCAAGAGGTTCCACCGGGTGAAACCACGCCAGAACGATTTTAGAGGTTTTGTCACCGAGCTGCGAAATGCGTTGGACAATTGGTTGAAAATGGCTGAAGTAGGCAAGACTGTGGAAGAAGTGAAAGAGTTGCTGGTAAAAGATAGGATACTTGAGTATGTGTCTGGAGATGTGTACAAGCAACTGATATAATAAGTAAGAAAGGCACAGTTGATGATATGATTGATGTTATTGAAGGTTTTAAGGTCGCTAGTGGGGGTGTGTCGCTTGCGAAGGAAGACAGTGTGTATGTTGCGGCAGCGTGTGATGAACCTGGGATGAATAAAAATCCAGTTGCTGAAGGAAACGTGGTTATTTGCTTTAATTGTAATAGGAGTGGCCACAAATCGGCAGATGTCCTCAGCGTTTTTCCGTGATTAATTCTGTTCCTGATTTTGATGATAGACCTAGGACATCATCTGCGACGTTTTCTAATCAGCAAGGACCCAGTAGAAATGTTTCAATAGGGCGTTATCGGAGAAAGTTGGATGGTAGTGGTCGTAGAATCCGAGGTAACAGTTTTTTGAGACAAAGTTATGTTACAAGGGAGCGTCCTCCTAATTACAGGAGCAGTAGAACAAATAGAGATCAAGGTCCACCAGTAAGGTATAGATGACTGAATGGTCCTCGAAATGTTCAAAATTGTGGAAATTGTACTTTAGGGAAAGGAGATGAGTATTTCTCCCCATGTAAGAGAGAAACTTTTTCATATGTTGATAAGTCATTACGTGATAAGTCTGTGGGTAAGCTGAAGTTTGAAAAGGGAAGAGTAAATGGGATAAGTGTGTCTGTTCTGAAAGATTCTGGTTCGAGTGTTATAGGAATTAGAAGTTCATTAGTTGGCGAGAAAGGCATGATTCCTGGTACTTATAAATTAAAGCTTGTCGATGGGACAGTCAGGGATTACCCATTGGCGTAAGTATTGAGTCAGATTACATTGTTGGGAAATATGCGGTTGCTTGTTTTAAAGATCCTGTTGCAGATTTAATTCTTGGGAATGTTGATATTAATGTGAGTCGGGAGTTCGATTGCGCGGCAATAACTAGGTCAACGAAAGATAGAGAGAATGATAGTGGCCCTGTAAATGAGTGTGGAATATTGGAAGATTGCCGTGATGTTTTAGGTACGAGTGATGATTTTTTACGTGAACAATTGAGTGATCCGTCTTTGAAAGATCTATGGGAGCGACATGTGGACAGTTGTGTAGATAATAAAAAGAATGGAAGTGTGGAATATAAAGTGTTTGATAGACTATTGTACAGAGTGTTTAAGGGAAAGTTTGGTGAGGAAGAAAGACAGTTAGTTGTACCTTCAGCAAAGAGAGAAATTGTGTTGAAAACTGCTCATGAAATTATGTTAGAGGGGCATTTATCGTTAAGAAAGACTAAAAGTAAAATCTACAAATATTTTTTCTGGCAAGGTTTAGATAGAGACATAAAAGAGTGTTTGAGGTCGTGTGATGTTTGCCAGAAAGCTAGAGTGCCGCGTCGTTGTGACAGAGTGGAACTTGGCCGAATGAATATTGTTACCACTCCATTTTATAAGGTTGCAACAGATATTATTGGGCCATTGGAGGTAACTGAAAATAAGAATAGGTATATTTTGACAGTGGTAGATGTTGCTACCAGATGGCCAGAAGCGTTACCTCTGAGGAATATTAACACAGAAACAGTAATTGAGGCGCTAACTACTATTTTTGTAGAATAGGACTACCTATAGAAATATTAAGTTTTCAAGGCCCTCAGTTTACGTCCGAATTGTACAAACAGGTATGCGAGTTTTTCTCAGTTAAACCCGTGCACTCAACTATATACCCCCCCCAGCTCTAATGGTATGATAGAAAGGCTCAATTCTACTTTAAAATCATTTTTAAGGAAAGTGTGTCAGGATAGTCCTCATGATTGGGACCGGAAAGTTGGTGCAGCGTTGTTCGCCTACCGAGAGGTACCTAATGAGACAAAAGGGTTGTCGCCATTTGGGTTTGTCTATGGGACACGAATGAGGGGCCCACTGGCTATTTTGAAGCAAGTATTTGTCAATGCTGAAGAAGAAACTGAATATAAGTATGTGTTCACTTATTTGCTGGACTTAAAAAAAGATTATCAGAGGTGACTACTATTGCTAAATCTAACAGCGATGCTAACAAAAAGAAGTTCAAGATGCAATATGACAAATATTCGTCTAGACGAGACATTAATGAGGGTGACTGTGTTTTAGTCCTCATGCCAGAGACAATAAGCTGTCCGTGTTTTGGCAAGGCCCGTATAAGGTTGTGAATAAAATATCAAAGTTCAATGACGTGGTTGAGAAAGAAAATAAGATAAAGGTGTATCACATAAACCTAGTCATGAAATATCACTGTAGGGTAAAGGAAGTAAGCAATTCAAACGTTGAAACTGAAGATAAAAATGAACTTTTATCAGCTCACATGGTATCAGTTGTGGGGGAAGAAGAAGTGGATGAGCAGGATGGGGAGAATGGAGATGTAATGGCTAAAATCCCAACGCTAGAAATTAGGTCGGAAGAGAAGAGTGGCGGGAATGTGTTGACGCAGGTCAAAATTAATCCCGATTTGAATGCTATACAAAAGAAGCAAGTTGATGACAGTTTGAGTGAATTTAAAGACATAATATCTGATGTTCCTGGTAGAGCCAAGGTCGAAGAGTTTAAAATTAAATTGGTTGATACGAAACCTATAACTTTAAAACCATATGCGGTACTATCCACTTGAGAGATAAAGTGAAGCAAGAGATTGACAGCATGTTGGAATTTGGAATTATAGGGCCAACAGGCTCGCCCTATGCAGCTCCTGTTGTTATAATTAAAAAGAAAGACGGAACTTTGCGCCCTTGTATTGATTTTAGAAAATTAAATAATGTTATTTTTCTAAATAATTAATTTCTAATTTTTTATTTCTAATTTCTAATTAATTTTCTAAATAATTAATTAGTTAAATTTCTAGGTCATAGTGTCGGACAGGGAGTTGTCAAACCTGATCATAGTAATGTGAAAAAGATTTTGGAATTTAAGACTCCAACTACAAAAAAGGAACTTCGTGGTTTAATTGGGTTAATTAACTACTACAGTAGGTTTATACCAAAACACGCGGATTTAGTTTTTCCTTTTACGGAAGTATTACGTCGTGGAAAATCCATGAGAGTAGACTGGAGCTGTGAGTGTGCGGAGACATTGAAGAGAGTACAGGCCTGTCTGTGTAAGTATCCATGAGAGTAGACTGGAGCTGTGAGTGTGTGGAGACATTGAAGAGAGTACAGGCTTGTCTGTGTAAGTATCCATGAGAGTAGACTGGAGCTGTGAGTGTGCGGAGACATTGAAGAGAGTACAGGCCTGTCTGTGTAAGTATCCATGAGAGTAGACTGGAGCTGTGAGTGTGCGCAGACATTGAAGAGAGTGCAGGCCTGTCTGTGTAAGTATCCATGAGAGTAGACTGGAGCTGTGAGTGTGCGCAGACATTGAAGAGAGTACAGGCTTGTCTGTGTAAGTATCCATGAGAGTAGACTGGAGCTGTGAGTGTGCGGAGACATTGAAGAGAGTACAGGCTTGTCTGTGTAAGTATCCATGAGAGTAGACTGGAGCTGTGAGTGTGCGGAGACATTGAAGAGAGTAGATGCTTGTCTGTGTAAGTATCCATGAGATTAGACTAGAGCTGTGAGTGTGCGGAGACATTGAAGAGAGTACAGGCTTGTCTGTGTAAGTATCCTTGAGAGTAGACTGGAGCTGTGAGTGTGCGGAGACATTGAAGAGAGTACAGGCCTGTCTGTGTAAGTATCCATGAGAGTAGACTGGAGCTGTGAGTGTGCGCAGACATTGAAGAGAGTGCAGGCCTGTCTGTGTAAGTATCCATGACAGTAGACTGGAGCTGTGAGTGTGCGGAGACATTGAAGAGAGTACAGGCTTGTCTGTGTAAGTATCCATGAGAGTAGACTGAGCTGTGAGTGTGTGGAGGCATTGAAGAGAGTACAGGCTTGTCTGTGTAAGTATCCATGAGTGTAGACTGGAGCTGTGAGTGTGCGCAGACATTGAAGAGAGTACAGGCCTGTCTGTGTAAGTATCCATGACAGTAGACTGGAGCTGTGAGTGTGCGGAGACATTGAAGAGAGTACATGCTTGTCTGTGTAAGTATCCATGAGAGTAGACTGGAGCTGTAAGTGTGCGGAGACATTGAAGAGAGTACATGCTTGTCTGTGTAAGTATCCATGAGTGTAGACTGGAGCTGTGAGTGTGCGCAGACATTGAAGAGAGTACAGGCCTGTCTGTGTAAGTATCCATGACAGTAGACTGGAGCTGTGAGTGTGCGGAGACATTGAAGAGAGTACAGGCTTGTCTGTGTAAGTATCCATGAGAGTAGACTGAGCTGTGAGTGTGTGAAGACATTGAAGAGAGTACAGGCCTGTCTGTGTAAGTATCCATGAGAGTAGACTGGAGCTGTGAGTGTGCGGAGACATTGAAGAGAGTGCAGGCTTGTCTGTGTAAGTATCCATGAGAGTAGACTGGAGCTGTGAGTGTGTGAAGACATTGAAAAGAGTACAGGCCTGTCTGTGTAAGTATCCATGAGAGTAGACTGGAGCTGTGAGTGTGCGGAGACATTGAAGAGAGTACAGGCCTGTCTGTAAAAGTATCCATGAGAGTTGACTGGAGCTGTGAGTGTGCGGAGACATTGAAGAGAGTACAGGCCTGTCTGTAAAAGTATCCATGAGTGTAGACTGGAGCTGTGAGTGTGCGGAGACATTGAAGAGAGTGCAGGCTTGTCTGTGTAAGTATCCATGAGAGTAGACTGGAGCTGTGAGTTTGTGGAGACATTGAAGAGAGTACAGGCCTGTCTGTGTAAGTATCCATGAGAGTAGACTGGAGCTGTGAGTGTGCGGAGACATTGAAGAGAGTGAAGGCTTGTCTGTGTAAGTATCCATGAGAGTAGACTGGAGCTGTGAGTGTGTGAAGACATTGAAAAGAGTACAGGCCTGTCTGTGTAAGTATCCATGAGAGTAGACTGGAGCTGTGAGTGTGCGGAGACATTGAAGAGAGTACAGGCCTGTCTGTAAAAGTATCCATGAGAGTAGACTGGAGCTGTGAGTGTGCGGAGACATTGAAGAGAGTACAGGCCTGTCTGTAAAAGTATCCATGAGAGTAGACTGGAGCTGTGAGTGTGCGGAGACATTGAAGAGAGTGCAGGCTTGTCTGTGTAAGTATCCATGAGAGTAGACTGGAGCTGTGAGTGTGTGGAGACATTGAAGAGAGTACAGGCCTGTCTGTGTAAGTATCCATGAGAGTAGACTGGAGCTGTGAGTCTGTGGAGACATTGAAGAGAGTACAGGCCTGTCTGTGTAAGTATCCATGACAGTAGACTGGAGCTGTGAGTGTGCGGAGACATTGAAGAGAGTAGAGGCCTGTCTGTGTAAGTATCCATGACAGTAGACTGGAGCTGTGAGTGTGCGGAGACATTGAAGAGAGTACAGGCTTGTCTGTGTAAGTATCCATGAGAGTAGACTGAGCTGTGAGTGTGTGGAGGCATTGAAGAGAGTACAGGCTTGTCTGTGTAAGTATCCATGAGAGTAGACTGGAGCTGTGAGTGTGCGGAGACATTGAAGAGAGTACAGGCCTGTCTGTGTAAGTATCCATGAGAGTAGACTGGAGCTGTGAGTGTGCGCAGACATTGAAGAGAGTGTAGGCCTGTCTGTGTAAGTATCCATGACAGTAGACTGGAGCTGTGAGTGTGCGGAGACATTGAAGAGAGTACAGGCTTGTCTGTGTAAGTATCCATGAGAGTAGACTGAGCTGTGAGTGTGTGAAGACATTGAAGAGAGTACAGGCCTGTCTGTGTAAGTATCCATGAGAGTAGACTGGAGCTGTGAGTGTGCGGAGACATTGAAGAGAGTGCAGGCTTGTCTGTGTAAGTATCCATGAGAGTAGACTGGAGCTGTGAGTGTGTGAAGACATTGAAAAGAGTACAGGCCTGTCTGTGTAAGTATCCATGAGTGTAGACTGGAGCTGTGAGTGTGCGCAGACATTGAAGAGAGTACAGGCCTGTCTGTGTAAGTATCCATGACAGTAGACTGGAGCTGTGAGTGTGCGGAGACATTGAAGAGAGTACATGCTTGTCTGTGTAAGTATCCATGAGAGTAGACTGGAGCTGTAAGTGTGCGGAGACATTGAAGAGAGTACATGCTTGTCTGTGTAAGTATCCATGAGTGTAGACTGGAGCTGTGAGTGTGCGCAGACATTGAAGAGAGTACAGGCCTGTCTGTGTAAGTATCCATGACAGTAGACTGGAGCTGTGAGTGTGCGGAGACATTGAAGAGAGTACAGGCTTGTCTGTGTAAGTATCCATGAGAGTAGACTGAGCTGTGAGTGTGTGAAGACATTGAAGAGAGTACAGGCCTGTCTGTGTAAGTATCCATGAGAGTAGACTGGAGCTGTGAGTGTGCGGAGACATTGAAGAGAGTGCAGGCTTGTCTGTGTAAGTATCCATGAGAGTAGACTGGAGCTGTGAGTGTGTGAAGACATTGAAGAGAGTGCAGGCTTGTCTGTGTAAGTATCCATGAGAGTAGACTGGAGCTGTGAGTGTGTGGAGACATTGAAGAGAGTACAGGCCTGTCTGTGTAAGTATCCATGAGAGTAGACTGGAGCTGTGAGTGTGCGGAGACATTGAAGAGAGTGAAGGCTTGTCTGTGTAAGTATCCATGAGAGTAGACTGGAGCTGTGAGTGTGTGAAGACATTGAAAAGAGTACAGGCCTGTCTGTAAAAGTATCCATGAGAGTAGACTGGAGCTGTGAGTGTGCGGAGACATTGAAGAGAGTACAGGCCTGTCTGTAAAAGTATCCATGAGAGTAGACTGGAGCTGTGAGTGTGTGAAGACATTGAAAAGAGTACAGGCCTGTCTGTGTAAGTATCCATGAGAGTAGACTGGAGCTGTGAGTGTGCGGAGACATTGAAGAGAGTACAGGCCTGTCTGTAAAAGTATCCATGAGAGTTGACTGGAGCTGTGAGTGTGCGGAGACATTGAAGAGAGTACAGGCCTGTCTGTAAAAGTATCCATGAGAGTAGACTGGAGCTGTGAGTGTGCGGAGACATTGAAGAGAGTGCAGGCTTGTCTGTGTAAGTATCCATGAGAGTAGACTGGAGCTGTGAGTTTGTGGAGACATTGAAGAGAGTACAGGCCTGTCTGTGTAAGTATCCATGAGAGTAGACTGGAGCTGTGAGTGTGCGGAGACATTGAAGAGAGTGAAGGCTTGTCTGTGTAAGTATCCATGAGAGTAGACTGGAGCTGTGAGTGTGTGAAGACATTGAAAAGAGTACAGGCCTGTCTGTGTAAGTATCCATGAGAGTAGACTGGAGCTGTGAGTGTGCGGAGACATTGAAGAGAGTACAGGCCTGTCTGTAAAAGTATCCATGAGAGTAGACTGGAGCTGTGAGTGTGCGGAGACATTGAAGAGAGTACAGGCCTGTCTGTAAAAGTATCCATGAGAGTAGACTGGAGCTGTGAGTGTGCGGAGACATTGAAGAGAGTGCAGGCTTGTCTGTGTAAGTATCCATGAGAGTAGACTGGAGCTGTGAGTGTGTGGAGACATTGAAGAGAGTACAGGCCTGTCTGTGTAAGTATCCATGAGAGTAGACTGGAGCTGTGAGTGTGTGGAGACATTGAAGAGAGTACAGGCCTGTCTGTGTAAGTATCCATGACAGTAGACTGGAGCTGTGAGTGTGCGGAGACATTGAAGAGAGTAGAGGCCTGTCTGTGTAAGTATCCATGACAGTAGACTGGAGCTGTGAGTGTGCGGAGACATTGAAGAGAGTACAGGCTTGTCTGTGTAAGTATCCATGAGAGTAGACTGAGCTGTGAGTGTGTGGAGGCATTGAAGAGAGTACAGGCTTGTCTGTGTAAGTATCCATGAGAGTAGACTGGAGCTGTGAGTGTGCGGAGACATTGAAGAGAGTACAGTCCTGTCTGTGTAAGTATCCATGAGAGTAGACTGGAGCTGTGAGTGTGCGCAGACATTGAAGAGAGTGTAGGCCTGTCTGTGTAAGTATCCATGACAGTAGACTGGAGCTGTGAGTGTGCGGAGACATTGAAGAGAGTACAGGCTTGTCTGTGTAAGTATCCATGAGAGTAGACTGAGCTGTGAGTGTGTGAAGACATTGAAGAGAGTACAGGCCTGTCTGTGTAAGTATCCATGAGAGTAGACTGGAGCTGTGAGTGTGCGGAGACATTGAAGAGAGTGCAGGCTTGTCTGTGTAAGTATCCATGAGAGTAGACTGGAGCTGTGAGTGTGTGAAGACATTGAAAAGAGTACAGGCCTGTCTGTGTAAGTATCCATGAGTGTAGACTGGAGCTGTGAGTGTGCGCAGACATTGAAGAGAGTACAGGCCTGTCTGTGTAAGTATCCATGACAGTAGACTGGAGCTGTGAGTGTGCGGAGACATTGAAGAGAGTACATGCTTGTCTGTGTAAGTATCCATGAGAGTAGACTGGAGCTGTAAGTGTGCGGAGACATTGAAGAGAGTACATGCTTGTCTGTGTAAGTATCCATGAGTGTAGACTGGAGCTGTGAGTGTGCGCAGACATTGAAGAGAGTACAGGCCTGTCTGTGTAAGTATCCATGACAGTAGACTGGAGCTGTGAGTGTGCGGAGACATTGAAGAGAGTACAGGCTTGTCTGTGTAAGTATCCATGAGAGTAGACTGAGCTGTGAGTGTGTGAAGACATTGAAGAGAGTACAGGCCTGTCTGTGTAAGTATCCATGAGAGTAGACTGGAGCTGTGAGTGTGCGGAGACATTGAAGAGAGTGCAGGCTTGTCTGTGTAAGTATCCATGAGAGTAGACTGGAGCTGTGAGTGTGTGAAGACATTGAAAAGAGTACAGGCCTGTCTGTGTAAGTATCCATGAGAGTAGACTGGAGCTGTGAGTGTGCGGAGACATTGAAGAGAGTACAGGCCTGTCTGTAAAAGTATCCATGAGAGTTGACTGGAGCTGTGAGTGTGCGGAGACATTGAAGAGAGTACAGGCCTGTCTGTAAAAGTATCCATGAGAGTAGACTGGAGCTGTGAGTGTGCGGAGACATTGAAGAGAGTGCAGGCTTGTCTGTGTAAGTATCCATGAGAGTAGACTGGAGCTGTGAGTGTGTGGAGACATTGAAGAGAGTACAGGCCTGTCTGTGTAAGTATCCATGAGAGTAGACTGGAGCTGTGAGTGTGCGGAGACATTGAAGAGAGTGAAGGCTTGTCTGTGTAAGTATCCATGAGAGTAGACTGGAGCTGTGAGTGTGTGAAGACATTGAAAAGAGTACAGGCCTGTCTGTGTAAGTATCCATGAGAGTAGACTGGAGCTGTGAGTGTGCGGAGACATTGAAGAGAGTACAGGCCTGTCTGTAAAAGTATCCATGAGAGTAGACTGGAGCTGTGAGTGTGCGGAGACATTGAAGAGAGTACAGGCCTGTCTGTAAAAGTATCCATGAGAGTAGACTGGAGCTGTGAGTGTGCGGAGACATTGAAGAGAGTGCAGGCTTGTCTGTGTAAGTATCCATGAGAGTAGACTGGAGCTGTGAGTGTGTGGAGACATTGAAGAGAGTACAGGCCTGTCTGTGTAAGTATCCATGAGAGTAGACTGGAGCTGTGAGTCTGTGGAGACATTGAAGAGAGTACAGGCCTGTCTGTGTAAGTATCCATGACAGTAGACTGGAGCTGTGAGTGTGCGGAGACATTGAAGAGAGTACAGGCTTGTCTGTGTAAGTATCCATGAGAGTAGACTGAGCTGTGAGTGTGTGGAGGCATTGAAGAGAGTACAGGCTTGTCTGTGTAAGTATCCATGAGTGTAGACTGGAGCTGTGAGTGTGCGGAGACATTGAAGAGAGTACATGCTTGTCTGTGTAAGTATCCATGAGTGTAGACTGGAGCTGTGAGTGTGCGCAGACATTGAAGAGAGTACAGGCCTGTCTGTGTAAGTATCCATTACAGTAGACTGGAGCTGTGAGTGTGCGGAGACATTGAAGAGAGTACAGGCTTGTCTGTGTAAGTATCCATGAGAGTAGACTGAGCTGTGAGTGTGTGAAGACATTGAAGAGAGTACAGGCCTGTCTGTGTAAGTATCCATGAGAGTAGACTGGAGCTGTGAGTGTGCGGAGACATTGAAGAGAGTGCAGGCTTGTCTGTGTAAGTATCCATGAGAGTAGACTGGAGCTGTGAGTGTGTGAAGACATTGAAAAGAGTACAGGCCTGTCTGTGTAAGTATCCATGAGAGTAGACTGGAGCTGTGAGTGTGCGGAGACATTGAAGAGAGTACAGGCCTGTCTGTAAAAGTATCCATGAGAGTTGACTGGAGCTGTGAGTGTGCGGAGACATTGAAGAGAGTACAGGCCTGTCTGTAAAAGTATCCATGAGAGTAGACTGGAGCTGTGAGTGTGCGGAGACATTGAAGAGAGTGCAGGCTTGTCTGTGTAAGTATCCATGAGAGTAGACTGGAGCTGTGAGTGTGTGGAGACATTGAAGAGAGTACAGGCCTGTCTGTGTAAGTATCCATGAGAGTAGACTGGAGCTGTGAGTGTGCGGAGACATTGAAGAGAGTGAAGGCTTGTCTGTGTAAGTATCCATGAGAGTAGACTGGAGCTGTGAGTGTGTGAAGACATTGAAAAGAGTACAGGCCTGTCTGTGTAAGTATCCATGAGAGTAGACTGGAGCTGTGAGTGTGCGGAGACATTGAAGAGAGTACAGGCCTGTCTGTAAAAGTATCCATGAGAGTAGACTGGAGCTGTGAGTGTGCGGAGACATTGAAGAGAGTACAGGCCTGTCTGTAAAAGTATCCATGAGAGTAGACTGGAGCTGTGAGTGTGCGGAGACATTGAAGAGAGTGCAGGCTTGTCTGTGTAAGTATCTATGAGAGTAGACTGGAGCTGTGAGTGTGTGGAGACATTGAAGAGAGTACAGGCCTGTCTGTGTAAGTATCCATGAGAGTAGACTGGAGCTGTGAGTCTGTGGAGACATTGAAGAGAGTACAGGCCTGTCTGTGTAAGTATCCATGACAGTAGACTGGAGCTGTGAGTGTGCGGAGACATTGAAGAGAGTAGAGGCCTGTCTGTGTAAGTATCCATGACAGTAGACTGGAGCTGTGAGTGTGCGGAGACATTGAAGAGAGTACAGGCTTGTCTGTGTAAGTATCCATGAGAGTAGACTGAGCTGTGAGTGTGTGGAGGCATTGAAGAGAGTACAGGCTTGTCTGTGTAAGTATCCATGAGTGTAGACTGGAGCTGTGAGTGTGTGAAGACATTGAAGAGAGTACAGGCCTGTCTGTGTAAGTATCCATGAGAGTAGACTGGAGCTGTGAGTGTGCGGAGACATTGAAGAGAGTACATGATTGTCTGTGTAAGTATCCATGAGAGTAGACTGGAGCTGTGAGTTTGCGGAGACATTGAAGAGAGTACATGCTTGTCTGTGTAAGTATCCATGAGAGTAGACTGGAGCTGTGAGTGTGCGGAGACATTGAAGAGAGTGCAGGCTTGTCTGTGTAAGTATCCTTGAGAGTAGACTGGAGCTGTGAGTGTGCTGAGACATTGAAGAGAGTGCAGGCTTGTCTGTGTAAGTATCCATGAGAGTAGACTGGAGCTGTGAGTGTGTGGAGACATTGAAGAGAGTGCAGGCTTGTCTGTGTAAGTATGAGAGTAGACTGGAGCTGTGAGTGTGTGAAGACATTGAAGAGAGTACAGGCCTGTCTGTGTAAGTATCCATGAGTGTAGACTGGAGCTGTGAGTGTGTGAAGACATTGAAGAGAGTACAGGCCTGTCTGTGTAAGTATCCATGAGAGTAGACTGGAGCTGTGAGTGTGCGGAGACATTGAAGAGAGTGCAGGCTTGTCTGTGTAAGTATCCATGAGAGTAGACTGGAGCTGTGAGTGTGTGAAGACATTGAAGAGAGTACAGGCCTGTCTGTGTAAGTATCCATGAGAGTAGACTGGAGCTGTGAGTGTGCGGAGACATTGAAGAGAGTACAGGCCTGTCTGTAAAAGTATCCATGAGAGTAGACTGGAGCTGTGAGTGTGCGGAGACATTGAAGAGAGTGCAGGCTTGTCTGTGTAAGTATCCATGAGAGTAGACTGGAGCTGTGAGTGTGTGGAGACATTGAAGAGAGTACAGGCCTGTCTGTGTAAGTATCCATGAGAGTAGACTGGAGCTGTGAGTCTGTGGAGACATTGAAGAGAGTACAGGCCTGTCTGTGTAAGTATCCATGAGAGTAGACTGGAGATGTGAGTGTGCGGAGACATTGAAGAGAGTACAGGCCTGTCTGTGTAAGTATCCATGAGAGTAGACTGGAGCTGTGAGTGTGCGGAGACATTGAAGAGAGTACATGATTGTCTGTGTAAGTATCCATGAGAGTAGACTGGAGCTGTGAGTTTGCGGAGACATTGAAGAGAGTATATGCTTGTCTGTGTAAGTATCCATGAGAGTAGACTGGAGCTGTGAGTGTGCGGAGACATTGAAGAGAGTACATGCTTGTCTGTGTAAGTATCCATGAGAGTAGACTGAGCTGTGAGTGTGTGGAGACATTGAAGAGAGTACAGGCCTGTCTGTGTAAGTATCCATGAGAGTAGACTGGAGCTGTGAGTGTGCGGAGGCATTGAAGAGAGTACAGGCCTGTCTGTGTAAGTATCCATGAGAGTAGACTGGAGCTGTGAGTGTGCGGAAACATTGAAGAGAGTACATGCTTGTCTGTGTAAGTATCCATGAGAGTAGACTGTAGCTGTGAGTGTGCGGAGACATTGAAGAGAGTACATGCTTGTCTGTGTAAGTATCCATGAGAGTGGACTGGAGCTGTGAGTGTGCGGAGACATTGAAGAGAGTACATGCTTGTCTGTGTAAGTATCCATGAGAGTAGACTGGAGCTGTGAGTGTGCGGAGACATTGAAGAGAGTACATGCTTGTCTGTGTAAGTATCCATGAGAGTAGACTGGAGCTGTGAGTGTGCGGAGACATTGAAGAGAGTACATGCTTGTCTGTGTAAGTATCCATGAGAGTAGACTGAGCTGTGAGTGTGTGGAGACATTGAAGAGAGTACAGGCCTGTCTGTGTAAGTATCCATGAGAGTAGACTGAGCTGTGAGTGTGCGGAGGCATTGAAGAGAGTTCAGGCCTGTCTGTGTAAGTATCCATGAGAGTAGACTGGAGCTGTGAGTGTGCGGAGACATTGAAGAGAGTACAGGCCTGTCTGTGTAAGTATCCATGAGAGTAGACTGAGCTGTGAGTGTGTGGAGACATTAAAGAGAGTACAGGCTTGTCTGTGTAAGTATCCATGAGAGTAGACTGGAGCTGTGAGTGTGTGGAGACATTGAAGAGAGTACAGGCCTGTCTGTGTAAGTATCCATGAGAGTAGACTGGAGCTGTGAGTGTGCGCAGACATTGAAGAGAGTACAGGCTTGTCTGTGTAAGTATCCATGAGAGTAGACTGGAGCTGTGAGTGTCTGGAGACATTGAAGAGAGTGCAGGCTTGTCTGTGTAAGTATCCATGATAGTAGACTGGAGCTGTGAGTGTGCGGAGACATTGAAGAGAGTGCAGGCTTGTCTGTGTAAGTATCCATGAGAGTAGACTGGAGCTGTGAGTGTGCGGAGACATTGAAGAGAGTAGATGCTTGTCTGTGTAAGTATCCATGAGAGTAGACTGGAGCTGTGAGTGTGCGGAGACATTGAAGAGAGTACATGCTTGTCTGTGTAAGTATCCATGAGAGTAGACGAGCTGTGAGTGTGCGGAGACATTGAAGAGAGTAGAGGCCTGTCGGTGTAAGTACCCATGAGTGTAGACTGGAGCTGTGAGTGTGCGGAGACATTGAAGAGAGTGCAGGCTTGTCTGTGTAAGTATCCATGAGAGTAGACTGGAGCTGTGAGTGTGCGCAGACATTGAAGAGAGTACAGGCTTGTCTGTGTAAGTATCCATGAGAGTAGACTGGAGCTGTGAGTGTGCGGAGACATTGAAGAGAGTGCAGGCTTGTCTGTGTAAGTATCCATGAGAGTAGACTGGAGCTGTTAGTGTGCGGAGACATTGAAGAGAGTACAGGCTTGTCTGTGTAAGTATCCATGAGAGTAGACTGGAGCTGTGAGTGTGCGGAGGCATTGAAGAGAGTACAGGCCTGTCTGTGTAAGTATCCATGAGAGTAGACTGGAGCTGTGAGTGTGCGGAGACATTGAAGAGAGTACAGGCCTGTCTGTGTAAGTATCCATGAGAGTAGACTGGAGCTGTGAGTGTGCGGAGACATTGAAGAGAGTACAGGCTTGTCTGTGTAAGTATCCATGACAGTAGACTGGAGCTGTGAGTGTGCGGAGACATTGAAGAGAGTACAGGCTTGTCTGTGTAAGTATCCATGAGTGTAGACTGGAGCTGTGAGTGTCTGGAGACATTGAAGAGAGTACATGCTTGTCTGTGTAAGTATCCATGAGAGTAGACTAGAGCTGTGAGTGTGCGGAGACATTGAAGAGTGTACAGGCCTGTCTGTGTAAGTACCCATGAGTGTAGACTGGAGCTGTGAGTGTGCGGAGACATTGAAGAGAGTAGATGCTTGTCTGTGTAAGTATCCATGATAGTAGACTGGAGCTGTGAGTGTGCGGAGACATTGAAGAGAGTGCAGGCTTGTCTGTGTAAGTATCCTTGAGAGTAGACTGGAGCTGTGAGTGTGCTGAGACATTGAAGAGAGTGCAGGCTTGTCTGTGTAAGTATCCATGAGAGTAGACTGGAGCTGTGAGTGTGTGGAGACATTGAAGAGAGTGCAGGCTTCTCTGTGTAAGTATGAGAGTAGACTGGAGCTGTGAGTGTGTGAAGACATTGAAGAGAGTACAGGCCTGTCTGTGTAAGTATCCATGAGTGTAGACTGGAGCTGTGAGTGTGTGAAGACATTGAAGAGAGTACAGGCCTGTCTGTGTAAGTATCCATGAGAGTAGACTGGAGCTGTGAGTATGCGGAGACATTGAAGAGAGTGCAGGCTTGTCTGTGTAAGTATCCATGAGAGTAGACTGGAGCTGTGAGTGTGTGAAGACATTGAAGAGAGTACAGGCCTGTCTGTGTAAGTATCCATGAGAGTAGACTGGAGCTGTGAGTGTGCGGAGACATTGAAGAGAGTACAGGCCTGTCTGTAAAAGTATCCATGAGAGTAGACTGGAGCTGTGAGTGTGCGGAGACATTGAAGAGAGTGCAGGCTTGTCTGTGTAAGTATCCATGAGAGTAGACTGGAGCTGTGAGTGTGTGGAGACATTGAAGAGAGTACAGGCCTGTCTGTGTAAGTATCCATGAGAGTAGACTGGAGCTGTGAGTCTGTGGAGACATTGAAGAGAGTACAGGCCTGTCTGTGTAAGTATCCATGAGAGTAGACTGGAGCTGTGAGTGTGCGGAGACATTGAAGAGAGTACAGGCCTGTCTGTGTAAGTATCCATGAGAGTAGACTGGAGCTGTGAGTGTGCGGAGACATTGAAGAGAGTACATGCTTGTCTGTGTAAGTATCCATGAGAGTAGACTGGAGCTGTGAGTGTGCGGAGACATTGAAGAGAGTACATGCTTGTCTGTGTAAGTATCCATGAGAGTAGACTGGAGCTGTGAGTGTGCGGAGACATTGAAGAGAGTACATGCTTGTCTGTGTAAGTATCCATGAGAGTAGACTGAGCTGTGAGTGTGTGGAGACATTGAAGAGAGTACAGGCCTGTCTGTGTAAGTATCCATGAGAGTAGACCGGAGCTGTGAGTGTGCGGAGGCATTGAAGAGAGTACAGGCCTGTCTGTGTAAGTATCCATGAGAGTAGACTGGAGCTGTGAGTGTGCGGAAACATTGAAGAGAGTACATGCTTGTCTGTGTAAGTATTCATGAGAGTAGACTGGAGCTGTGAGTGTGCGGAGACATTGAAGAGAGTACATGCTTGTCTGTGTAAGTATCCATGAGAGTAGACTGGAGCTGTGAGTGTGCGGAGACATTGAAGAGAGTACATGCTTGTCTGTGTAAGTATCCATGAGAGTAGACTGGAGCTGTGAGTGTGCGGAGACATTGAAGAGAGTACATGCTTGTCTGTGTAAGTATCCATGAGAGTAGACTGGAGCTGTGAGTGTGCGGAGACATTGAAGAGAGTACATGCTTGTCTGTGTAAGTATCCATGAGAGTAGACTGAGCTGTGAGTGTGTGGAGACATTGAAGAGAGTACAGGCCTGTCTGTGTAAGTATCCATGAGAGTAGACTGAGCTGTGAGTGTGCGGAGGCATTGAAGAGAGTACAGGCCTGTCTGTGTAAGTATCCATGAGAGTAGACTGGAGCTGTGAGTGTGCGGAGACATTGAAGAGAGTACAGGCCTGTCTGTGTAAGTATCCATGAGAGTAGACTGAGCTGTGAGTGTGTGGAGACATTAAAGAGAGTACAGGCTTGTCTGTGTAAGTATCCATGAGAGTATACTGGAGCTGTGAGTGTGTGGAGACATTGAAGAGAGTACAGGCCTGTCTGTGTAAGTATCCATGAGTGTAGACTGAGCTGTGAGTGTGCGGAGACATTAAAGAGAGTGCAGGCTTGTCTGTGAAAGTCTCCATGAGAGTAGACTGGAGCTGTGAGTGTGCGGAGACATTGAAGAGAGTGCAGGCTTGTCTGTGTAAGTATCCATGAGAGTAGACTGGAGCTGTGAGTGTCTGGAGACATTGAAGAGAGTGCAGGCTTGTCTGTGTAAGTATCCATGAGAGTAGACTGGAGCTGTGAGTGTGCGGAGACATTGAAGAGAGTGCAGGCTTGTCTGTGTAAGTATCCATGAGAGTAGACTGGAGCTGTGAGTGTGCGGAGACATTGAAGAGAGTAGATGCTTGTCTGTGTAAGTATCCATGAGAGTAGACTGGAGCTGTGAGTGTGCGGAGACATTGAAGAGAGTAAATGCTTGTCTGTGTAAGTATCCATGAGAGTAGACTGGAGCTGTGAGTGTCTGGAGACATTGAAGAGAGTACATGCTTGTCTGTGTAAGTATCCATGAGAGTAGACGAGCTGTGAGTGTGCGGAGACATTGAAGAGAGTAGAGGCCTGTCGGTGTAAGTACCCATGAGTGTAGACTGGAGCTGTGAGTGTGCGGAGACATTGAAGAGAGTGCAGGCTTGTCTGTGTAAGTATGAGAGTAGACTGGAGCTGTGAGTGTGCGGAGACATTGAAGAGAGTGCAGGCTTGTCTGTGTAAGTATCCATGAGAGTAGACTGGAGCTGTGAGTGTGCGCAGACATTGAAGAGAGTACAGGCTTGTCTGTGTAAGTATCCATGAGAGTAGACTGGAGCTGTGAGTGTGCGGAGACATTGAAGAGAGTGCAGGCTTGTCTGTGTAAGTATCCATGAGAGTAGACTGGAGCTGTTAGTGTGCGGAGACATTGAAGAGAGTACAGGCTTGTCTGTGTAAGTATCCATGAGAGTAGACTGGAGCTGTGAATGTGTGGAGACATTGAAGAGAGTACAGGCCTGTCTGTGTAAGTATCCATGAGAGTAGACTGGAGCTGTGAGTGTGCGGAGACATTGAAGAGAGTACAGGCCTGTCTGTGTAAGTATCCATGAGAGTAGACTGGAGCTGTGAGTGTGCGGAGACATTGAAGAGAGTACAGGCTTGTCTGTGTAAGTATCCATGACAGTAGACTGGAGCTGTGAGTGTGCGGAGACATTGAAGAGAGTACAGGCTTGTCTGTGTAAGTATCCATGAGTGTAGACTGGAGCTGTGAGTGTCTGGAGACATTGAAGAGAGTACATGCTTGTCTGTGTAAGTATCCATGAGAGTAGACTAGAGCTGTGAGTGTGCGGAGACATTGAAGAGTGTACAGGCCTGTCTGTGTAAGTACCCATGAGTGTAGACTGGAGCTGTGAGTGTGCGGAGACATTGAAGAGAGTAGATGCTTGTCTGTGTAAGTATCCATGAGAGTAGACTGGAGCTGTGAGTGTGCGGAGACATTGAAGAGAGTGCAGGCTTGTCTGTGTAAGTATCCATGAGAGTAGACTGGAGCTGTGAGTGTGCGGAGACTTTGAAAAGAGTGCAGGCTTGTCTGTGTAAGTATCCATGAGAGTAGACTGGAGCTGTGAGTGTGTGGAGACATTGAAGAGAGTGTAGGCTTGTCTGTGTAATTATGAGAGTAGACTGGAGCTGTGAGTGTGCGGAGACATTGAAGAGGGTGCAGGCTTGTCTGTGTAAGTATCCATGAGAGTAGACTGGAGCTGTGAGTGTGCGCAGACATTGAAGAGAGTACAGGCTTGTCTGTGTAAGTATCCATGAGAGTAGACTGGAGCTGTGAGTGTGCGGAGACATTGAAGAGAGTAGATGCTTGTCTGTGTAAGTATCCATGAGAGTAGACTGGAGCTGTGAGTGTGCGGAGACATTGAAGAGAGTACAGGCTTGTCTGTGTAAGTATCCATGAGTGTAGACTGGAGCTGTGAGTGTGTGGAGACATTGAAGAGAGTACAGGCCTGTCTGTGTAAGTATCCATGAGAGTAGACTGGAGCTGTGAGTGTGCGGAGACATTGAAGAGAGTACAGGCTTGTCTGTGTAAGTATCCATGAGAGTAGACTGGAGCTGTGAGTGTGCGGAGACATTGAAGAGAGTACATGCTTGTCTGTGTAAGTATCCATGAGAGTAGACTGGAGCTGTGAGTGTGTGGAGACATTGAAGAGAGTACAGGCTTGTCTGTGTAAGTATCCATGAGAGTAGACTGGAGCTGTGAATGTGTGGAGACATTGAAGAGAGTACAGGCCTGTCTGTGTAAGTATCCATGAGAGTAGACTGGAGCTGTGAGTGTGCGCAGACATTGAAGAGAGTACAGGCTTGTCTGTGTAAGTATCCATGAGAGTAGACTGGAGCTGTGAGTGTGCGGAGACATTAAAGAGAGTACAGGCTTGTCTGTGTAAGTATCCATGAGAGTAGACTGGAGCTGTGAGTTTGTGGAGGCATTGAAGAGAGTACAGGCTTGTCTGTGTATGTATCCTTGAGAGTAGACTGGAGCTGTGAGTTTGCGAAGACATTGAAGAGAGTGCAGGCTTGTCTGTGTAAGTATCCATGAGAGTAGACTGGAGCTGTGAGTGTGCGGAGACATTGAAGAGAGTGCAGGCTTGTCTGTGTAAGTATCCATGAGAGTAGACTGGAGCTGTGAGTGTGCGGAGACATTGAAGAGAGTACAGGCTTGTCTGTGTAAGTATCCATGAGAGTAGACTGGAGCTGTGAGTGTGCGGAGACATTGAAGAGAGTACAGGCTTGTCTGTGTAAGTATCCATGAGAGTAGACTGGAGCTGTGAGTGTGCGGAGACATTGAAGAGAGTAGATGCTTGTCTGTGTAAGTATCCATGAGAGTAGACTGGAGCTGTGAGTGTGCGGAGACATTGAAGAGAGTGCAGGCTTGTCTGTGTAAGTATCCATGAGAGTAGACTGGAGCTGTGAGTGTGCGGAGACATTGAAGAGAGTGCAGGCTTGTCTGTGTAATTATCCATGAGAGTAGACTGGAGCTGTGAGTGTGTGGAGACATTGAAGAGAGTGTAGGCTTGTCTGTGTAATTATGAGAGTAGACTGGAGCTGTGAGTGTGCGGAGACATTGAAGAGGGTGCAGGCTTGTCTGTGTAAGTATCCATGAGAGTAGACTGGAGCTGTGAGTGTGCGCAGACATTGAAGAGAGTACAGGCTTGTCTGTGTAAGTATCCATGAGAGTAGACTGGAGCTGTGAGTGTGCGGAGACATTGAAGAGAGTAGATGCTTGTCTGTGTAAGTATCCATGAGAGTAGACTGGAGCTGTGAGTGTGCGGAGACATTGAAGAGAGTACAGGCCTGTCTGTGTAAGTATCCATGAGATTAGACTGGAGCTGTGAGTGTGCGCAGACATTGAAGAGAGTACAGGCTTGTCTGTGTAAGTATCCATGAGAGTAGACTGGAGCTGTGAGTGTGCGGAGACATTGAAGAGAGTAGATGCTTGTCTGTGTAAGTATCCATGAGAGTAGACTGGAGCTGTGAGTGTGCGGAGACATTGAAGAGAGTACAGGCTTGTCTGTGTAAGTATCCATGAGAGTAGACTATAGCTGTGAATGTGTGGAGACATTGAAGAGAGTACAGGCCTGTCTGTGTATGTATCCATGAGAGTAGACTGGAGCTGTGAGTGTGCGCAGACATTGAAGAGAGTACAGGCTTGTCTGTGTAAGTATCCATGAGAGTAGACTGGAGCTGTGAGTTTGTGGAGACATTGAAGAGAGTACAGGCTTGTCTGTGTAAGTATCTATGAGTGTAGACTGGAGCTGTGAGTGTGTGGAGACATTGAAGAGAGTGCAGGCTTGTCTGTGTAAGTATGAGAGTAGACTGGAGCTGTGAGTGTGCGGAGACATTGAAGAGAGTGCAGGCTTGTCTGTGTAAGTATCCATGAGAGTAGACTGGAGCTGTGAGTGTGCGCAGACATTGAAGAGAGTACAGGCTTGTCTGTGTAAGTATCCATGAGAGTAGACTGGAGCTGTGAGTGTGCGGAGACATTGAAGAGAGTAGATGCTTGTCTGTGTAAGTATCCATGACAGTAGACTGGAGCTGTGAGTGTGCGGAGACATTGAAGAGAGTGCAGGCTTGTCTGTGTAAGTATCCATGAGAGTAGACTGGAGCTGTGAGTGTGCGGAGACATTGAAGAGAGTGCAGGCTTGTCTGTGTAAGTATCCATGAGAGTAGACTGGAGCTGTGAGTGTGTGGAGACATTGAAGAGAGTGTAGGCTTGTCTGTGTAATTATGAGAGTAGACTGGAGCTGTGAGTGTGCGGAGACATTGAAGAGGGTGCAGGCTTGTCTGTGTAAGTATCCATGAGAGTAGACTGGAGCTGTGAGTGTGCGCAGACATTGAAGAGAGTACAGGCTTGTCTGTGTAAGTATCCATGAGAGTAGACTGGAGCTGTGAGTGTGCGGAGACATTGAAGAGAGTAGATGCTTGTCTGTGTAAGTATCCATGAGAGTAGACTGGAGCTGTGAGTGTGCGGAGACATTGAAGAGAGTACAGGCTTGTCTGTGTAAGTATCCATGATAGTAGACTGGAGCTGTGAGTGTGTGGAGACATTGAAGAGAGTACAGGCCTGTCTGTGTAAGTATCCATGAGAGTAGACTGGAGCTGTGAGTGTGCGGAGACATTGAAGAGAGTACAGGCTTGTCTGTGTAAGTATCCATGAGAGTAGACTGGAGCTGTGAGTGTGCGGAGACATTGAAGAGAGTAGATGCTTGTCTGTGTAAGTATCCATGAGAGTAGACTGGAGCTGTGAGTGTGCGGAGACATTGAAGAGAGTACAGGCTTGTCTGTGTAAGTATCCATGAGAGTAGACTGGAGCTGTGAATGTGTGGAGACATTGAAGAGAGTACAGGCCTGTCTGTGTAAGTATCCATGAGAGTAGACTGGAGCTGTGAGTGTGCGCAGACATTGAAGAGAGTACAGGCTTGTCTGTGTAAGTATCCATGAGAGTAGACTGGAGCTGTGAGTGTGCGGAGACATTAAAGAGAGTACAGGCTTGTCTGTGTAAGTATCCATGAGAGTAGACTGGAGCTGTGAGTTTGTGGAGGCATTGAAGAGAGTACAGGCTTGTCTGTGTAAGTATCCATGAGTGTAGACTGGAGCTGTGAGTGTCTGGAGACATTGAAGAGAGTACATGCTTGTCTGTGTAAGTATCCATGAGATTAGACTAGAGCTGTGAGTGTGCGGAGACATTGAAGAGAGTACAGGCCTGTCTGTGTAAGTACCCATGAGTGTAGACTGGAGCTGTGAGTGTGCGGAGACATTGAAGAGAGTACATGCTTGTCTGTGTAAGTATCCATGAGAGTAGACTGGAGCTGTGAGTGTGCGGAGACATTGAAGAGAGTACAGGCCTTTCTGTGTAAGTATCCATGAGAGTAGACTGGAGCTGTGAGTGTGCGGAGACATTGAAGAGAGTGCAGGCTTGTCTGTGTAAGTATCCTTGAGAGTAGACTGGAGCTGTGAGTTTGCGGAGACATTGAAGAGAGTGCAGGCTTGTCTGTGTAAGTATCCATGAGAGTAGACTGGAGCTGTGAGTGTGTGGAGACATTGAAGAGAGTGCAGGCTTGTCTGTGTAAGTATGAGAGTAGACTGGAGCTGTGAGTGTGCGGAGACATTGAAGAGAGTGCAGGCTTGTCTGTGTAAGTATCCATGAGAGTAGACTGGAGCTGTGAGTGTGCGCAGACATTGAAGAGAGTACAGGCTTGTCTGTGTAAGTATCCATGAGAGTAGACTGGAGCTGTGAGTGTGCGGAGACATTGAAGAGAGTAGATGCTTGTCTGTGTAAGTATCCATGAGAGTAGACTGGAGCTGTGAGTGTGCGGAGACATTGAAGAGAGTACAGGCCTGTCTGTGTAAGTATGCATGAGTGTAGACTGGAGCTGTGAGTGTGCGGAGACATTGAAGAGAGTACAGGCTTGTCTGTGTAAGTATCCATGAGAGTAGACTGGAGCTGTGAGTGTGTGGAGGCATTGAAGAGAGTACAGGCTTGTCTGTGTAAGTATTCTTCGTTTGCCTGATCCTTCTCTAGCTTTCTTTCTCTAGACGGATGCATCAGACAAAGGGAGATCTCTGGCATTCTTAGCCAGTGTGGGAATGGTAGGTTGCATCCTATACAATTTGTGAGACGTAAGTTGTTGCCTCGGGAGCAGAAGTATTTTATCATTGAACGGGAAGGATTGGCCATTGTATATGCAATAAAAAAAATTGGACAGGTATCTGACCGGAAAAAAAATTTCATCTCCAGACTGACCACAAGGCTTTATCTTACCTTAGGAGCACTAACTGTACCAATGCACGTATTACAAGATGGGCACTGATGTTGCAGGATTATTCCTTTGAGGTTGTTCATGTCAAAGGGGAGGACAATCTGCTTGCTGATATGTGTTCAAGATTGCTATAGGCTTTCAAATACGCAGCTACATACTAATGTATTTTTTTAAAATACATGTGGTATGCATTTTAATGTTCTAATGTATACATTAGTGTTTGAAAATGTTTGCACTTTATGTAAGATGATATTATGTTACATTTAGTAGGCCTATTATTGGCATTAATTTGTTGATTATGCATTTTAAATTTGATTGGTTGGTAGATTGTGATTTTGTGAATAGTTCAGTGTCTTGTGAATACTTTGGTAAAAAGTGTCATTGGTAATTTTTCTTCTAAGTTGTTATGTTTAGAAGAGTGATGTTAATGCAGATGAATTTTTCTAGTTGGATGTGCTTACCTTGTAGTTGCCATGATATCTTCTTACTTTTATTTCAGTTTGAGGTACGGAAACTGGTCCATACTTTGTAAGAACCAGTTTTGGGGGAGGGGGAAGGTAGGTGCGTAGGTTATGGCATTCTAGCACCAATATGTGTATTAAGTGCACAATTTTTGAACGCACTTTCTTTTGTTGCCTTGCTTGTAAGCTGATGGAGTGTTTTTGTTATAATGCTGGTGAAACGTTTTCTTTGAGATTCTTCTGTGTTCCTCTGTTTAGGGTGAGTATCTAAGGCATGACTGCATTTCGCAGTTGTTTTCGATGCCATAGTATACTAGACTGGTTCTTTTAGTTTGTCTTTATGTCTCTACAGGGAGTTAGTATGGGATTGGAGTTCTACACTAAATACTAGATTCAGCAGTGTGTTTTGGTGTGATTGCGAGCATTTATGAGTCACGTTGTCGGACAGCAAGGTGTAGAATTACTGTTTAATTAATATATCCACAATATTAGAATGTTTCAAATGCAATGTCATTACTCCATCAGTTGTCATCATAACTTATATTTATATCATTAAACAATTACATTTTCAACAGTGAATCACTTATTTATTTGTAAGCACGAAGGTGTCTGTTGAATGTCAGGGGCCCGGGTAAACGAGCTAAGGCCTTAACACAACCCTGACAATTAGCTGTAGAAGAAATAATGTGCACAAACTTTTTACCAGAAAGACAAAGCGAGTTGATAGAAGTTTTGTTTAAAAAAAAAAAAAAGGTTACTAGCATTTCACAATATGTTTATTGCATTACTACATCAATGGCAGTTTAGAGAATTGTACAAATACAGATATTTTGATTATGCCAGGTAGGTGCAAACATGGTAACAAGGGCACATTAACAAAAAAGCAGATATATCTTTGGCTAACCATGCTGCTGAACTCACTAGCAAAAGACAATAAAGAAATATTCATAGCAAAATATATTAGGACAACAAAATTTCAATGTTACTTCTGTTTTTCTTTCCAAATGTACGAAAGAAAAAAACAAAACAACAGAAAACAAATGATTAATAAATAGTTATAATGCCAGTCTTGTCTTGGTTGAAAAGCACAACTGAAACACTGAAAAGTTGAACAAGTTAGTCTGTTAGGCGCCATTAGTTCATTGAGCAACCAGCAGTATATCTTCTCAAATTGAAGATTTAACACCTACTGCCAGCAAGTCTTGCTAGCACTTTGCCATCTAAGTGATCATGGGTAATCCAACTCTTCAGCTAGTTTAAGAATTTTCCAATTGGGATAGTTGTACTAAAGTAATGGGAAGTCCATCTAATCAATTTGTGTTGGGCCATGTGATTCATCAGCGTTAGGTTGCTTCGTTGAATCACAATCTTGGACACCTAATAATTTTTCTAGCACTTTTGTTGAAACAATATGAATCAGTGATCTATCATATTCATAAATGAAAGTTTAAAAAAAAGTAAATGATAAAAAAAAAATAGTTCAACATTATTCTTTAGAGAACAAACTTTTAAAAGAATATTTTTATAATACAACTTGAAATGAATATACAAATCTTTGACATTTATCTATGACAAGTGGACATGTGTATTGATTAGGTAACGAAAAAAAAAACAACTAATGCTGTGTAATTAGATTCATTAAAAATAAAGTTATCTCCTTGATATAGTGAATAAATTAATTTCTAAAAAATTCTGCCATGTTAGTATGAAATAAATCATTACAGCTTAAAACTGAGAAGGAATCTTCATTACAGTGACACCTTTAAATGTTATATATTCCCTTTCACTCCACTTCCAATAAATACAATCACTTTCAGTTGAGTTTCTGAAAAAAACTCGGCCATTCAAGGCTGTAATATACTTTCAGTTATGCATGTTGAGTAAATCTTGCATAGGGAACAAGTGGAATGTTAGTTCTGGCTGATTGAACATTTATTTGATTACAAAAATGTCTCATGTCAAGAAGTTTGCCAACATCATAATTAAAACAATATTGTTCAATGAAACATATGTTTTAAACAGGAGCATAGCTATTCTGTAAAGAAAACCTGAACTAAATATATCAAAGGTTCTGAAATAAAAGATTTTCAAATATTTCACTGTATGGAGAAAAAAGAACATTAAAACATGTTGTCTCATGCAGTATGTACATGTATAGTCACATATATTTTGTGCAAATAAAAATGTTTTCAAATTTATAATTGGTGCTTTTTAGTCACTTGTTCAATCCTATGGTAGAATGTCTTGTCAACTTGAAAGTCAGCTGGGGTGACATTGACAGAGGGGCTGTCTAAAATTTTAAGCTCTCTTTCAGTTGTACCTTTAGTTGCTCTTTTCTTTTTAAAGAATGTCCAGTTTATACAATATTCTGTTGTATATAACTGAGTCTATATTATTCAAAACTGAATGCCAATGTACTATCCATAGAATAGCCAAAATTAGCCAGATGTAGCAGTATGTTGGTAAGTGACTATATGTTCACTTCAACTTCAATACAAACTAAAATGGGTTATACCAGTATCTAAACTTTCATAAACTGTTTGAAGCTGTACTGTTTTACACTTAAGAATAAATTATTCTGGCTTTTAAAAAATTTCATATGTGAAAAAAATATTTTTTGAAACTAATGATAGATTACTTTTATCTTTTCACTATGTTTGTCATTTGTAAAATTTTTTTTTTTTTTCATTTTTACTTCATTTTATAGTCTTTTATAAAAGGAGGGTGATGTCACCTACTTTGTAACCTTTGTCAAATTATAAACATTTAACATTTTGTCTTTTAGTAAATAATTTTAAATAAAAAATTAGGATAAGTCATCTCAGACTGCTGAACAGATAAAAAATAAAAAGTATCATTATATTTATTCTACAATGAAGATAAATATATATTTTTATTACCTATTCACATTTAAAAAAAAAATTAATTCAAAATAAAATGTTACATAATTTCAAAGTTTGAATTTTAAATGCTTAAGTATAAATTACACACCAGTAGATATGTACCACTTGGTTACATAAATTGTGTCTGTCTTAAGACAAAAAGAAATGGAAAAGGATATATACACACAAACCAAAGTTGTCATGACATAAAATGTATCACTACTTTTCACCCAACAATAGAAAGTACAAACAAAAGCAATGCTACTGCATGTTAATATATATAAAAATAAATTGAGAGTAAGGCATATTGAAACTTATAATAAAATACAATGTGTAAATCTGAATTGAATAAGTCTGTTCAATAAAACAAAATCATTATGCATTTAATATAAAAATAGCTGATAAAATCACAATATACAATAATACACACACAAAAAAATAGCAATCTATTAATGACTAAAAAGAATAAATATTTATCTATGAACGGTGTAAAAAAGAAAAAAGACTACAACCGATTTGTTCTCACAAAACAAGATCTATAGTTAAAGTAAAAAAAAATGAATTTGCAGAAACAAACACTAATATGACATGACTTTGAAAGCAATAAAGATAAAAAAAAAAAAGCATTTGTTTGTTCTCATTTGGTAGATAAGATCTAGAATTGGGCAGGAATCGGCATTGGACTGTTCTGCAGGAGACCATAACGTTGCTTTTGCTTTCTCTGTTCAGTCATCTAAAGTAGAAAGGAACAAACAAAATTTAGGCTACTTTTGAATACAATTTTAAGAATCTTGTAATGGTGAGGGCAAATACATTAAAAAAAATGTTTCACTAAATCATCAGAAAATTGTAATAAGCACTTCTTTATATTGAGATACACTGTAATAAGAAATAAATACTAAAACTAAACACTTAACTTCTCAGATTTATAAATTCTAAGCCAAACTATAATTCTAAAATAAAAAATCAACTCCTGATTTCAGTTCAGGACACTTGTTCATATAATTAACTATACAACAAAAATGATCATTTACACCATAATTGGTCAGCATAATAAACAAAGTATGAAAATTTAACAAGTAGCTTATCATGCATCAATTTACAAATAAAACACCCAAGTTTTATAAGCTAATGTTAGATCACAATGACCTCTGGTCCAAAAATACAACTTTATTCCAACAGCTTGTAAAAATTGTGATACCCAATCAATATATGCACATACACTTAAAACATGCAATAAACCTTAATATATATAATTTTTTAAAAACTAAAACCCACCTGTTCTTTCAATTCTGTTAGCTGTCCCGAAAGTTTCTGAACCAGCCTAGTGGTCAGGTCAAGCTGGGCCTGAAGGCTTCGGATTTCATTCTGCTCTCCTTCACTGTCCTCTGCAGCTAGGGACATAGCACGCATACGAGGAAACCATTCAAGGTTACGTTCCTGATGGGATAGAAAAACAATATGAAAACAATGACATGGGGTAGAGTTATATAAAAGTAAAAAAAAACAACAATAAAAAAAAAAGTCTGTATCACATTGAAGTGGAACCCACAAGAGAAAGAAAATAAAGAGATTATCCAAGGAAAATAAAAATAAAGAGATTATCCAAGGAAAATAAAAATAAAGAGATTATCCAAGGAAAATAAAAATAAAGAGATTATCTAAGGAACAACAGGAGGTATTAAAATGTTGCTTTACAACTGGAGCTGGTAGGAAATGTCACTGGTTAATGGATTTGGGACAATAGCTTTAGGGTGAACCTTTGTATTTAAAGTTTCACAATATATTTAATTTAAGTTCCAGAAACTTTTTTTGTGCCAGACTTTTAGACAGAAGTATGGAGATGTTGTTAGGCAAGGTCTCTTTAGCTTTGCTTGATCTTACCTTAATCATGGCATCAACATAACTCTCTGGTCCTGTAAATTCTGTTGGATCCTTTACTTTGACAAGGACAATAAAGTAAAGGTAATGCCACATGTTGTGTTCATGTTTTACGTGGTCCTCAAATGTCACAGAGCGGTTGTCAAAAGATGCTCTCTCCAAACCTGTAAACAGAACATAAAAAAAAACTTAATTCTTTCCCAACTCTAGTGTCCTGGCATTATTATATGAAAGGATACCATCACCATCAGATATTGTAGTCTTTACAGACTCCCAATCCACTGTTCAAGCACTTAACAGCAGCAAATCAAAAAGCCCAAGAGAGTTAACAACACTAATAGTGATAATACACCAGATGATGACAAAACTTAACATCAACATCACATTACAGTGGATCCCTAGACACATTGGCATCATGGGAAATGAAAGGGCAGATAAGCTTTCAAATGCAGGATTATCTATGGAACAACCAGATAGACCTGTTAACTACCTCACCCTAAGGTCAATGTTAATTAACAACCACAAAGAGCAGTTGGTCAACCAATGGGCAACAGGAAACACAGGCAGAGCCATGTACAAAGAAATGAACATGCCTAACAAACTGTACAGTAATAACTTCCTCCACCGCAAAGAGCAATCTACAATCTTCCAACTAAGGACAGGACGCACACCTTTGTTAAATTACCATCGCAATAAAATAAATTTCACACAATTCCCCCTTAGACCCTTATGAAACCGTAAACCATATCCTTTTTGAATGCCCCTTCCTAATCCACCTTAGGCAGACCCAACTACCACTACAGCCCAACATAACAACACCCTGTACGGCAGTGCTGAACAACTGAAGAAAACAGCACACTATTTTTCCTTGGCACAGTCTGCAAAAGAGCTGACAGCTCAGCAGCAAAAAACTGGCTAGGTGTCCTGGCATCATTGATTATGTGTTGTTTTATTGTCAGTAAATCTTGCTTAATTTACACACATTTTAGCTCTCTTGCTTATGTAATGTTATTATAACGCCTTGAGCCTACATTTTGTTTGTTAACAGTGCTCTATAAATTAAATTATTATAATCACTTGGTTTCCATGCAGATTGTCTTGACCAACTTAGGTTGATTTAACTGGAAAGGTTGAGATGTTCCTTTGCAAATTTTTTTTACTTTATTGTGAGGTATTTTCACATTCTTCTGACTAAAATTGTTAGTCTTTAATGACATCTGTTGTGGGTATTGTAGGTAGTGGCTTAATAATCTGGCCTCTAGACAATTTCACAAATTTGGCCACAACAAATCAATTTCTTTGCCTGCTCCGTAGATCATAAGGTAGGCAACAACAAATGATGGCAAATCCAAGAAATAAAAATATATAGAGAAAAAAGTTACCACAAATAAAACAAGTGTTTCGCAGTATCTCATCCTTGGTTTGTTTCTCACTCCTTAGGTCAGCAAAAGTGTCAATGATGACACCAAAGATGAGGTTGAGAACAATAATGATCACAATGAAGAAGAAGAGAAGGTCATAGACAACTCTGGCCAGAAACAAAGGCTCCTGTATCACAAAAATATAACAAATAACTCTTACAGTGCCTGCTAAATGGTAGATTTTGACTTAATTCAGATTCATTAATAGGGCCATAATTTTGTTCAAAAATATTCACTAGGTAAATGAGAAAATTTTATTATTTGAACTTTTGTTTATATTTTTTTATAAGAAGTGAAATGTTTGTTTTGATATAGTTTAATTAAAGATAGATATATATATATGTAGGTCACAGATGGGGCTTCGGACTCAAAGACAAGCCTAAATATTTATATATGTATATACAAATTTTAAAAATATGTGGGTAAAAGTATAACAACCAGAACTTAAAAGTCAATATACTTAAGACCATGAGATGGTTAAACAATTTTTTTTAACCCTCTATCAGTATTTCAATTTGGATAGTTCCATTCGGTAGACTAAATATCAACAACTTTAAAAGTGGATGTGATTTCTAAATAATAAATACTTTTTTTTTCTATGTTGGCTAAATAACTATAAAATAGGAAAAAAATGTACATACATTTTTACTTGGCTTACGTAAAACATCACCAATGCCTCCACCGTTACGGAGTCCTTGGTTTATGCTAGTAATAATGCACATAATGAGGGAGTCACATGCCCTCATTTTGTCGCCAGAGTCCTCGTCATCGGCTTCAGCAATGGTCCCTTTTGATCAAAATGGTAACATATCAGAAACTATTCATTATTCCAGTTTTTTTCTTGTTCCTTAAATACAGATATTTAATAATAAACTTTTGAACTTAACATCAGTCAACTTACATTCAGGAAGTATCTGTGAAATGTATGATCCCTCAGGACTGGAACAATTGACATTATCTGCTGAACAGGTTGAAACATTTGGAGCTAGAATAAAGAAGATAAACAGTTAACATTATTGAACAAGTTAATGACAAAGATTATCAGACAAATGAATGTTTAAATCTTACAAATTACATTAAAATTTGTAATTAAGGTGGATCTAAGGTCAGAGAATGGTCAAAAATTACAAAAATGTCACTTTTTTCATTATCTTAATATTACTAAAATGCAACCATTTCTCTCTCTCTCTCTATATATATATATATAAATCAGTTTATTTGATGAAAATATTCCAACTAGAAGATTTAAAAAAATTTTTTTTAGAGGGTGGGGGGTATTGTTTTTTACCTTACCAATGGGCATTAACATTGTAGATTTTTTGTGGTAAATGACATTTAAAAAAAATTAAAGTTTTAAGTTAAAATGCAATTTGTTTATAGAAATACATATATTAAAAGCTTAAAAGGTGTAATCTACTTCCTAAACTTTAAACAAAGTTGGTACATAATAGGCTCATGGTGCATAGGTAATGGAGCAGGGGCTCTTAACATGAAACGTAGCCAAATTCAGATTACAAATGTGTAGACTACATCAGGATTCAAAATTGAGCTCCCTTGTTATGTAGCCAAGCATTTATGTCACTGAGTCACATTGAGGCTAACAATTGGACAGCTCTAAGAATGTAGTTACCTTGGTTGACTGGAACACTCTCAGAGATCCTTGCAACAGACTGGGGCTCCACCTCCATAAGGAAATCATCTTGGAAGGAGATAAAGCCAATGATAGAGAACAAATAGATTAGTATAACAGCCAGAACAGTGGTCAAGAGAATGGACCGTCCATTTCTGGTGACAGACTTGATAACATTCAGTAGTGTCTCCTCCCTATATACCACATCCAAGAGCTGAGAGAAAAAAAGCAAACTTAAGTATTAACTGGTAGAACATTGCTCTTTAACCATTGTGCTATCTAATTAATGATTAAAATATTTATCAAGGAAGCAAGAGACTTCCTGGAGACCAAATTGACTTCTTTGAGCTATTTTTTGCCTAAAGTTTCCCTGTGAAAAACAAACTTATTGATCCAATAGATTAAGCATCTGTTATTGCTTTGAGTCTTTGAAAAATGAAGCTAATGATTAAAAGATATAAAATAAGCAAACTGTAAATGAATAAGCTTACCAAAAGACTAAAGAAGAACTCATGGCAGAAGAAGCCCAGAGCACAAAGGATGAAATAGCCAATGTGGTAGACCATTTCAAAGTCAGACAATATCTCATTGACTGGCTTGATAAGGACACCCCTGTTGCCCAGCAGACTAACCATAAACACAAACTTGTTGATCAGCTGAAATGAATACATAAAACATTTTCATTTCATTATTTCTCTGAAATAAAAACACCAGAATCTGGATCAATTAAAAGAAAAGATGTCCTGCTTTCAATTTCACATTGTTGCATAGAGTTCAATAAAAATAAATGGAAATGAAACCTTTTAAGTCTAGTTATTTATAAATAAAACAACACAAAACAAGGCCATTCAATAATTTTAATATTACTTTTAATACTTGAAGACCACTGCATAACTTTTTTTTTGTCAGGTAAGATTGACCAATAAGCTTGTTCAATGCATTAAATTTCATAACAGAAAGTAGTATTTAATGTATATGAATATACCCTCAGAGAAGATTGCTATAGCATATTCAGTTATCTTACTTTAGAAATGATTTTTTTGATCAAAAAATTCCAAAACAAACAAAATAGTTAGATGAGACACATAAAAAATTTAATTATCCATTAAAACACAAGTAGTTGGTTCTTGTTCATTTCTGTCAAACACAGAAATAACTGTACTAATTGAGAAACAATAAGGAATCAACAATAACAAAATTACAGAAAATTATGAGATAATTTTGTTTTAAACATGTAAAGCTTACATTTATGAGTCCCAACAAGAATAAGGTGACCCTCAGTCCAAACGTGCAAACAAATCTCAGTATGATAGAAGCCAGCAATGTTTTAAAACCCATCGGGTGAGGAAAAAAGACAACAACAGCAGTGCAGATCATCACTGCTCCCCAGAGAAGTCCATTGAAACGAACTCCAACTGAATCTTTTAAAAGACAGAACAATATACTTTACATGTAATGCCTCTTGTTATTCAACTACATATTGGCTGTGTATCTACTTATGACTAAATCTGAATTCAAAGTGTAACTCTTACGGAAATCCAATGTGTTGTATGGGTAAAAAATGGCAACCAGTAAGTTGATAATGACAGCACAACTGAAAGAAATGCTATTCCAGAGGCCCATGTGACTGCTGAACCAAAACATCACAGGTTGCACTGGAATGAAAGAAAAATAGATTTAAAAAACAATCACAAGAAAAGCAGTTATAGAAGTAGCGGGAAAAAATGGTTTGTTGGTTGGCACATTAGATTTGTAGAATGATTATGATTAATCTCATAAAGCACTTCTTCTTGTGAATGTAGTGTCCTATTCTGGAGAAACATTCCTGTCCACATTTAGTTTATCCATCAAATTTCATGATACCAAGGAGCTGAAAGCTTGTTTATACATTTTTGTGACTTGGTATGTGGCTGGTAAGGCATATCAGATTGCTGTGACTTTCTATTCTTTCAAGGCATTTCTGGTCTTGGCAGTTCACAAGTCCTTTTCATTATCAATGTCTCTGTTGCATAGAAAAATAGATAAATCTGTTAAGTGTGTTTATTATGATGTTTGGGTCAGAATAGACTTTTCCTGGAGCTGGCAGATACAGGTAAATTAGCACCTGCTTGTATGTTGGAAGTGCCAGGTTTTTTTCCCCATATGGCTTTTTTTTCAGATAAAAATTATCACTACCGGTACTTCTCATTTATTTCTTTGCTTGCTTTCTTAGAACCTCTCTCCACAGTGAAGTCTACGGCATGAAATCTCAACAGTCAACACCCATATCTATGGAATTTCCTCATGGATCATAAAGATTATTATTATATTATTATAAAATACATCTTCTTTTTTGGAGAAACATCTTAGTTTATAAGATCCTGTTTAATTATGTTTCATTTTTTTAAATATTTAAGTTATAGAAAGTAGAATAGAACTTCACAAAATGAAGGCTTGAAGCTGCAGATAAGTTTGTTTAATACTCAAACTGTTGATAAAAAATTATCATAAAATTACGAATTAAAACAGAATTTACTTCTGAGTTTTTTCTGCCATTTCATTTCACTGAACATTTCATTATGTCTGCTAAAGAAGTCTGCCACTTTGCTTCCCTGCTCATCTCTCTCAGCCCTCTTGAAGACATTCAGTTTGGTCTCTTTCGTCAGGTACTCACAGATCTCAGGGATAGGGAACACTATTCTCTCCATTGTGCGATCTTGGCGAACAATCTGATGAAATGAAAAATGAATTAATAAAAAAATAACTAAAATCTCAGAGGTACAAATCATTCAAATACTAAACAAGTACCATAATAGCATTTTACAAATTTTTAAATACAACAATTGATAATACAAAATAAGTAATAGAAAAAAGAAATACACACACTTTAATCAAATATTATCTAAATATGCTATGATCACTAGGAACTGAAGATTGCTCTAGATACACATACCTTGGTTAAATGATTATAGACCATTTTCTGTTAAAAAGTACAACTTTTAACCAGAAGACATAAAGTATTTTGTCTTTTGTTTTTTTTCAGCTCATTCTTTTGTTTGCAAACCAACAGACCCCAAATTTGTTATAGGTAAACAATATCCAAAAACAATTTTTTCTGGATTTCTTTTTTAAAAACAGATCAACATCTCACTTACAGATTTTATGGGCGATTTAAGAATATTTACATGTATATAAACTTAAAATAACCTTTGTAGTAAAAAGCTGGTGGGGACAAAAAAAAGGAAGGAAAAGAAAGAAGGTTATATAAATTAGGGTCAATTTTGTACTTTTTAAAATGATATTCTATCATCATTTCTCAATAAAGCAGTATGTTGTCTGTAGTGATCTGCATGCAAAATATTTGATAACTCTAATTGTAAGCAGCATGAACAGTATCATACCCAGAGATTAAACCAAATTTGATCCACAAACCTAAAATGGATCACTGAAACCACATTTCCTTATTGACCAAACATTTAAATTTTAATGCTTAGAATAATTTTGATATTTCTATGGTGAATCATAATAAGTTAATCATTAGCCAACCCTTACCTCAATTTGTGCAGTATGCTTGTGATAGTATTCCAGGGCTTGATCCCCAAACAAATCATATCCTCCTGGCCTCAGCAGGTCAGACAATTCTTTATTATGTTGTGATAGCTGTAGACAAATAAATGATATAGGTAAAGGCCGACTGCGTTAAATTTTTATTTAATCAAGCAACTCTGCTACAAGTAAGAAAACTTGCCTGATGTGCCAGAATGTATATATTATGTCCCACAGCCTTCGGGGATGTGTTATTTTCTTCTATGCCATCATCTTCATCATCTAGATCATAACGAGCAGATTCATCTTTGCCTGGGTCTTCTGAATGGAAAGCCTGAATGGCTATGTCCATCTGAGAGTTGACATAAACACAAAAGAATCTCAAATCTATTAATGAAACTAGGAAATTGGCATAAAAAAAAATTATGAAAAGTAACTAAGAGATTTTCAGTTCATCAGAAAAAGTACAACATCAAATACAAGATATATACATCAAATACAAGATACAAACATCATTATATCTAACACAATATAGTTCTTTTGAAAGAAATACATGCACATACAATTATTTTACAAGAAGTACAAATCAAGCTTGAAGTTTTCAATTGCACAAATAGCCAAACAATTTTTTGATGTAAATAATTTCATTAACTGTTTATTATTGGCTTCCTTTTCACTATGTGATTTTATTTTAAAGTAAGTTGAATTAAATAGTTTGCATTGATGTTACAACAAGAATACTAAGAAGCTTACAACATGTTTTCAAGAGCAACAGCCATAAATAAGTAATACTGAAAATATTCTAAACCTAATAGCTTAAAAAAAAAATAAAAAATAGCATAATATATAAATTGTTTACAATCTAAATAAATTAAATGTTTTATGTTAAAAAAATGTGTTTTAATTATGAAAAGACATTCACATAAAAACAAACAACAATAAAACATTCCATTCATTGAAAACTCAACATTCATATTTAATGAACCGGCACTAGGATTGTAGAACATATAAAGCAATGTAATGTACATATCAAACTACCTAAGTAGTTTTATCATACCCAATACACAGTAATATTGATGAAATTTTGTGTCAAGAACTTTTATAATGGAAATTCAGCCCAAAGTGTTTAAAAGATGTTAGATTTTATTTCATGAATGTAAATAAGGATGGACTACGCAAGAGTAAACTGTGAACCCACAATGAAGCTAGAGCCACGGCTGTTATAAAACATAATACAGTTAACAAACATCAAGTGTAATAACATAAAATACCCCTACAGTGACCATCAATATTTGTGAGTCAGCAACACAATTAACATTTACCAAATGATAGCTTATGTTTTCAAACTATTGTCTACTATAAGTGTGCATGAATTATCTCAATTTTAAGCATATTTAAATTCTGATATCTAGTAGTGCTAGCAGAGAAACAGAAAAAAAAAAGACAAGTGGCAATCACACTCAACAAATCAACAAAAGACAGTCAAAGCATTGTAATGGGTCAACCTCTTCAGGGTGTAAGTTTGTATCAGCAACAATCTGACCATAGGCAATGGCCTGCTGAAACACCTGCTGCATTGATTCCACCTGTCAGGCAAGGCCAAAGTAATTTTAGTTAAAGGTAAGTCATTCATTCACAACCAGATCTGACTTGCTTATATGGTTTTGTTCAGGTACATAATATCAGAAAAGAATACTCTTCTCAGTGGTAACTGCACCCAGGAGTAGATTCATAAATAATTGGAAATGTTTACTAATCATATATTACTGACTATTTTCACAATGTCAGAAGTAAGAAAAGTAAAGTAAAGTTCCCCTTTCAGACCTTGTGGTCTATATGGCAGATGATATAAAGGTCATCTGTTTCTGTGGCCTACGGTTAACATGGGTGTCATGTGGGCAGCACAACGACCAACCGCCTTTACTTTTCCCCAACTAATGTCAGGTACCCATTAGAGCTGGGTGGACTCAGAGGTGCCCGAAGATCCAAAATAAAAAATCCCAGTCTTCACCAGGATTCAAACCCCGGTCTCCGGTTTGGAAGTCAAGCGCTTTACCACTCAGCCACCGCGCCTCCACACAATTGTCAGAAAGAGTTGAAAAAAAAATATTCATTAGATTTAACAAATAAGTGGAGCTCAAAAGATATAAAAGTTTCCTAAAGGATTGACAAACAAATGCTAGGATGCACTCAAAGTCAAGAGGAAGTTATGTAATTGCAGCCAATGCTATAGAAGCAAAAATATATTTTTTGAAAGTGGTTAAGTCTTCTAAAGGAATATTAAGAAAAAGGTGGAGAAATGCTGGGTTTATTCTAAGGCTTGGAATAGAAAGCCCTTACAACAGAAAGTACTGAGGACTTTTATTCATTTAGATAATGATGTGTTGACATACAGAATAATTTTAAGGATATTAGATTAAGCAATGTAGCACAATATTTAGTAATAAGTTAGTTGTATAACAAAAAATAAAGAGTCAAGGCAGCACTCATGCACTACAACCTCTACTGCCAAGCACAAACTTTGATTACAGCACTAGTTTAAATTATTGTTAGTTCCACATGAGAATGGAGTACTTTACACTGTTCAAATCAAATCTTACCAGCTGTTTTGTTCTCATGTTGCTTAGAATTCTCTCTGCATTCTCACTATCGTGTCGACTCTCCATGATGGCCAGCAGCAATTTGGAAGCATTATTCTTTCCAGCAGAATAAAACAAAAACAAATACAGTTCTGTGTAATATTTCAAATACTTTACTAATACACTTATTGTTTCTAAAATATAAATGGACCTCTAGATATGACTAATTTCATTGGAATGTTTCCTCACTTTGTGTTTTGTCTTTTTATTTATTAAGAAGTTAATAATAACACAATCTTAATTTAAGATTACTGGGTACATCTAAGAATGTAGGTTACTATCTAAAGATGGGAGTGAGATGAGTAAAATTACAAATGGCTAGCTGCCTACCTTGAGCTCTAGGACGAGATCAATACGATTTTTGCCCAAGGACTTGATTTCAATGAGAAGAAGTGCTACTATAATATCTATACCATTACTTTCATGCATGGCAATAGCATTCTGAGAATAGAGTCCACAAAATACAATACTATACTAATACATTTTCAAAGTAATCATTGGTATCACTGTGATGTGTATGTAAGAGTTATTCCCCTTGGCAAGAGTTCCTATTGTAGCATTGTGTGTAATACTGTGTTATGTGAGAGTGTGGCGATTAAAGAGTCTGATGAAACCCAGCGTCTAGTGTTGGGGTCACTTATTGTGTTCAGCCTTTTTCTGTATAATATTAAGCTTATAAGTGTATCATTATTTAAGCTAACAATAACACAATAAAAAAAAAAAAAAAAGAATTTAAAAAAGAAAACAACTTTAAACCTGATTCTCATGACAGGGTCCCTGGCAGTACTCAGTGAGTGTGGTCAATGCCTGGTTAATCAGGTCTACATTGTTTTCATTAATGTAAAGGCCCAGTAAACCAAGTCCACCTGTGGTGCTACCACAGATACAGTCCAGAAACTGCAGAGTCTCGCACACCAGGTTTTGTGGGCTCTTACAGTTAGGCTGAGTCCTCAAATAATTCTAATAGGTGAGCAAACAATGAAATATTCAAAATTACCACACTATATGTGAACATTGAAGAAAGAAGTTCTCATTACTTGTGATAAAAATATATATAGTAGAGTCACTATTGCAGAACAGTTTGCTGCTATGGTTAGACCTATGGAAAAACTAAAAGTATCTAGACATTGCCCATACATTTTCCGATGAAAATAGATGCATTGTTTAGTTTGGCAACACATATTTAAATTTTACATTCAAATCGACTGAGATGTGGTCAGTCACAATTACGAACATGATTTTTTAAGAAGTCACAATTTCGGAACACGGTAAAAATGTCGGAACAAAGCCTATATAAAGCACATATTTTTTTTAGTCTTGTATAATACTAAAACTCCTTATCCTTTACGTTAATTTTATTTTATTAAAGCTTAAGACACACATTGTCAATTTTAGATACTTTACCTCTTCTTTAATTGTAATTGGCGTCACACTACCCTGATTTTCCTTACAACATTTTATTTTTCACTATTCTTTAATTCTTTTTTTGTTATATTAATATTCTATATATGATATTTGATATTATGATTTGTCCTCTTTTTGCTGGATGTCTGGTAATCCTAAATTCTATATTATATGTAATATTATTCTCTAAATGTTTTTAAATTTATGTATACTAATACAAACTCATATTTAAATTCCAATAATCTAAATCACTATGTAAATATTAAGCTAAATGCGCAGGTCAAATAACATCTATAGTGTTTCACAATTGTGACTATCTTTAAAAAGGTAAAAACTGGGTGAACACCTCCCAATTTAAAAAAAAAATTGAATTCCTGGTAGATGGCTATGAAATTACGTTTTTCCACATCCATTTATAAACCGAAAATTAGGTGTATCAAGCAGGTGATGGGTCATAGTCATTTTTAAAAAGCCTTAAGCCATAACCCATGTGGTTCTCCTGGTATGTGAAAAATAATGGACGATTCCACACCTGTCAACTTTAACCTGGAGTCAAAATCAATTTTCTGCTGTGAAAGGAATATCTGTATATTGGAAATGTAGAGAAATAGACCATGTGTGATACCGTTTCAGTAGTTTAGGAGAAAATTTCAAAAATAAAGTAGATTTTAACTAATTTTGACGAGCTGTTCTGCAAACATGCCTGTTCAGCAATAGTGACTCTACTATAGTTTCTATTGGCTAAATAAAATATTGCAGACAAATCTTCTAATTATTTTAGAAAAATAAAACCTATATAAAGCCAATATTCAGCTGAACTATATATATATATGTCAGTGATGAAACATTTCATGTCACCTGCAGATCTCTGTTGTGGTTCTCACAAAGCAGCTGTAGAAACCTAAGTATTGGCTTCATGATGGCTATCTGCTGGGACATCTTCTTGTCATCTGTGCCATCATGCTTGGGGCGCTCACTTTCTTCAGTGGACTGCTGGGCATGTGAACGGTTCTATGAGATGAGAACATTCAGACTCAGTAACTTTTTGGGATGTTACACTTAAGTATTTCTCTTGGGCATTTAGCTCTTGAAAAACATTTTTGGGTGTAATAGGTTTCAATAGACACTGTCGTAATTCACTTGAATACTTCTTGTCATTATTAAAATGGATGACACATATTTTAAACAAGTTCATTTGGTTGGAACTATGGGAATGAAAGTAATAGCTATTCTTAGTAATTTTTTAAAATAGCGGTTCTCAATCTACAAATTATGATCTCATTAGTGATTGTATAAGAAAGTTGTATAGGCTGTGACCCTTATTAGATAAAGATTTTTTTTAATGTATAAGGATTATGTCATGATTTAAAAGCTTCTAGTATTTAGAAAGGATGGAAAAAAACAAATGCCTTTCAGTAAACAGACAAACTTTTTGCTTGACTACATATGTGAAGAATAGATAGACCCAGCTGTTAAAACACTACATTAATTAAATGTATATTAATGATAGATTTGTTGATTGAAATGACTTACCTCGCCTTCATCATGGTCTCCTTGACTGTTCTCCCCAGCAGGTCTTCCATGCACTTGCCTGACATGGTTGAAAGCCTTGTTGGTCTGGCTGGCAGCATCATCAAATTCATTTCTTAGGTCATCATTAACTGGTGCATCAGCCCTGTGCACTAAACACCAAAACAAAAACATATTACTTTTTCTTCTTAGTTCAAGTAATATTTAGGGCATCAACTAAAAGTGACTTATAATGTGGGTCACATAATATCAATAGAACATCAACATACTAGAACTTATCTTTTTAATTCTTTTCAGACTTTCCTATGGGTTGAGTTAGTTTTATGGGCATTTGGAACATTTTAAAAAAGCATTTTAAAAAGTTTATACTATATATGGCTTCCAGGTCAAGTGGTATGTGACTGTTGTTCAATGGTCATGAAAGTCCAGAGTTCAAACCCGCCCGCTGCCATTTCTCGCCATCCTGTGGGAGGTTTGGGCTAGGATGTAACCATTTTCAAACTTGATGTAACATCCGAAATGTGTAAAACAAACTAACAATACTAGTATTTTCAAAATGGAAGTTAATTACATTCTAAAAAAAATGATAGAGCTCTAAAAAACATTTCCCCAGACTTATTACGGATAGTACTTTTAGAAAGCTAATCCAACTCTGTCATAAATGAATATATTTTATTTATTTAAAGCTTTACAAAAATGTGATTAAAAAATTGTGTTTTCTAAATTGAAAGAAAAAAAAAAGCTTGAAGTAAAGCATTCCAATATATTAAAAATGATGAATTAACTATATTCATAATTAAAATTTTTTAATTACATGGCAAAGGCCAAATCAAGTTAGATAAAAGTGAAGAAAACAAACATGAAATGATCAAACTTATGAAAAAAGTATTTTTTTTTAAAATCTAAAACCAATGTTCAAAAACAAAAAAAACGAACATGCTTTTGGTGTTGACATTATTTACTCTAAGGCAATGCATATCAGTTCAACAGAAGATACACCTCATTAATGGGAGCCAAGGATTAGAGTGTGTCAGAAAACTAAATAGCTACATTTCCATACCATTAGCATGAAATATATTTCTATACATTTGGCATGAAAGATATTTTTCATACATTTGATATGAAATGCCCAATAAAATTTTTAAAATGTTAGTGGTATAAATATGGAGATATTATACATACAACATTCAGTGCAGAATACAAGTTTAAATGTTTGTTGAGTAATTCTAGAAAGAGTTTAAAATCTTTTTAATTATGTTTTTTTTGGGGGGTGTGGGGCCCTTCATAACAGTATAGTATAATGAATAAAAAAATGTTTAAATTTTTAGATTATTGAAGCTTTGTTTAAAATAGATTATTTTCTGATTCTTTACATTACACAAATTTTGGAATAATAAATAATAAATAAAGATAATGATGTAATAAAAATATAAATATTTAATCACAATTGTTATGTTTTGAATTATTATTGTTAAAGCTCTCAATAATAAGAAACTAAAGTACTTAAATATAAAAAAAAAAACAAAAAAAAAACACAAAGACTAATGTATAGTGCTATGTTTCAATACAGTACAAAATTTATAGCATCTGCTAAAATAAAAAACGATGTAAAGGGAAAAACAAACTTTTAAAAAATATGATAAAAAAACTAGAAGTAAATTTCCCCCTCTTTAAAAAAAAAAAAAAGAAAACAATAAAATGAAACACAAGAAAACTACTACTAACGTCTAGGTAAAAAATAAACTATATGTGGTTGTATTCTTGTGGCAAAACAAAATGTTAGGTCTGCGTTAGCTACAGCCTTGCTTACCTTCAGAAAAATCTCGAAGTTGTAATGAAAAATTATCTAAAGATGTTAATGAATCTGAGGACAACCCATTAGTAAAGTCACAATCTTTCAAGGCAAGCAGAAATTTTAGGCATCTTAATACTATTTATCATCTATGGAAAGAGTCTTTGTTTTTTTTAAATAAATTTAGCTAGGTTTTTTTTTTCTTCATATCTTTCTTAAATCCATTTATAAATGAAACTCAAAAGAAGTTTCCTGTTATTTACTGTCTTTTGTATGCATGTCACATGGAAGGAAAAAGAGAGTGTAAATGGTACAAGAATAAAAATTAAGGTATTCAGCTTACAAATAGAGTAGAAAAAAAAAGTCTTTAGGTAGACTGGAAAGATTACAACAGTAAGGTGCTGTCACATGCAATGAACGTGCACACACTTATAAAGTACTCCCAATAATATACACATAGACAATGTAACGTAAAACAGCTAGTGTGGTAGTACCAAAGAGCATTTGAAACAATCTTTAGCTTTTAAAAAATTAACTGGACTCTTGAAACTAAGTGAAGAAATAATATCAATTTCACGTAATATAATGGCATATGCTTGAAATAAAAGCACTATCTGTACAAGTTTTTTTCCTGTAAGTAGGTTCATTATTAATCATGTCAACGTAAAAAAAAAGGTGAAACAAATTTTTTTAAAAATACCATCAATTTATTACAATATATATATATAACTACTATTGTCAGTATTCCAATCACCCGTCACTATTTCATCATGCAGCTAGAGAGTATCCTCGCCCTTGTCAGTACATGCTTTGACGTAGAAACTTTGCAAACTCATTTCTTACCTTTTTTCTTCTTCTCCTCATCTCGATTAGGGAGAGAGTCAGTGTCTGAAGTGTTCACAGTCACAGTGTTGCGTATTTCAGCCTGAGCATCTCTCATGCGGTCAAAAAACACCTTGAAAAATATGTCTGCATCTTTGTCAGTGGTGAGTCTATAAAAGACTGATTTCTGCCAACAAATGAATAGTCAATAACTAGTAAGCACCTTTTTTTGGTCAATACAAATTTAACTATAATATTTTCCCTTGAATATCAAATTCAAGCATTTGATACAAAAACTGATGACCGTTTCATACATTAGAACTTATCAAACAGGGAAATTTGTGCTGCTTATACAAATGCAAATAAAGTGTATCAATTGTACAATCTTTTTAGGATCTTAATTCTTCATCAAGACTTTAAGAACTACAGGCCAGATGAGGTTTTTTCTTTATGGCTAATGGTAATCCAGAAAGCTTTGTGACCATGGCAATGGCCAATGGCCTTGATGTTCAGCAACTTTTCCAGAGCTTTGTGGACTATGCAAAGTCTAAATGTTTAAACCCAAGACTTTCAGTTCATAGCTTAACACTTTAAAGAGGTTGTGGAGCTATTGAATTTATGCACTAAAGTTTAAAATAAAAAATGTGTGATTATAAATTCTCTAAATGTCATATCTTATATAATACAGACGTTACTTCAAAAAAGAAGATGATTATGTCCTACGCGTCATGCATTTAGTCATTCATATTAACCAATGACTTAAATTCTGACAAGTCACTGGTTTTTCTGGCTAGCTCAGGCAACCCATTCCATGCTCTAATAGCATTAGGGAAGAAGGAGTATTTGTACAAATTTGTCCTAGCATATGGGACGAGGAATGTTCCTTTATTTTTGTGTCTTTCTGAGTATTTTATTAGATTTTGTTTTTGTATTTGAAGATTATGGTTCAGTGTTTTATGTATAATTGCTACTTTACTTTTGAGTCTTCTGTCCTGAAGGCTTCCTAAATTTAGTGATTTTACTAATGGTGTTACTCTAGTCAAATGTGAATATTCGTTTGTTATGAATCTCACTGCTCTATTTTGTGTTTGTTCCAGTTTCTTAATGTTTTCTTGAGTTGAGGGGTCCCAAACGGTGGATGCATATTCTATTATTGGCCTAACCAAGGTTAAATAACATTTTAGTTTTATGTTCTTATTTGATTTATAGAAATTTCTTTTAATAAACCCTAATGCTTTGTTTAATTTTTTTTATAGTTTCATCAATATGTGGATTCCATGACAGTTTTTCATTTATTATAACACCTAGGTATTTTGCGTTTTTAGTCTGTGTTACTGGTTTGCCATGAATAAGATAAGTTCAATTAATTTGTTTTAGTTTTTTTGTTACTCTTAACAACTGACATTTTTCTGTGTGGAAAGACATGCTCCAATTTGATTCCCATTTCTGTAATTCATCTAATTCTCTTTGTAAAATATCTGTGTCTTGTATTGTTTTTATTGTTCTATATATTATGCAATCGTCTGCAAATAATCTGACTTTTGTTCCTGAACTAATGCTATTTGGTAAATCATTTATGTAAATTAAAAATAGTAGTGGACCCAAGACTGTTCCTTGAGGTACACCTGAGTTTACTGTTATTGGTGTTGATTTAGAGCCATTTATTATTACAGTTTGTTCTCTCCCTATCAGAAAATCTTTAATCCACTGATGCAGTGGACCATTAATGCCGAAATATTTTAATTTTTTAAGCAAACTATGGTGGTGAACTTTGTCAAAAGCCTTGGAAAAATCTAGTAAGATAGCATCTATTTGTTCTATTATCACTATTATAGTTACCTGAATCTTACTGTTGCCACCTTCCAGTAAAGCAATACCTAATTCCACAGTCTCTAAGAAAACTTTGTTACTGGTGTTCTTAATGATGAGGTCAATAACGAGATTGGAGGCACCTTTATCATCCAGGAAACACTAAACAATAGAAACAAAGTCACTATCAATGAGTTTTGTTATTGACAAGGAAATGTGCTTAACTAATAGTTCTTACTTCTGTAAACAATATTTATTATTTCTATATACCAACTATATATTATAACCAAAACATCCTGATGAGTGTTATACATGAAACAGATACAATAACATTAAAAAATTGGAAGTTACAAATGTTAAGTATCTTTTAATTACTGCTGTATAATTACTTTATGAAGAACAAAAAGATTCTTCTTTGTTAAAAGGATTTGTAAAAAATAAATTAAATATTACCAGAAGAACAAACTGTACTAAACAACACCACTTACCTGTACATCATGTAAGGACAAGTTGTTGGCCTGACTAATTAACGTAGACCTTGGACCACTAGTGGGCCCACTGGGTTGGCTCTCTCGCCTGTTGCGAGGCTGAGTTCTGTCATAGTAGCGCATCAACAGACTCTGGCGTAATGCCTCACACTGTCGCAAATAATGAAAAGCTAATATTAGTTAAAGAAATTAAGGTCTGTTTCATTTGACTGTTTTTACACAGGTTTCATACTAAAAAAAAACAAAAACAAATAATTACACAGCCTTTCTAATTCTAAATATTATAGCTAATGAATATTAGCTAAAATCAACAATAAGTTTCAAGAATATAACTTTGCATTCAAGTAAGCTTACCAACATCTGTGTGTTACACAATTATAGGTTTCAACACATTGTTTTTATTAAATTAAAACATTATTCTACTGTTTCCGAAGCAAATTTAAGATATATAGGAAAAATTATTTTTTTAAAAATCATTTTTTATTCTTACATTTTTATCTGAGACATACATACGCTCATAACTTTAAATATAAAATATTATATTTTAAAGCAATAAAAAAATTAAATTCTCCAAAAGGTTTAATAACACTGCTGTGTATTAGTCAGTGCATTTCAATTAGCAACAACTAAAGTATTTTCTAAGTAACTTGAAAAATAATTATAAGTGGCCATGAAAATAAAAATATCATGCTTTTAAATAGAGGACTATTTCTAACTTTCCTTTTAGACTCAAAATAATAGTTTGTTGCTGATATAGGACATGATTCTGGTGTCATTACAATAATGAACTTTTTTTTAAAATGAGTATAAACAATCAAAATGAAAACAACAAAAAACAAAAAGACATACAACTGAAAATGAAATTAAAGCTTTACTCAGCATAGTGTCTTAGATAAAGACAAACAAATTACTTTAGACTGAAACATCAAGTATCAATGTTCATAAAAAAAAAAGGAAAAAAATGCAGCCATTATTCTCTTTGACATTTATCCAAGCAAAAAACTGAAGGCAGCTAATAACCATGCAACATAATAAACAGTTAATTTAAAAGAAACAAAAAAAAACAACACATAAATACAATATTTGGTGAAAAGAATTGTTTGTCTAGCTTCATTTTATGTAAAAAAAAATGCATACAATCAAAATTAAATAAAATTGGTTTTATTAATAAATTAAAAAGTCAAGAATTGGCACCAAAGAAATTGTTTTCCTATTAACATTAGAGAGATGGTGTTTTCCCTAAAAGTGTGACTTTATTTCCCAATCTTCCAATTTCAATTTGGGGTCCTGGAGTTTAAAGATTACTGGTTTGAGAAACACTGTCATACAATAATTAAAATACCTTTGATTTTATATTCAAGTTGTTTTTTTGTTGTTTTTTTTTAAAAAGGTCTCAAATATATCCAGTGTAAGCCTTTAACTACATCTAAAAAAGTGTATGTTGTCCTATCGTCAAGCAAGACACTGTCATGATGGAGATTAATATTGTTTACCTTCAGTGGTACCAAATCAAGTAACGAAATAAAACAAAACAAAAAATAGCTGAAAACATGTCATACGCACAAGGAAATAGAAACCTTACCCTTCTGTGGTCTTCTAAATCTTTTTTGGACAGAGTTTTTACATCCACCTTATGTGTTCCCAATGAGAAAGGGGTTTAAATTTTAGGTTATGGCTACATGGGTTCAACAGACACAAATACAAACATACATACATCGAAGCCTTGCGTCTACAGCAGGGCTACTAGAAAAGTTTAAATGGGTCTACATAATTAGTTGAATAGGTTAGACTCAAGGGGATGAGGGAGGGGAGAAGGGAGGTTGAAAAAGAAGTACAAGTTGATATGATCTCAAGAGGTATACAAGTCAAGGTAACACATATACAAAGAGTTCATTTTCGCAATGAGGATCACAAATGTTTATACTAAAACTATTTGAGATAAACTTAGAAAAGCCAGCAAATTAAGACAGAAATGGTGCTACAATTCACAAATTATGTGGCCATTGTGTACAAAACAACTTATCAATTTGATATCCAGCCATACTAAAACTTAGTCATAAAATTATTTATATATAACAAATAGCTGTTAACTGTTTATTTCATAAGCATGTGCATTATTTCTATCATCTTCAAACTGCTTCACTTATCACACACTTTCAGCCTATAGTTTATATACATGTTAACTGTAGAGCTCAGATATATGGTTAGTCATGCATGCAGAATGCTTTGTGTAAAAAAATATCTTAGTTTAAACTTTCAATACAAAAAAAAACAAAAAAAAAAACAACCAGTACAGTCAAACATTAAATATTAATTGGGGGGTACAGGTCACAAGAAATAGAAATGAATAAAAGACATAATAGTAAAAAAAAATTGTATGGTGTAATAGATAAGGAAAAGAAAAAAAATGTGTATAGATTGATAATATATGAGAAACTGTCAAGTGTACAAGGGGGCACTACTGTGCATAGTGCTTTGTGTACTTTCAAAAAAGCATAAAAAATAAAACTAGGAGATAAGAAAACTACTGCAAAATTTTGTTGCTCAAATTAAAAGAAATCTATGCTGTGTTTTTAGAAAAAGTGTCAGCTTATCTAATAATGAAAAGTTGTTTTTCCCCTCTAGATTTGTTATAGAGAATAGTGAAGACATCCTATGCTAACTATCTTATGCCAGTATATATGCACACACACACACATACTTTAACATATAGTGTAGACATATGATTTACCTTTTCCGATCGACTCTCATTTGCTGACATCATGTCCTTCAGTGTTTGTAAAACTTTGATGCAGAGTTTTTCTTCTTTTTCTTCAAGAAGACATTCAGTGTGGCGGATCAACCTAGAATTATAATTTAAGTGTAAGACATGTAAGCCAAGCAGAAAAATACCCCTAAGTATACCCAGCTCTGATGGTTACTAACATTAGGTGCCAAAAAGTGTATGTGCTTATCATGTCTTTATGGCATTAAAAAGAACATTAAATCATCTATCATTTGTGGGAAGCGTGGTCGAGAGGCCAAGTGCGCTTGAACTTGGCTTGGCTACCTAGAAGGGGGCTCGAGGTTCGACACCCGACTCGGGCAGAGTTGTGTTTACTGAGCGCCTAAAGGCAGCACAGAAAACCAACTCCTAGATACCCCCTCCCCCCCACCAGTCCACAAATGAGATTGGACCAAAGCGCTCTGAGCATGCTATAAGCATGAAAGTAGCGCTATATAAAAGCTATAATAATAATCTATCTCATGGTCTTCTAAGTTTTGTTTAGAAAGGAACCAAAACAGAAGGCACTGTCTCAGAAGAAAATGTATGTTTGCCAAATTAATATTGCCTGTACGCTTTTCAGAGAGTTTTAATTTTAGCTCTATTGTAAACAATAAAAGTCTAGTCAACTGTTGGTCTCACAAAAATGTAAAAACATAAATCTGTTTTATAGACATACAGTTTAATTTTCAACATAATTAGGTCATATAGACAATTACCTACAGTCGAGAGCAATGTAAATAAAATGGAATAAGAACAGTGTAGTTGACCAGTCAGCAGTTCAGACATCATGCCCACCACAAAAAGCTAGCATATAATACAAGCTTCGCAACACTGACCTAGCAATGAATCCTCCACTTTCACATTTCTCTCTTGCTTCTGTAGAAGGAGGAAACAAAAGTTCTGGTCTATGGAGTACATCCACAAGTACAGACATTTCAGCCTGAACCAATGGTTTCAACTGATTGTTTAGTGTGGCCACAATCTCCTGATTAGATGAAAAGTACAACTATTAGTTAGCTCAACATCAAAGTTCCCCCTATTGGATATACAAATGGATAAAAGCATAGCCTGTAAAGAGCAAGAAGTAATAGGCCATATCTATAATGAAATTTTAAAAAAAAGCTAGGTCATCTAGTTAATTGGTAAATAAAAAAAAAAGCTAATCAACATATTTAGAATGTATACACAATTATAAATAACTAGCTCATTTTTTCATAGATATTATTTCATAATATGTAACAAAAAATTCATAAATTTATTAAAAGGGAAATGTTTACATACAAAGTAGGATAAATAAAAGGATGTAAAAAAAACACAATTTTAATACTATTCTCACCTGAAGACCTTCAATAATGTTTCTATAATCCCTGGAAGCATGAGCCTGGGACTCTCGCCTATTCTGCCTGACATTTAACCACCTCGCTGTAGACTTTTGAACAATATTTGCTCTTTCAAAGAGAGCATTCACCTGGCTGTCAAGATCAACTGGAATAGCAATACTCCTGCTCTTGGCTAGAAATGAAAAACATTGTACAACAAGGGATTTAATAAGTACATATTCTAAGGATTAGAGGACATTGTAAGATGTCATCCAGTATGTAATATATTAACCAGATTGTGTCACTAATGCATACCAGTATCTGAGAGTGTTCTGATACAGGCCTCCACATGAAACTTTTGTGAACCATCAAGCCATTCACATCGGATCAGTCGGAATGCACCTTGGAGCAGTCTAACAAAGACTGGTTGATTGGTCTAGAATAATTTTTTTTTTAAATGTCAATAATATAACACAAGTTAAAGGATTGAAAAATTGTTTCAATACAAATCCCCATACAATGCTGCCAATCTTCTTGGGTTTTTAAAATGCTTCTATCAACTCACTCTGTCTGGTAAAAAGTTTATATCAACTCACTCTGGTAAAAAATGTGTACGTTATTTCTCCCACACCCATTATCACATTAAACTGAAATTTTGCACAATTATTTCTTTTACCTGACAACACAAGAATCAATTAAAAAAACAATTAATTAGTTGATTAATTATTTTGTTTGGTATTTTGAACAAAGGAAAGAAATCATAATTGACAGTGTTTGTAGTGAATGTGGAGTGGTGCAATTGTTGAAAAAAGGGAAATGGTAGAACCAAAATGGAGGAATATAAACAAAATAGTGTTTACAGTGTTAATTATTAAATTAAGATTAAATTATTTTATATAACTATATTTTTGACGTTTGGTGTTAATGTATTATTAAAGAGAGTCTCATCACATAACAAGACGTAACAGACAGATGTGGTTGTATAAGTTGAATAAGTTCCCTTGAGGACTTGAACCCTTAGTGAACATTTTTTTAAAGCATTTAAAAAATTATCATGTAAATATTTTCCAAGATACCCCCTCCTTCATTCCAAAGTGATAGGACCATAGTGCATTGAGAAAGCTAAAAGCTAAACAAAAACAATTGGTAAAAATATTTATATTTCTAATCGCAAGAGTAATAATATGACTCATCCAAACGAATTGAGACAATTACAATCAATATAAGCTGTCTGTCAAAAAGTTTATACACGTTATTTCTCCCGCACCCAATCTTAGATCAAGTTGAATTGCACAATTATTAATTGGCATAGACAAGACATGAATCAATAAAAAAAAAATAAAAGATTAGTTAATTAATTACTGGTAAATAATTCTTGTGTATGATACCAACAAAGCAAATTAATACTTCAGTATTCACAAATCTGGCCAAAGTCTTACCCTTAGATACTTGAACACATTTTTCTCCCACACCCATTCTCGGATCAATTTGAAACTTTAAACAATTATTTAGTGTACCTAACAAAATATGAATCAAAAAATTAACCAATTAGTCAACCAAGTATTGGTAATTTATTTTGTTTGGTATCAAATAAGGGAAATAGTTTCTACATTTTTGATAGATTTGAAAATGCAGAGTTCTTTCTGCTAAATAAGCTTTGTTTTTGAGTAAATGATTTTTTATATTTTGCTGCTTTGCTCCATGTAATTGTTATAGAATAAAAAATATATTTAAATTGGCTTCTATTTAAAAAATATTCTACTTGTAACACAAATGAAATAAGCTTATCAAAACAATTTGGACGTAACAAAACCTATGAGCCTATAAAAAACACAACTCAAGCCTACTTGTATATTAGTGCTCTGGTCAGAAAATGGAGAACTGAAAAATGTTGTAATGATGTTCATGACTGTAACTGTCACATATTGCTCCAGTTCTGTGTTGGCATGTTTCCTGTCATGGGTGGCATTACAAACCTGGTTTAAGAAGAGAAAGTGAAAATCTGACATTAGCAGTTAAAACTTTACATTTATATTTAAAAAAAAAAAAAGTAAGTCTTTTGTTTATGAAATTAACAACCATAACAAAATTAAAATACTAACCATGGCAATATCTAGTAGGAAATTTTCAAACAAGGTCCACATGTATTTGCTTGTGTAGATTTCTTTCATTTCAATCTCTGTGTCTACATAGCAGTGATTGAGGAAATTGATGTATGCTGTCTTCACCTGATAACATCAATAAAACCACTATTAGATTCAATGTAACTAGACCAGAACATAACTTTATTTTCTCTTTGCCAAAAGCATTAAATACTTTCTTTTTTACTCAACATCATTTCATAAAATACAAGCAAATAAAATATATTTCGTTTAATATTGCTGAAAAGAAATTTAAAACTAGAACTGGAGCTGGAATCTTTGCTAGATTTTAATTACCATCTCTGAACCCTATGCCCATTGCATCCCTTCTTACCTCTGGGATGCAATCCGGGTGCGTGACAACTTTGACAATGTCATCTAGTGGCAGCAGGGAGTGGCATTTGATCTCTGTATAGACATTCTTGCCCTCTGTGCAAAGGGCCAGCAGCTGGACCAAGTTGATGTGGTAGTTCAGGGCACTCTGCTCATTTACCCTGTCCCTTTCAGACTGCATCAGCTCAATCAAGTGCTCAAAGCTGGACGGTTCATTGTAGAAAACAAGAACATCTTCACCAACATTCACCAACTGATAAAAAAACAGAAAACTTTGTCTAAGTTCTTTAAAGCAGGAGTCACTTTCTCAAGCTCTCATTGAACTAGATTTTAGATTAACTGTCTTTTTAGCTGTCGTGTCTGTGTTTGCAATGTTATTACAGCGCCTTGAGTCTACATTTAGTTTGTTAACAGCGCTTTATAAATAAAATTATTATTATTAACTAATAAAATACAATAGCTTTGGTTAACAACGGGGCTCACATTCAAATCTTTATGTAGACCAGGAATTTTTAATTGATATTTAACTCAGGCTTGTTGAGATAGAACCAATACACTATATTGCATGAAAAACGCACAATACAAAATCAATTTTAAAAAAACGACAATGTTTTTTTTACTATTACTGATTAATACTTAAATGTTAGTCATAATAAATAAAGACAAATTATTTAAGTTCAGACTCACCTCTGACATGACTAGGTCCTGACATCGTCTTATATACTCCCCTTCAGCCTTTACTATGGTCTGCAGGAATTTCAAGTACTGAACATGTCTGCCATGAGTCTCTATGTTGTGGACAAAGTGCTGAATAACTCTATCACTCACTTCATTACACAAAGCCGCGTTATCTTGAAAGATGGCTTTCATAGTATCAGCTTCCAGCAACTGAGATTAAGAGACACAAAATATCAACTAGAAATTCAAGTTTTCATTTATATAGCACAAAATAGTACCTTTAACAAAATAATCTAAAAGCTGGTAAAAAGATTCTTAATCCATATGATTGATCTCCATTTAGGTTGCACAAAGCAATACTTTAAGGCATTTGATAAAAAAACAACATTGGTAATAAAAATTAAAAATTTATTTGTTTAGTAAGTTATGTTTCATGAAACCAAACAATTATCCAAATTTTACAGGAAGGCGCAAAGTTAGTTACATATACATTCTTCGGCTATAAATACTTTGTACACTAAGTAAAAGGTACTTCAGTGTGACTTTTAGTACTTGACCACTTCCAAAGTTATAGAAGTTCATGGCTGTTGAACTACTATTTTACTACTGGGACTTAATTAGCTGAGGACTCACTTCAAGTGAAATTTAAAAACTATGTCCACAAAACAACAACACCCCCATTATGCACAAGCTAAAGATTAAATATAAAAGAACTAATGTACCCCTGGTGTAAGAAAGAGTTCCAGTTTATCTTCAAGTAGGCACTGGTTGGGCTGATTGTTCAAGCAAAAGGCCTGCAAGAATTCATGGGCTAGCTTCATCAGTTCATTCATACGACTGTCCAACTCCTGTTCATAAATAAGCAACATTCTTCATAAAGTGTCTAAAAAATTTGTGATAGGTTAGACAGAATTTACAGAAACATTTTAAAATGTGCACTAGACACACAAGAGCAAGTCATATAAAATGTATTGTTTTCTTTCAAGAAAGACAATTATAAAACTAGCATCTAATGCAAAAAACTTGCTGTTTCAGCCTTACCTTATCATAGGTAATACTGAGAAGCTCCAAGATGACATAGTGTGCATTCATGTTTCTGAGAAGTCTCTGCTCATGTTTACGAGCTTTCCTCACATCTCCAGCTTCTTGGATACAAAGTTTGGTCAGACGCTGCAGAATCTAAAGAAAGGCAAAATGCATTAAGTATTAGGGAACATTTTTGAAAAAATAAATAATCACTGATAAATATGTTTTAAGACAAAAAATTCCAACCTGAAAGATTATAACTCAAAATTTAAATATCCAATTAAGTCTTAGTGAAAAGTGACTCACAAAGCTAGTAAAATTCGACTATCAAAATAATTATAAATCAAACAATAAATCAATTTTTTTGTAACCTAGATAAAAATAATTATTCATTTGTTTGCATTCAATTAAATTACATTAAAAGAAAATGTTTGGCTTATTTCTCTTGTTAACTTCAATAACTTGGTTTGACATTAAGAATATGAAATGAAAATATTAATGTTCCAATTATTTATGGAGACAAAACAAAATTAGAAAAAAATGAGCTCCAGATACAACATGAGACATTTAAAACACCACATTTTGAAAATTGCTTATTAAAAAAAAGTTACAAATATTGTGAGAGCATGCATGAGTAGATCTAGTTAGTTTCAATGTCAGAATAATACCATGAAAAACCATGAAGCTCAGTTTCTGTTCAAATGGTTGGAAGTGAGAATTTGTATTTGTAAAATTATGAGTATTGCTCAACAATCTACTGATTGTAACCATGTTAAATTTCTGTGATAATTTTTATAAACACTTCAACTATCTACAAACATTACATCTCCTAATTTTAACTGACTGAGAACAGACTTTTTGTAAGCTACTAATCATGAACAATTTTTTGTTAGCTACTAATCATGAAAAAACTTTTTGTTAGGTACTAATCATGAAAAAACTTTTTGTTAGCTACTAATCATGAAAAAACTTTTTGTTAGCTACTAATCATGAAAAATGTCAATGAAAATTGTTAAACAAGAGAACAATAATAAAAAAAAAAAAAAATTTTCCAGTACAGTACAAGGAATTTTTAAATGGAAGAAGAGAGAAACAATGAGTTAAAACAACAAGAAGTTTTGGACAGGCTCAACTCTGTATGAGACTTTAAAAATATCAGAAAAAAAGATAGTGAAGAAGTCAGCTGTTACAAATGACTTTGTGGCATTGAAAGTTTTACTTAATTATAAGAAAGTTAGAGCTGCAGTAAATGGTGATGTAGTTTTGCTTAATTATAAGACAGGTAGAGCTGCAGTAAATGGTGATGTAGTTTTGCTTAATTATAAGACAGGTAGAGCTGCAGTAAATGGTTGATGAAGTTTTGCTTAATTATAAGACAGGTAGAGCTGCAGTAAATGGTGATGTAGTTTTGCTTAATTATAAGACAGGTAGAGCTGCAGTAAATGGTGATGTAGTTTTGCTTAATTATAAGACAGGTAGAGCTGCAGTAAATGGTGATGTAGTTTTGCTTAATTATAAGACAGGTAGAGCTGCAGTAAATGGTGATGTAGTTTTGCTTAATTATAAGACAGGTAGAGCTGCAGTAAATGGTGATGTAGTTTTATCAAAATGAGACCAAAGAATATATTTGTAAATGGAAATGTATAATGACATCAATGTCAAATAAGTAGCAGCCTAACACATTTGCTTGACATTTATTGTTCTATTTTACTTCTCCCACACAAATCTTACACATACATACAGTGAACATGTTTTACTGCTTTGTTGTGTTCTGCATTTCGGATGAACATTTTGATGCAAAACAAAGCACTTACCAACTGTTCAAAGTACAAGTACAAACAAAAATATGTTTAGGTTTTTGAAGTGCACACATTTAATATGAAACAAATTTCTCAAACACCAAAATGTTAGTAGATATTTAAATAAACAAAAATTTGTCATTAAACAAATTATTTTGATCTACAGTCAAACCTCCTATATTGAACAATTAAATGTTTATTTGAATCTATTGATAATGCACTTCTATCAGACTAGATTGATTTAAACACTCACTAGGTATGACTAGCCCAAAGTAAAAGGTTAATCTGAATGGCATGAAATACTCAAATGTAGCTAGTCCTCTATTTGAAACCTGGGGTGCCAATTGGAACCTGTCATAATACTTCAGACATCTATTTACAATAGACAGTATCAATAAATTATGTAAGTCATGCAATAGGCTTGAGAGTGAAAAAAAAAAGGTAAGTTCATCTTCACTCCTATCATACATAAAAATTAGTCCTTTTAAACCCAATTACTTCTTAGTCTTACAGTTGAAAATTGAAATGTGAGCCTATTATTGCAAAAATTAGTTCACCCTACATCACAGTATATATATTTTTTGAATAGACTATTAATTTAGTTAAAGCAAGATTTAAACATTGTTCTTTTCATTATGGCTGTGATGTAGTTAGAAGTGTGTTTTACATAATGCATGGTGTAATATTTATTGATGTTTATTGATGTTCAATGTTTGAATAATTTTTCTTTAAATTATAAAATAGATTGAAGAAATCAACTATGTGCTGTGAAATTTGATTTAAGAGGTTTGACTATAAAAAAAATTTTGACAAACTCTTAGCATAATATCTATTCTTACCTAGTAGAAAACTACCTAGTCTAACCTTTAACTTTATGTGAAGCTACTGGTATTACAACAATATAAAAAAAATCAAGACATGAAAACAGACATTGACCTTTCTGTTGTCAGTTGGCTCAATGCACAAGGCAGTTAGTCTCTTGAGAATCTATCAGAAAGTAGCAGAGAAACAGAGGTGGCAGAATTAAATGGAGGAAAAGCTTTAGGTTTCAGGACAGACCTCTTTGATGCATTGTATTATAATCACTGTGGCCAAACAAAGTGTTAAACCAAACAAATAATATGTCTATTTTCTATTCACTGTCAACTTTAGGATTCAATTTATTTAAATTGATTCTTTTTTTTTTGTAATAAAAAGAAATACAATGTTTTCATTGATGTACTTTATGCCTACTTAGTACAAACTGTTTTAGTAACAAATATGATACTATTGCATTTGGTATAAGGAAAAGTGCATTTGTTACAAAGAGACATTTCCTCAAGAACAGGCAAAGCAAAGGAGATTACACAAAGAAATAAATAAGGAGAGAGAGAGAGAGAGAGAGACCCATGCTGCAAAAAACAAGATGAAACAAAGAGCTCTTATGGCAATCAGAGAGTACATTAGTTCAAGGAACTAACAGAAAGTATAGGACTCATGAAACACTTACTGCTTTGATGGTCTTATAGTTGACACTGGAGTCACTGCTAATTGGTGGACCAAGGTCAAGGTCTATGGCTGATTCACCTTCATTGTGGCCCTGTTAAGATAGAAACAATACCAATGATGCAAGAAAAAGACAAAATTGTATAAGTATTGTGTAAGTATATAGTTTGAAAATATACATATCTTGGCCATCACAGTTATGCATAAAATAGATGTAAGTAGTTTTTTTTACCTGCTTTCCTCCAAGTTAACAAACATATATCCTTTCTATCTTAGTGTATTTACACTAAGAAAGTTTTCTAAGGCAATTAATGAGTCAAATGCTGTATCGTGTATTACAATTCAAAAACCTGTCTTGTGTACTTTCTAGTCTCGATAGAGTCTATATATTGATATAAATTTAGTTCTATTTCCAACTTATTGTAAAATCTCTACTAAATTACAATAGATATAGACTAGATCTAGATATCTAGGTCTGGTTTAGATTTTTTTTAAGAAAAAGAAAGTTCCATTGTCTTATAGAATATCACATGCTGGCAGATCAAACTTAGTCTGATTATGGTTGCTTTGTTTATGTTTTTGACAAAAAAGTGAAAGTATGTGAATTAGCGAAAGCCCCATAATTTAAGAAATATAGCTTCCTGTCTTTGTTTAAATTCAACTTATTTTAAATTTTAATTGTTTAAAAGCCAACAAAGTCTAATAGATAAAAACCTGCATTTATAGCAAGTGAAAAAAGTCCAATACCGGCAAACAGTCGGACTGTCATTTACAGACAAGTTATTTTTTTAGATGTAATTTTTCAGGCATGCCGGCAATCTAGCATCCATGTAAACTTGTTGAGCCAAATAAATAAAAGCTTAGATTAACCAGCAATAATTTTTGATTGATGGAGTAAAAAAAAAGTCATTAGTAGCTTAAAAGTCAATTTCCAAACATAAAACTATAATTTAATGTAAAAACACAAAAAGGCTTACAACATGATCTTTCTTTTTGGATTTCTTTTCAGTCTTTTCAGAACTTTCTTTCCCTTCTTCCCCATCTTCATTGGTGGCAGATTTTTTCTTTTTCTTTTTCGGGGCATCTTCTCCATGTTTGCTCTTGTAGACCCAGAGTTCTGATTTTTCAACCAGCAGCCTGAGCTTGTCCAGATCTGACTTGATCTGTCTGTAGTTCTCAACATCACTGTTGGTCACCAACAGCTGGACCTAAACACAAAGTCAAGTACATAAAAAGCTGACTGGAAGTACTCTTAGTTTAAGATTTTCATCAGCCCACTAACCAAACTGATCTTATTTGTTCACAATAGACTAAAAAATTAATTATTTTTTTAACATTATCTAAAAACATTATTGATCATGTGAAAAATAAGCTTTGCAAGCCTTGAATTATCCAATACATTTATTAAGTTGTCAATTGATGGCTGCCAGGTAATTTGGTATGTGCTATGGACTGTCCTTCAGTCTAGATGATTCAAACCCTGTCTGCTGCCAGATATTAAAATAGTGATCAATGGCAAGCTCAACATAAAACATTACTATTTTTCATTATATTTCCTACTTTTGGCTTTTTCTTTTCATTTGAAAATGGTAAGATGTAATTACATAAAGGACAAAAATATTATATCTGAGAAATTCATATAGAAAGTTGAAGTAAGGAAACAAGTGAAGCTAGAGCAAAGAAACAATTGAGTTATAGCATACAGTGAAACGATGAGAATTAAACACATGAGTATGAAAAGTCATTTTTATCTGAAAAAAAAAAGCTTATTTTAACAATTCTCTTTCAAGTGTTTAGCTAAATGTCAACCTACTTGTGTAAAGGCATTCAAAACTTCTTGTCTCTGTGAAAAGTGTCTAAACAACAGCTGCAGGGCTCCTGATACCAATGGTGGGTAGTTGTGCATAACCATGTTGAGTAAGACCCTCAGAAACATTTTGCCTCCTTGTCCATCAAGATCCAGCTCATCACTAAGAAAATAATAATAAAAGTGTTCAGACATGCCATCAGGTTTGGTCTTGTTCAATAGTTCTATCTACATAAGACATGCCATCAGGTTTGGTCTTGTTCAATAGTTCTATCAACATAAGACATGCCATCAGGTTTGATCTAGTTCAATAGTTCTATCAATGTAAGACATGCCATCAGGTTTGGTCTTGTTCCATAGTTCTATCAACATAAGACATGCCATCAGGTTTGGTCTTGTTCCATAGTTCTATCAACATAAGACATGCCATCAGGTTTGGTCTTGTTCAATAGTTCTATCAACATAAGACATGCCATCAGGTTTGGTCTTGTTCAATAGTTCTATCAACATAAGACATGCCATCAGGTTTGGTCTTGTTCAATAGTTCTATCAACATAAGACATGCCATCAGGTTTGGTCTTGTTCAATAGTTCTATCAACATAAGACATGCCATCAGGTTTGGTCTTGTTCAATAGTTCTATCTACATAAGACATGCCATCAGGTTTGGTCTTGTTCAATAGTTCTATCAACATAAGACATGCCATCAGGTTTGGTCTTGTTCAATAGTTCTATCAACATAAGACATACCATCAGGTTTGGTCTTGTTCAATAGTTCTATCTACATAAGACATGTCATCAGGTTTGGTCTTGTTCAATAGTTCTATCAACATAAGACATGCCATCATTTTTGGTCTTGTTCAATAGTTCTATCAACATAAGACATGCCATCAGGTTTGGTCTTGTTCAATAGTTCTATCTACATAAGACATGCCATCAGGTTTGGTCTTGTTCAATAGTTCTATCAACATAAGACATGCCATCAGGTTTGGTCTTGTTCAATAGTTCTATCAATGTAAGACATGCCATCAGGTTTGGTCTTGTTCCATAGTTCTATCAACATAAGACATGCCATCAGGTTTGGTCTTGTTCCATAGTTCTATCAACATAAGACATGCCATCAGGTTTGGTCTTGTTCAATAGTTCTATCAACATAAGACTTGCCATCAGGTTTGGTCTTGTTCAATAGTTCTATCAACATAAGACATGCCATCAGGTTTGGTCTTGTTCAATAGTTCTATCAATGTAAGACATGCCATCAGGTTTGGTCTTGTTCAATAGTTCTATCAACATAAGACATGCCATCAGGTTTGATCTTGTTCAATAGTTCTATCAATGTAAGACATGCCATCAGGTTTGGTCTTGTTCCATAGTTCTATCAACATAAGACATGCCATCAGGTTTGGTCTTGTTCAATAGTTCTATCAACATAAGACATGCCATCAGGTTTGGTCTTGTTCAATAGTTCTATCAACATAAGACATGCCATCAGGTTTGGTCTTGTTCAATAGTTCTATCAACATAAGACATGCCATCAGGTTTGGTCTTGTTCAATAGTTCTATCAACATAAGACATGCCATCAGGTTTGGTCTTGTTCAATAGTTCTATCAACATAAGACATGCTATCAGGTTTGGTCTTGTTCAATAGTTCTATCAACATAAGACATGCCATCAGGTTTGGTCTTGTTCAATAGTTCTATCTACATAAGACATGCCATCAGGTTTGGTCTTGTTCAATAGCTTATAGTTCTATCAATCAACATATTTTTTTGTTTCAACTTTGTCCTTGGTCCCTAAAAACTGTTGATTGCTAAGCATCATATTACAATTATGACAAAAAGCCTAGTGATCAGACCAAGTAGTCTACTACTACAGTACAGCCATTATTCTATCAAGCTAATAAGAGACAGTAGGTCAAAGAGAACAAAAAGCTCAAGAAAGACCTATTAAGCCCTAATTTTAAGGTACCTTTCTTGAACTTTCCTAGACATTGTGAAGGCTTAATAGAGATGAATGATGACTATTATAAAGGCTGTCCCGACAAGACTAATGTCTAACTTTTGGCCTCAGAACAAGACACAACAGAATGAGACATTTGTTCCAGAAGCTGAAAATTGGGACTAGTAAAATTTGCCTCATGGAGTGTCACCATGTCTTTCAAAACTGCATTCTTCATCAACAAGCCTGAACAAGACACTGGCCCCAAAACACCCGTAAAGAAAAACAAACTCTATGGAGAACTGTCTGATCTGGAAACCACTGCACAGTTCATCTCAGATAATGATCTAGTCATCTGAACCCTCCAACATAATAATCAGAACGAAGGAAGAAAAATATGGTTAAATGAGACTATCAAGTTTGGCACATAAGCTTTCTTGACATTTTTTTTTAGGAACAGAAGTTACTGTAGTAACAAAAGTGGAAACTGTAAAAAAAAAAAAAATCATACTGCTGATATATAATATATATAAAAAAAAAAGATATTGAAAAAAATGATCAATGTCTACTCACCTTCCACCAAAGACATCTTCAGCTTGTGTTGAGATACTTTCTAGATCTAGCCCTGGAAACAAGAAACATACAGTTATTAAAGTGCTTTCAATGGTTTAGAAAAACAAACATAAACAATATGTCAGAGGAACATATGTCACAATAAAATGACTACATGACAATTATATCTAAAGCAACAAGCAATGATAATCTTTGTGCATTACAACATAACTTGCATTTAAAAAAAAGTATCATTTTGTAGTTACATATACAAGTAATTTTGTAAAATAGTTATTATAATAAACTTTATTAAAATTAAAATTTTATAAATATCTCACTAATATTAATTACAAAATACCATAAGTTAATTATTTTTATTATTACAAAATGTCTAGCTAACTAAAATGAAAGCATTAATGATACACTTCGATGAGAAAGCTTTATTAATATGTTAGAATAGAGATGTGAAAGTCAAAGAAATATTTGTAATAGCTATCATGTAAAGATATCATTAACCTTCTATTTTTGTATATAAGTTTGATTACAAGCTCAATAGTTTCTAGAGTGTACAAGATATACTTTCAGTGAAGCAAACACATTTATACTTTATTGATACACTTATAAGTGACAGGCCATTGCATTAAGAAAATTTCAAAGATTTAGCATCTAGTATTTTAAAAAACCCAGCACAGGTTGCTAAATGTATTTAAATCCAGGTTTAAATTGCATGAAAAAAATATACCTTAAAAAAAACAACAACATAATATTTCAGTAATTTTTTTTTTGCCTGTTTCTCTAAGAAAGAAAAGTAACAAATAATTGCTTTTAGTCCTACTGTTAGTTTTCAATGACATCCCATGACCAATTTTTTTCAATGTCCAGTTTATAGTCAAACCAAAATAACATTTCTGAAATATAAACCTGCCCAAGGATGAAATTAATTTAAAATTACATATATGAGCTGCTTGTCTTAATTGACTATTCAGCTTATAAGAGTAAAATCAATCCTAATCACTATACATATATACACTATGACATAAGTATAAAACGTTTGTATTGGCATGAGTCTGTAATTGAAGAATTTTACATACAAGCTATTGACAAGACAAAGTGCATGAAGGGGTAAAACAGGAAAACAATGGGATTCTAAGAAGGAATGGACCAGAGTTTCAGATTCACAAATTGTGATCACAGGACTGACATGCCCTGTGTGATGTCCTAATATTTAATAACAACAAGAGGTCAGAGCGGAGCTAGGTCAACAAACAGTTTACACTTTTGTATAGTATAAATGCCTAAGAAATAACAAGATAACTTTCCCCCTCCACCACAAAATGTATTACACCAAATGTCAAGAGTACTTTTTTTTGTTATAGCAAAAATTAAATATTACTTCAAACCCTTCTGAAAACATCTTTCATCTCTGAACAAATAATTGTAATAAATGATCTTATCTAATCGCAAAGAATTCATTTCCTAAAAATAATGTTTGTTTTCATAATTTTAAAAAAGTTTTGTGAAACATGAAAAGGAATTTGTAACAACAATATAATGATATAAAGAAGACTTTAACAGTTCACTTTTTATTTCCTAACATTGTATTGCAACGTTTTTTTAATTGTTGAAAAATACAAATTAAAATAAATATGACCACAATGACCATATAATTATTGTTTTATTTTTTTTTAGTTCTCTTTATTATCATTATTAAGTTTCATGTTTAATTTTTTCATGATAATACAGTATGCTAAGTGCACACTTGTCCATTTTCATTTGTGAATAGGTGGGCAAGAAGAACCATGTAGCCTCTAGAGGCTCAGCAAACACTTTTTGAACTAAAATTTCCTAGCTAATATAGAGACTTAAACTCCAGCTGAGTTTCTTTGCCTAACACCACCCAGAGGCATCAAAATATGTTTACTGTTGGAAAACATTAGGTACACTTTCAAAGTAAGCCACCCCTAATTCTTAATGGGCTATTTAACTCATATTGTGGTAGAGAACAGATTTTTTTCCCAAGCAGTCATAATTTAATTCTTTAATAATACTAATATTTATGTTCATCATATTATCAAGCCTACAGCCAGAAATATTAGGGCCCCAGACAACTAGGTACATGTGCCTCCCCCCTGCCTTCCCCCAACATGCCAAAAAACTTCAAATATATATAATATACAAGATGCATGTTGAGGTCCCAAACTAGATTCCTGTTCATTCCCCCCCCCCCCCTTTCCCTGGCACATGGCCTGTTATTATGTTCCTGTAACCCTTAAGTATGTATTTTATCTCCCCTGCTTCTGGAATTCTTTAATGTTGACAATTTAAAAAATCTTTTTATAAAGATAACATAATTTATAACAATGCCAACTTTCCACTTAAGTACATTAAGCCAATTAATTTGTTTTCAGCGTTTCTAAGCCACCTTTCTAAGCCACGTAAGGTTTGATGAAAAGTTTAAGAAGCCCTGATATAAACAAAAAATTCTATAAACCTGAATAGTACCACTTCAAACAACAAAATCATTTTGAAAACCATCAACAACACCAAAAAAGAAAACAATTTTTTTTCCTTTACTATTCCTTTTCCTAGAAAAAAAAAGTCTGAAACATGTTCCTGATAGAGACGAAGCAGAGAATGTAGAAAGAAGCAATAAATGATACAACACAAGAAAGAGAGTGAGACCAGTGCATGGGTGGGGGGCACAAGGCTACAAAGACCTACTGATGCTACAAAGACCTACGTATGTTGGCATTAGACTTGTAGGCTGGGCTGCTATCTAGCTGAGGTTGTATCTGAGATTTAAACATGGCCAGTATCCAGGCCAGGCGATAGTCCAGGCGCACATGCATCAGGTACTGGGTGCAAGTGGGTCAAGGTCAGATACAGTGTTAGTCGTACAAAATCAAATAAATAAAATGAACTTATACAAAATGTAAAAAAAAAAGGCTAAAGTGTGAGTGACTAGGCATATATTTGTAAAGGTAAAAAAATGTCAGGTCAAGGTTACTATCACTACATGTATAGTTTGATGAAAACAAAGTTAAGAAAAGATACATATGAATCAGATCTACTCATAGATGTCTCATAATAAAACAGACAAAAAATATTTAGATTTTTTTTCATAACAAGAAATTATATACTAAATTAAAAAAAAACATTTTGTTTTTTTTTTAACTAAATTTTAAAAATTGTAAATTAAATCACTAGAACCGTGATGGAGAGCACACACGCTTAAAAAAAAAAAATTATAGCAGAATATAAATAAAAATGAATTAAAATTTGCTAACTGTAAAAACTAAAACCACAACAAAAAAAAAAAACTATGTATAAAAAATATGTAAAAACCAAATAGACCACCAAAAAAACCCCAACAAAATATTGGATTATGGGAATAAAATTTTAGAGGCAATCTATATAGAATGATTATAATCAAAACTAATTTTCTGTCTGTTTTATTGCATTGGTGTGATAGAGCATGACTCAGCTACTTTACCCAATAATAAAAATATTAGTCAGATGGTAAAAAAAACAAAAAAACACAGCTCTCATTAAGCCATGCATGTATATAAAAGGAAGCAGTCAGTTGATGCCCATTATAAACAATACATGAGAAGTTAGAAGAAAAAATGCTGGGGAAATTTAGAAAAAAAAATATATGCATATAGATAATAGTGTCTCTATTTTTACCAGTCTTCTCATTGGGGTTATAATTTTCATCATGTTCCTTCTTGAAAATGGAGAGAAGGGAAGTAATTCTGAAATCTAGCCTGGTGTCCATTATGAACTGAAACAGTAAACAGCCTACAGCTAAGATTGTTGTTTTGTTTCCCGGATGTCAATGTCAGCTAATTACTCAGAAACAAGAAATGCATCCTTCTTTCTTCCTTTTCTCTTATTAAGAAATTTAGTAAAAATTTTTTTGATAATCTAAGAAATGCAAATAACTTTTAATGTTATAAAAAAAAAAAAAAAAATAGACTGAGATAGAATCAACCAATATGATAAGATCTTAGAATTCAATTCCAGCTGCTTAGACTGAGATAGAATCAAACAATATTATAAGATCTTAGAATTCAATTCCAGCTGCTTAGACTGAGATAGAATCAACCAATATGATAAGATCTTAGAATTCAATTCCAGCTGCTTAGACTGAGATAGAATCAAACAATATTATAAGATCTTAGAATTCCATTCCAGCTGCTTAGACTGAGATAGAATCAACCAATATGATAAGATCTTAGAATTCAATTCCAGCTGCTTAGACTGAGATAGAATCAAACAATATTATAAGATCTTAGAATTCCATTCCAGCTGCTTAGACTGAGATAGAATCAACCAATATGATAAGATCTTAGAATTCAATTCCAGCTGCTTAGACTGAGATAGAATCAAACAATATTATAAAATCTTAGAATTCCATTCCAGCTGCTTAGACTGAGATAGAATCAACCAATATGATAAGATCTTAGAATTCAATTCCAGCTGCTTAGTCTGAGATAGAATCAAACAATATTATAAGATCTTAGAATTATATTCCAGCAGCTTAGACTGAGATAGAATCAACCAATATGATAAGATCTTAGAATTCAATTCCAGCTGCTTAGTCTGAGATAGAATCAAACAATATTATAAGATCTTAGAATTATATTCCAGCTGCTTAGACTGAGATAGAATCAACCAATATGATAAGATCTTAGAATTTAATTCCAGCTGCTTAGACTGAGATAGAATCAAACAATATTATAAGATCTTAGAATTATATTCCAGCAGCTTAGACTGAGATAGAATCAACCAATATGATAAGATCTTAGAATTCAATTCCAGCTGCTTTGAGATAGAATCAACCAATATGATAAGATCTTAGAATTCAATTCCAGCTGCTTAGACTGAGATAGAATCAAACAATATTATAAGATCTTAGAATTCCATTCCAGCTGCTTAGACTGAGATAGAATCAACCAATATGATAAGATCTTAGAATTCAATTCCAGCTGCTTAGACTGAGATAGAATCAAACAATATTATAAGATCTTAGAATTCCATTCCAGCTGCTTAGACTGAGATAGAATCAACCAATATGATAAGATCTTAGAATTCAATTCCAGCTGCTTAGACTGAGATAGAATCAAACAATATTATAAGATCTTAGAATTCCATTCCAGCTGCTTAGACTGAGATAGAATCAACCAATATGATAAGATCTTAGAATTCAATTCCAGCTGCTTAGTCTGAGATAGAATCAAACAATATTATAAGATCTTAGAATTATATTCCAGCAGCTTAGACTGAGATAGAATCAACCAATATGATAAGATCTTAGAATTCAATTCCAGCTGCTTAGTCTGAGATAGAATCAAACAATATTATAAGATCTTAGAATTATATTCCAGCTGCTTAGACTGAGATAGAATCAACCAATATGATAAGATCTTAGAATTTAATTCCAGCTGCTTAGACTGAGATAGAATCAAACAATATTATAAGATCTTAGAATTATATTCCAGCAGCTTAGACTGAGATAGAATCAACCAATATGATAAGATCTTAGAATTCAATTCCAGCTGCTTTGAGATAGAATCAACCAATATGATAAGATCTTAGAATTCAATTCCAGCTGCTTAGACTGAGATAGAATCAACCAATATGATAAGATCTTAGAATTCAATTCCAGCTGCTTAGACTGAGATAGAATCAAACAATATTATAAGATCTTAGAATTCCATTCCAGCTGCTTAGACTGAGATAGAATCAACCAATATGATAAGATCTTAGAATTCAATTCCAGCTGCTTAGACTGAGATAGAATCAAACAATATTATAAGATCTTAGAATTCCATTCCAGCTGCTTAGACTGAGATAGAATCAACCAATATGATAAGATCTTAGAATTCAATTCCAGCTGCTTAGACTGAGATAGAATCAAACAATATTATAAGATCTTAGAATTCCATTCCAGCTGCTTAGACTGAGATAGAATCAACCAATATGATAAGATCTTAGAATTCAATTCCAGCTGCTTAGTCTGAGATAGAATCAAACAATATTATAAGATCTTAGAATTATATTCCAGCAGCTTAGACTGAGATAGAATCAACCAATATGATAAGATCTTAGAATTCAATTCCAGCTGCTTAGTCTGAGATAGAATCAAACAATATTATAAGATCTTAGAATTATATTCCAGCTGCTTAGACTGAGATAGAATCAACCAATATGATAAGATCTTAGAATTTAATTCCAGCTGCTTAGACTGAGATAGAATCAAACAATATTATAAGATCTTAGAATTATATTCCAGCAGCTTAGACTGAGATAGAATCAACCAATATGATAAGATCTTAGAATTCAATTCCAGCTGCTTTGAGATAGAATCAACCAATATGATAAGATCTTAGAATTCAATTCCAGCTGCTTAGACTGAGATAGAATCAAACAATATTATAAGATCTTAGAATTCCATTCCAGCTGCTTAGACTGAGATAGAATCAACCAATATGATAAGATCTTAGAATTCAATTCCAGCTGCTTAGACTGAGATAGAATCAAACAATATTATAAGATCTTAGAATTCCATTCCAGCTGCTTAGACTGAGATAGAATCAACCAATATGATAAGATCTTAGAATTCCATTCCAGCTGCTTAGACTGAGATAGAATCAAATAATATTATAAGATCTTAAAATCCCATTCCAGCTGCTTTTATGTTGAATAGGAAAAGTCAGTTGATATATTGAGATAAAAAATATTGAAATAAAACTCATATCAAATTAGTTCTGTTTTTTAAATCAACACTTTAAAAATAAATAACCAATATAAAAAAATGGTGACATCCAATGAAACTTAGTCCCAGAATAAAAACAAAAATGTAAGGCTTATCATCCAAAAAGACTTAATAGGCAAAAACTGTACATGTTCTATTTTGTGTTAATTTACTTTTTGATGCTATTATCCTGTCACCCTGTCCAATGGGAAGAAAATGCAAAATTATTATTTCTAACTTGGAATCTATTTATTTTTTTTAAACAGTTGCCTAAAAAACCTGATACTATTGTACCTTGAGTATTTCGATGATTTTTAGTTTAGTGTCCATGATTTTTGTATCCTCTTCCTCTTCTTTCTTCTTCTTGTTCTTCAGCTCAGTGGCTTGCTGGGACATAGGTAGGTCAAGGTCAGGATCTAAAAAGCAAAAATAAAATAAAATTTAGCATTTTCACATGTGTCTTATTGGGTTTTGTTTTGATAGCAGACTATTTTGTTAAGTGAATAGGACATTAAACAGATGTTGTACATAAAAGTGTCACATTGCTCCAGAATTTAATTTTAAAAAAGTATTTTTTTAAATTAAAATGTAATGAATGATCTAGTATATACAAATATAGACAGTGGTGTGGAGTACAAATGGTGAGATTTAGAAGTACATTAATAAATCAAACTCACCTTCCACAACCACTACAGAAACTGGTACTGTTGATATTGGGGAGGCTATAGATTCAGGTATACAGTCCAGAATACTGAGAAGTGTTTTGGTCAAACGCAGCAGGTCAGAGAAAGAGTAGAAGCCAAAGTAGATAAGTTGCCTGGCTAAATTGACCACCTGCAGAGAAAATATGTAATTACTGGTTAAAAAAAAAAGAGAAAAGTACAGAAAAAAAAATAGCAAGTACAAATTACTATTTGATACCGGTGTGTAAAAAAACATTTTTTTTTAACCTAATTCATAATTTACAAAAAGCTACTTCTAATTAAGCTCTTCTATATGAACTACAACAACATTTGCTCCTCACTTCATAAGTCAAGTTATTCTGTTCACCATCTGCCCATGCCTTATTGACGATGTTACACAAGTAGTCTTCAACAAATGCTATAGTTGGGTCAAACTTTTTCTTTACTTCCTCCTTCTCTGGTGCCTTGGTGATGTTGGACTCATAGCTATTACCAAAGAATGTAAGAGGAAATATTAGGCATGTCATTTGATTGCATACAAAATTATCAACTCTTTTAAGTTAGTGCCAGAGTTCTTTATAGTTGGTATATTTACAATTGAGAAATTATTATAATGAATTTAGAAGTTAGTTGTATGATGAAACATTTTCTATTTACAAGGTCATGAAGCCAGATTACTGTCTATATTAAACTGACGACAAGCTTAAAACATTTAAAAATAGATCCAGTTTTTGGTTGTCTCATTGATAGTTACATTTTTTTAAATTGTAACAATCTTACAATGCAACTACATTTGAGTATAACTTTAAATAGTAAAATTATCAGTAATCAAAACAATAAATAATCAGTTAATCGAATGTGAAATTACCTTATGTCAAACATGAAGATATCAAATTTCAAATAGATACACAGAAGAGTTCAATATTGTTTGTATAGTAAAGTATGTGAATCAACTTTACAGGCTCATACGTAACAACTTAAGTGTCCAGTAAAAGTTATTTCAAAATACTGAGGTCTGACTATTACTTGACTTAAACATCTAGATACTATTGATTACAAAACATTAACTAAAGATTTAACGGCACATACTCTTCTATAGAGATCTTCTGTGGAATTTCAGACCAGAGCCTAGCAAACTTGACAGGCTTGACCTGTTCTTGAGGGTCTCTGTCCACATGCATTGACAACATAAGTCTACAGAAAGCTGCACGCAGATCAGGAGGCAGAGATTCATCAGCCATACATCTTTATTTAAAAAAATGAAAATGATCAAATATATAAAGATGAACATAACTTCAGAAGTACCAAAGGTGCTTTTCATTAAATTATTGAAACAAAGATAATTCAAAACTTACTTGAGAATCAGATCTACATCCAGAGATTCACTTAATTTATTGATAGCAAGATACTGTCTGTCTAAACACATATGAGAAAACAAATCCAGCTGGTGCCTGTAATATAAAGTTGCATAAATCAAACTATGTATAACAAAAGCAATAATAGAATTAAATTTATAAGAATACTGGTTTAAAGTTTAGTTTAAAATGTATTTCTTTTCAATGAAGCATTACAAACACACCTGTAATAGTCTAGTATTTCCTTGTCTGCCTTAATGTTGTCTGCAGCTCCCATGGCCAGCTCTCTGATCCCTTTCTGACTCCTGTACTCCGCACCAGTGGAACCCAGGACCTGCCTGACACTGATCTCCTCTTTGTTGTTGCCAGACTTGTCGTAGGTTGGATCCCAGAACAGAACAACTTCATCGTCTTCATCCATGGTCATCACAACACCTTCCTCCCCATCTGCTGGCATCTCATACTCCATCTGAGTTCGAATTAGTCTTCGGAACATAACAAAATAGAGAGAGAGAGATAAGAACTTTTTAACAAATCTCAACAGTTAAGATGAAGCTATTAATATGCCCCCCAAAAGGTAAAAAAAATATCTTTAAGTTAAGGTTTATATAGATATACACATTCAATCTAATAAGTCAACATAATTTGATAATACTTTTACACATTTACATTAACTATTTAGTTAAAAGAAATATCTATGCCAATACATGTATACATAATCTTTAATTAAAACATTTAGTTAAACTAATAAAACAGCACACCTAGTTTCAATAAGTATATCTTGGTTTTCAGGTGCTAACAAAGTTTTACAGATAAGTTCTTGAGTGATTGGGATGGCCACTTTGCTACACACACAAAGATCAGCTAGGTAGTCTAAAAATCTGATTAAAAAAACAAAACAAAGCTATTTAGTAGTTTTTTTTTAACTATTGGCGAATACATTAGAATAATAGATATAAATTTAAGTTCAAAGCTGCTATGTTACAATGCTTGCATTTTTATTTTAATTTGTAACGCCAACATAAAAATATTTATGCTTATATTTAATCATTTTAAAATGTTTTTCAAATTATAGCCTTTTTTTTATTTTATTTTAAATGAACATTTATTTTAGAGCTACATGTTCTTATCGCTTTTTAAGATGAAAATGAGTAAGGCTAATTTTAATTTATTGAATCTTTTAGGTGTTATGCAGAAAAACATAAATGTGATACCTTGGCTCTTTCTTCCGCCTCACCAAAGATACAAACATCTCAATCTCAGGTTTCTTGATGTGCTTCTCCAACAGCTTTCGATTATTGTGAAGTAAGGCTGTTATGGTGTCTTCAGCAAGTACATCATAACCAATCTGTCGCTGCATGAACTGTAGTTTAGTAGCCACATATTCCTGAGGATGAAGATTTAATTATAATTAACACAACCTGGTCTTTTAACTATGTTACACAACTTTGGCAAAAGAAACATGGAAACAAAAAAACAAAAAAAAAAACAAAGAGAAAGAACAGTTATACAACAATATTGTAATAACTTAAGTGAGGCAACTCAACGAGGCACATATATCTTTATTTACATGACATCACAAGTTCATAAAACATCATCTTTCTTAGGCATAGTCTTTTCACTTCGGCTCTCAACTTGGGCGGAAATCGTTCTCCTCTCTTCCTAATGTTGACATCCTTTTCAGTCTGGTTTATCACAGTGCGCACCTTCTAGCTTAGATGGCGGTGCGCATGGCGGAGTTATAACAATATGTAGTTTTCATTTAAAGTGCAAATACAGAGATATTTCATATTTGAAATCATGCTTATCAATTTAACAAATTGTTAACACATGCTCAATTTGTATGTAAGAAGATGGTTGTTTAATGAATAGAGTGCTTGACTACTAAAATGAAGCTTCATGATTCACTTTCTGAGAGAGAATTAGGAAAGTCCACACATAATGGTTGGCTTAGGTTTAAAGCAAAGGTTGGTTAGTTGGTTATTCTGCTAGCCCTATTGTTAAACTCTGGTCACAGAAATGGGTAAACAAGCCCAAGTTTTTAAAGATCTTATAGGCTAGCTTGACTTGTATTAAAATGTTGTATTTTAATTTTAAACTGATTTTAAATATGTTTAGGAAAGTCTAAGTTGATATTTTGTGTAAATTTTTACAACTTCAGTTAACTCCCCCAAGATACCTGGTTTTTCCTGTAGTTTTGGAAAGACAATTTGAGAAGTCTGTAACAAAGACGACAAAGATGTCTGAATGCTGCATGCCTCTGATCAGAAAGTTCTTCCATGGACTGCATCAGTGCACCATCACCAACATCATTGAATGGAGCTTGCAAGATTTTGAAAATCTGAGCACAAAATATAATTTTAAAAAAAAATTAAGTGCGTTTGATAATGTACTTTAAACATATGACAATCTCTATTTCAGAAAATATTAACATGAAAAATTGTGTACTTAACATAAAAAAAGTGTGTGCCTAAAACAAATAAAAAAGCATGATTATAAAAACCTCATATTTGTATTGCCAATGTTTCTTCCCACCCCTCTCCTTTTCCCAAATCCACCTGTCATCATTTTTTAAGGTAGGCCAAATAATGTATCATAAATAGAGATTTTGCTTCAAGATACCTGTTTCAATATGTTCTGTTCTCGAATCAGTTTCTGCCTCTCTCTGTCAGGCTTAGCAATGACTAGGTCCAGACAATCTCCAGTGGGGTTGGACAGCTCCAGATGACCCAGGAAGTATATGACATCTGTGATTAGTTGGATCACAGACCTGCAACAATATTAACCAAAACAGATTTCAAAATGACATCTCAAGAGACATCTAATTAGTTGAATTTAAGTTAAAAGAACAATAGTTCACTTTTATACACTATCATCCTATAATTTATTAACTTTCTTCTTGTACACTATCAGTTAATAAGTTAAATTTTATTTACCTATAAGTTTTATTTTCTTTGTAAGTTTTACATTTTTTATATTATGAGATACTTGTTATCCTCTTGTAAGGTAAACCATATCAATTTAGTAAGTTATATGCTATTATCATGTAAGTTATATTTCTTATGCTCAACTTATCATTCTGTAAGGTATACATGATCATTTTCATTTTTTTTTCTTCTAGGAAAATATTAAATCCTTTTATTATTCTTTTAATTATGTCTTTTATTAAAGTTAGTAGAATGAATGAGTTAATAACAAAAATGTTAAGCTACTATCTCTATAGAACAAAACAAAAGCTTGTTATGGCAAATAACATTGTAAAAACAAATAATATTTTTGTTATCTTTCAATCAACAGAAGACTAGGAATCCAAAGATTTGCTATATTTATCTGAATTTCATGACAACCAACTGCCTTTTCAGCGCGTTATAGAAATATTTCTAAAGCTCTGGACTCATTGATTTTACTGATTAAGTGAGATGCCCTTGAAGTAAAAACACATCTACAACAATGTTAGTGGCAGTAGAATGAAGTTATCACCAAAACAATATCCCACAAGCTAGATAGGCACAAAGTGTTAACATTACTTTCTACTATTTGTTAGCAAAACAAAACAAAAATCTAAGGAAATGTAACTCCAAATTCAAAGAAACTTATCCTACTCTCATTCATCTACATGTACAAACCCAGACCTCCTCTGATTCTGAGTAATGGAAGATTTTTCCAGTTTGTTTGCTATCTCTGTCAACACTTTTGCAGCATCATTGGCAAAGTCTAGATCTCTTACTTCCTGGGCAGACACAGGCACTATAGCAAAGGCTTCTTTATCTTCTTTGATTTTTGCACAACCAACCTGCAAATGCCAATCAAAACAAATGTTAGGGTGAGATAATAAATGAATTGTATTTTAGAATAGTTTAAATGTAAAAATAGGAACTTGAGCTAAGAAACATTAGAAAGTGACATTGTCAGGGGCAGATATGGAAAGAGTGAATGCTTTTTTGCTATTTAGGCATGAAAGAGTTATATCTCTTTGTTTATATTCAGAAGTATGAATGTGAACAGCATACACATGATGTTTTTGAATGTTTTAGTGTGTGAAAGAGTATGTTAGTTAGTGGTCTTTGTTTCTAGCCCTGGACAGCTGGACTTTTGTTTCTAGTAGTTGAAGACAGTGTTGTTTTTTTAGTGTGTTATTGAACAAGTGGCTTTTATTGATATTAAACTTTCTTGTTTTGCTGTAGTTGGTGATCATACAGTGCATTTTTAACATAATAGTGTTGGAGATTAGTCAAAGACAATTTAATAGCCAATCTACAGGGATCGGAATAATTTACATAGATTAATAATAAACATACTCCTACATGAGCCAAAAAGAGAAGAAAAAGAGCCTGACAGACGTGACACACAGAATTCTGATGTATAGAGTAGAATGCATAAACTTCAGTATACAGTTGGCATTTGTAGACTTATACATCGGGTTAGAGATCTAGTATACTGATGGTGTGGTAATATTGAAGCCAAGTGGTACGAAGTTATTGAACTTTAATGAAATGATTACCCCTTCATATGCTGTTTACAAGGCATTTTCCTGAGTGTTAATTAAATGTGTGTCATCATGATTATCCTATTAGAGTTCCTTCAGTACTAATCATGAAACAAGTTTACATCATTCTACAACAGACACAAGGACACCTAAGAAGCGAATGTATAATGAGATAAAAAAAAAACATGCCAAATAAAATAACCCATTTAATGTGTCTGAAAGTAGTTTAGTAAGAAACAATAAAAGTTCTCAAAACTAGAGTCTTATATTAATGACATAATTAATTAAACAAGTAATTAAACAAAGAAAGAAATGTCATTAAAAATTCACACAAATAAATGTACTAACAAGCAAAACAAATGTTAAAAAGCAAAAGAAAGAAAGATCTACTTAAAATATATAATCCAGTCTTTAAAATCCCCTCCTCAGATTACTAATCTTTAGCTACCTTATTCATAATAGGTTTATCCTCTTCTTTATCCAAAGGTATGCTAGTGCTATGTACCCAAGAGTCTGTGCACAAGTGATGGAGACGAACATATGTTTGCCTGTAAGAAAGTAAATATCCTTAAGTCACATACTCTACTGAACAGTTTAGGTTAAATAAAATCTCTTTGGTTTGGTAAAAAGCATGAAGGGCCTAAATATGCCACATCAACAAGAAAAGAAAAAGATACATTGAAGATGATGTCTAAACAACAGAAATTAGAAAAGAGAAAGTGGGATAGTAATGGATTTAGACTCCAAAATTCACAACAAAAAGAATGTTTAATTTAAAATTAGGACAGCTTTCAAAATGAAAACAAAAGTTGAGCCAGTGCTAGAGAACAATTTTGTAAATACAACACTGTAAATACTCTAATCAAACCACTACTGATTAGTCAGACATTAGAAAAAGAGCAAACAGGATTGTGGTGGGTGGGTCTCCAAAGTAGCTAACAAATAGAATATTAATTTTAAGTTTCTAGCACATTTCTCAAAATAAAACAAAATTAAGTTTAGCCAGAACAAGACTAACAAAATTGTTGTAAACATTATTAATACTCTATTCAAACTACATGAGTAAGAGTATAGTAAGGTTATCATTGCTGGAAGTGGTAATAGATATATGAACTCCACTACCTATTAAAATGCTTCCAATGGCATGAGTCTCAAATTACCTCTGACAACCAGTCCAACTCTTGGTACTTCATGTGTATGTCAGATATCAAGTCAGACAAAACTGCTATTACATGAGAAGAGGTCAAGGTGAGAAACTGGTACCTACACCAGTAAGCAAGAAGAGCTTGTTGGCCTTGGCTGGCTACCCACCTAGGAGAAGGAAAACTAAGTTCAAACTGTTGTATTGCAGCTACACCCAAACATGAAAGGTTTTGGGAGACAACTGTAGGGAAAAATCAGAAGTTGATGACCCTTAGGCAGCCTGGAGCATACATTGCAACACCCTGGCAGATCCTGCAATACTCCTGATTCCATACTGTATTAACAAATACCGTTCCTTTGGACACATCTGCTGTGTGGAAAGAGGGGAAACTGTTGTGTGTTTGACATTTTTCTGACTATAACTAAAGCCCAGGCTTTATCTCATTTCTATCCACAGTTGCTTTGTGATTGAAGGAGGCCATAGATACATAGATGTAAAGAGTAAATAATCTATTCACCTGGGAACTAATGAATCTGTTCTTATCATTGTTGTTGGATCTAATTCGAAAATAGAGGCTATGTCATGACCATGTGGGACAGAGACCAAACAGTAGACAGGAAGGTTAGGCTGGCCACGTAACTTTTGACGAGTTGGATCTTGAGTTGCATCATTATCAACCTGAAAGTAAAAGACATTTTTTTAATGTATTAATAATTCTCTTCTTTTTTTAACAGAGATGAAATCTTTTAACATAAGATAGGCACTTGACACAAAGTTTTCCAGCAAGATATATTGCTTATAGTACAAAATCATTTCTACACAGCTAGCTCTGCTTGTAGTAATGTTTTCAAAATGCCTTACTGATAAATCCTTAGAAAAACTAATTGTGTTAAAGTAAAACATTTTGATAACACAAAACCTACTTCTGCTGCAAGATACTGTCCAGTGGCCAAATGTTTAAATCGAAATAAACTGTTCCAGTGTCCAGCTCCACCTCTGCAGGGATCATGTTGAACAACCTGTAATCAAAATACCATTAAAAATGAGATTTCCCCCTCCTAAACCTAAATTCCGGTAACAGAGATTTTATCATGTCATTTTACATTACCTCAACTTCCCACAATGCCTTAGAGCTGGTTGCTGCAGTGGCAGATGATCTTCCAGTGGTTCGTAAAAATACATACTGCTGCTTTTTATACTCATCACCAGTGAGAAACTTTTCCTGTTCAGCATGGAATAGCCTGACTACATCGCCCTAGATAGGGAAAAGTTTTCAAAAATTGATCACACATTTTTTTATTTGTAACACCACACCTCATTATACTCTATTTAAAAAATGTATGAATATTCTTATACTAAAACTTCTAAATTATTTAAAATCTCAACAAAAAAAAAAAGATAAAAGACTTAATGTGTTAATATTGCTAACCCCTTTAAGTACATCCTCCTGGTTCTCTTTAAAATCCATGAACAACATGACCTTCCAGCAGGTGTTGCTACTGACAGAGTTCACTTCCTTACAGCCAGGGTTGTCTACAAGATCACAGTTGCTGGCATGCAGAGGTTGGCCAGCATTGACAGGGTTCAACACAACCTTATCCCCTACCACAACCTGGAAACAAAAATTTAATATATTTCAAAATTTGTTTTATCTAGCATGGCATTGGTTTATAAACTTACCAATATAAAATAGTTTTTTGTTGTGATTTTTTGCATCTCTCACTATTGCTAATAAGGGCTTAGGAGATTGGGTTCTAAATTCAATATTAATTAATTTAATAAATAATATCTAAATAACTTCAGATATATTGAACTATGGAAAGCAATTAACTAAAATTAAAATAGCCAATAAACATTTTCTTACTCTATTAAAAACAATCTGTATCTAATCAATACTTCATTATCTTTAAAAACCACTATAAAAAGAGTTAAGAAGTACAAGACTTATGGCATGACTTTAAAAAGTTTCAAATGCAAAATTAGGTTATAAAAAATTACTTTATCTCCTGGAGAACTGTGTTTGTAAAAGGGCTGTATATAAAACCACGAGCCTTCATTCCCAGAACTGTCTAGAATAACTCTCATTGCATTCTTCTCCAACAAGGCAGGTAGTCGTTTGTTAACAGTGAGAAACTTGTTACTTTTAACATGAAGCAACTGTGATAGGGAGATAAGCATACAGATACACATTTTGGAAAAATGGTTAAAACTCAGAGCCTGTTGAGCTAGGTAAAGCATACAAATGTAATTGTATTTATATAATTTCTGTTTAAGTTTCCGTATTGCAATAGTGAAAAGATCATCAGGCAAGTCAAATGAGATAATATAAAAATGATTATAATAAACCTTCAAAGTCATTTTATCAAAGATGATGACAGTCAATAAACACATCTAGATGATGAAACCAGTGGTTCCATGACATTAAGTATGTGTTTAATCCATCTATCAAATTCATAAAATATTACACTGCACTTCACAGAACACACCATTTGGCCAAACTACTTAATACATCCACCATCGGTTCTTTTATTATCTACTAGTACTGTAGAAATTAAGTCCACACGTTTATAAACTATTAACTTCTTTGTCAAATACTAAATTAAACAATTCATAAATATACCTAAATCTAAAATATCTAAAATACTAAAATCATCTTTACCTAGCTACTCTACAAAACCCAGAGACAGTTGACTACAATCTCTAAATTTATTTATATATTTAAAAACTATTATAAATTTTAACTAAAAACAATTCACCAGCCCTCATCTGCTTCTCAACATTGCCACTAATTGACATGAAACTAATAACAGGGAAGGTAGCAAATGCAAGTTACTGACCTGAATAACATGGCTGTATTGTACTTCTGTTCCTTTCAATTTCTTGATTTCAGCTTCATTCTGTTTCTTTTCTAACTCAGCAGCATGCTGCAATTAAAGATGTGAATGACTCATGACATTGACAGCAACACATCAGAAATGTTCCTGTTATTATGTCACTCAATATATTTATACTGATGCTTTTAATATTGACTAACTTTTAATCTCTGCAGTAACACAGAATCTGGCATAGAAGATGTTTGCTTTGCTGCTTTCCAGAACTGTTTCTGGGCTGAGTAGCGATTCATGGGACATATTTTGAAAAGGCAATCTGCAAAGCAATATGATATTAAAATATTCGGAAATAATAGATAATTCACTAGGCATTGAACAAGATATATTATAGAATTCAGACGGTCAAAATTGTCCATAAAATTTAAATGGTAAATTTATTACATTATGCTTTCTTGAAAGCTTTCTTATGTTTAAGTTAAAAATTCTTAATTTTTATGCATGATAAAGGATTTACATCTCAAGGATAATATAATATCCTAGATTTCCAGGAGATAAAAAATAATTTAAAGATTTTGATATTAATTACCCCGAAACTTTTTTGGCGGATTATTGAGATCTCCTGCTTCTGGCTGCACCACTGATCTGTCATCTACAAGGCTGTGAATCGAACAATATGTCTAGTTAATATAACTTGAAATATTTATACAGAAGTCAACAAAAAGATCTACATTCAAATGCTGTTAAAATGCACCTAGTCTAATGGCAAGCCTTATGTCCGTGATGGCCAATTTTTTTTACCAAGGGGGTACCAATAAATTTTAGGTGTTTCAAGGTCCAATAAAATAGTTTTATTTCTAGGAATTGGAGGCAAGTGCATGTCAGGATGTATTAAGTCTGCATGTTTATTATTTATTTATAGAAAAAAATACCATTAAAACTGCATGCAACAGAGCATCACATAGGATTTAAAATAAAATGTAACTAAATAGTTTGCTTAATTAGTCTATCATAATAATATAAAATTCTTTTATTAAAGGAATAGAAAGCTCCAGAAACTACTAAAATATTTTTTTAATGCATACAAACAATGGACACCATTGGTCAAGAATATTAATTTAAAATAGCGATTCACTAAAGCTTACTTACCCTAATGTTGATAAAAATCCACACACAGTACCCTCAGCATAGAGGGAAACAATATCCCCAATGTGTACAAAATTTGTAGCCATCTTGCTAAATGGGCCACTAAAGAAGTAAACTTTTCACTTCTAGCAGTAAATCTTAAAACTATCTTGACTTTATTTAAAAACTATGCTCTTTATTATAATACATCAGTAATCTGAACATGTCCAACACAGGAGCCATTATTCTCTTATCACTGGTAACACTTAAACCTGCAGAAAAAGAAAATACAAAAATACAATTTTAATAATAATAAAATTAATAGCAAATATTTTTTTTTAAATATAATACGTTTAAAAAAAAACAACTAATTATTTTGCAAAAAAACAAAAAAAAACAACAAATAAAGACATATAAAGGATAAACAGAACTCTACTTGAGATATTAAATTATGATTTGACCAAAAAAATATTGATTTTAACTTTCTATGATTTAGTTAAAGGTTAAACCTCAATAAATCAATAAGGGCAATGAGTATTGGGAGACTTTAAATAAATAAAAAATTTATAAACAAGGTTACAAAGGCAATTTATGTGGAGACACAAACTAAAAATCGGCCCTTTAAAAAAAAAGTAAACATTTTTTTTTTGTAAATGTAGTAATTAGTATAACAGAACTTATTTAACTTAGCAATACAAATGTAGAAAAAAAATAATTTTTTTTGACAAAAAATCTAAAATTATTTGCAAAAATGTGTTTAAAATATGGTAAATAGTTATCTCCCCTACTTAAGAGCCTCCAGTGTTTGTAGTGAATAGTTGTAAAAGTGTATTTTTATGAAAAACTGCTTGCATAAGTGATTTTAAAAAATTTGATTTTTCGCTTTCAGAAAAGAAAAAAGTAGCAGTTCCATCAGAACTTTGAATAGTCTAAATTATTACGATGTTGGATTTTCACTATGTTTTCTAGTTTACGAGATCTAAATGGGATGGACATACGGATAGACATTTCACACAAAACTAATAGCGTCTTTTCCCCATTTCGGGGTTCGATTAAAATAAGTACCACAGAAAACATACCTAGTAAGATTCATTAAAAATAACTGACAAAACAAAATAGAACAGGCGTGGTATTAATGAACACAAATCCTTGCCTTCATCAATTCAGAAAACATATCCATTTATATTGCTTAAAATGTACTATTTTTTATGAGTTAAAATGTGCACAGTACTACAACATTCAAAGTGTCTAAACAATTGAACAATAAAAATGTATTTATAAAAAATGTCTAAACCATGATGGCAAGATATACAATACCCCATAAGTTGGGCACAACAAAAAGAGACCAAAAACAAAGGGAAAAAGCAAGTATCAAAACTAAAATAAGGAGTATATAAACGTTACACACAAAATGGCAACTGTTGTCTGATAGATCCAGTGGTATAATGAGAGGTCAAAAAGTGAAAAAGGAAAAAAGCAAGACATTCTGAAATTATAAATTTCCAAAACCAGTATTAAAAAAAATAACAACTGCTGTTGATCATCACTACAGCTTCTTATTAACATTAATGATAGTTCTGATAACAGACAAGCTATAAATAACTGGAGGCATTTTTGGTAGAGAAACTGGGCCACTGCGTGATTTTTGCTGCAAATCTTATTGATTTACTGTTAGCTGATTTAGAGAATTTTAGATGCATCCTCTCTTGTGTTTAGTGGATCGTATATTATTGATTTCTAGTACTGTCTATTCTAGTCCTTAATTTTACTGAGTATATATAACAGCAAGACTAAAACAGGTTATTATTGATTTCTAATAGTTGTTTTTTTTTCATGATGATTTTGTGCAGGTGCTCAGAAATAAAAACTATTTGGAAACATTTTCACTCTAAACTTATTTCAAAATATACTCATTTCATGCGTACTATAATAATAAGAAAAATTCTCAAATGGGTTGCAACACATTTTCAAATTGAAGGAAATGAAAATGCTTGGCATACTTGCCAATTATGGGAGAATGAGTCTGCAGCCTGTAACATAAAGAACCAGACTTTAAAAAAATGAGACAACACATGCTCAAAAGCTGAAAATCGGAACAAGCAAAACATTTAAGTCCCCTGAGAATGCAGACCATATCAAGAGAGTCAAACAAGATACTAGACCTCGAACACACCTTTAGTTACAAAACTATTGGAGAACTGACACATCTCGAAACACTGTGCAGATCATCTCAGATGATGTTGATAATGAGAACACAGACAAAGAATAACTGCTATATTATCTTACTTTCCCCCCTCTCCCTTTATATGAATAATGATTTCTTTGGATACAATGATAACATGATTAACACCATTAAGTACGGTTCACCACATTTAAGAATTCTTGAATATATATGTTAATATTATAAAGGTCTAATAATAACAATAGAATGGAAATAAAACAGCTTGCTATGACCTATAATTAGTAGGAAAATTGCAATTGAAGGCTTATATTTTCGTATAATTAAATATCAAATAAAATTTAAAAAAGCTTATTATATTTTTTAAAAAAAAAGCGTTGGGTGTGATAAGTATGAGTTAAAGTGAACTTCATAGAGAATCTTTGGTTCTTTTTTCTACTGCATTTCTATATGTGAATCCTTATGTTGTTGTCCTTTGTAGTTTTTATCTATTACAATGATTCATAACTATGCAACTGTATTGTAGACGAAAAATCATTTTGTGAAAATAGAAATTACTACAATGTCAATTAACAAATCCATTACAAAGTATTCTTCATAATTGGATAACATAGTCTTTGATATAATCTTTACGTTAACATTTAATTTTGATTACTCTAGGTATCTTTCAATTCTTATTGACTAATTCTAAACACGTCTTATCTTAGTACATTTAATATATATTCTTTACAGAAGGCTTATCTCCCCTTAGACAAGTACATTTTTTTCTATATATATTCTATAAAAAACCAAATTAATTAATTACAACTAATTGATTAAATAATTAGTTGTTTTGTTTTTTTATGTCATCAATCATGAGCCTGTATACAAAATATGATGATAATTGAATGAGTAGAAGTGGTTATAAAATCTATTGCAAAAAATGAAACAATTTAATATCCAAGAAAGATATAGAGGGAGTTAATAAAAAGTGTTGTAAATATTATATTTATGTACAAATGCATTCTTTCTTTTTAAAAACAAAAATAGCATTTTCAATAAATTATTAGTAGCTTGTACAACAGGAAACACATAAATTAGTCATATATTAATTTTTGATACTTGGTAACTTTTTTTTATGAGAAATAACAAAACTGTATGCATAAGTGTTATAAAAATATATAAGATAATCACTTCCTATACTTAATATAGCCTCCCCTATTTTGTTTTTTTTAGTAATACTTGAAATGGTTTTATAAATGGTGAATTTTTATTTTTAAAAAATATAAATATATTTAGAAAAAAATGGTTTCACTTTTAGAAGATACTTTGCGAGCTGTAAAATATTCTTAAATGGGATTTCCAATATCTTTTCTAGATTTTGAGATCTAACCATGGCACTAAAGATTTTTACACATCTATAAATTATAAATTTATAAATAAATTTTGTTCTTATTTAAATATTTTAATGTCTGCGAAATTGGACTTAGCTAGAAGTTAGGTGTAATCATCTGAGAAAAGTTAAAATAACCAAATTACATAACTGAACTTTGGGCCACTCAAATCTGGTCTAAGTGGCAAAAAAACTAAAACAAAACAGAGTCCAGAAATGTCCAAATTGAACAAGTGCAGTGCAAAATGTGGTAGAGCTTAGAACAAATCATTGAAAAAAAGATGTTATAACAATAATATGGTGAGGTGTCTAAAAATGTATCCCTAAATTTTAAGTATCAGTAAAAAAGAAAGTAAAATGAAAAACTAAGTAGAGCGGACTCAATATAGGGTTGTGATGGATATTCATCTTTTCGCCACTGATAAAATTACCAAATATAAACATATAAAATTATATAAAACTAAACTGAAGGAGGCCAAGAACAACTTACAAATGCAAAAACATATCCTAATAAGTAACATAAAATTAAAGGTTAAAAAAATTGTTTCTTTCTTTATGAAGCTGATGACTTTTTGTAAGTGTTTATTTCACACTCAATAACTAATAAATGATAGATGATCTAATTTTTTAAAAAGTAGATTCAGACTTGGAAACATCAAAAGACTTTAGACTAGACTAGTATGCTGGATCTAGTTAGAGATATAGATCTAGTATTGATAAATTGTATCTAAGTATTATTATACATATCTGTATATTGTTACTAAACAGAATTAATTAAATCAGTTTGGTTAATGATTTGCACATAAAACGGTGTGCAAAATGTAATGAAAATCTATTTATTTATAAATTCAACTATTTAAAGAAACATTTGAACCAGTACATGTTTACAAAGACACATTTAGGTAGAGCTCAGGAATTCACACTGAAGTGTCTTCAAAATATACCAAATTTAATCTTAAGATTATTATATTTCGAAACATACAACAGTCAAACCAGAGTTTTTACAGAGTCACATATAGGTACATTTCAAAATATTTCTGCTGCGACAATCATAATGTTGCCTGAAGCATATATTTTTGAATGAAAATTTAGTCTAATTGATGCTTGATGATATTTTCATAATTCGTTTTACAGTAATATAATCTGAATAACATTCCTTGACCTCAATCATGGATGCAAATATAAATGTCTAACAACTATAGTGCAAATATCTCCTTATTACAACACAATAGAAACGTCAACTTAAAAAAAAACTTTCACTGATAAATAGATGAAAAAGACATTTTTTCTTATGGTCTTAGGAGACCCCTGAAAAATGGTCATTCTACCCCAAGAAGGTCACAACCCACAGGTTGAGAACTCTGATCTAGATTCTACACTACACTGTGACTGTGTCACTAATCTACAGACTAGACTAGACTATTACAAAACACTAGTCTAGTCTAGTGATGTCTAGTGTCACAATCATTATGTGTTTTAAAAACTATGAAAAAGCAGCTAGTAGCACTTCCCACATTCATATCTTTTTTTAGTTTTTTTTTAAAATCTAGATCTATGTAGTCTAGATTCTACTTCAAGTCTAAAGTCTAGTGTAAGTTGTAACTCTATCCACAATGACCACAGTCTAGTCTAAATTATATCAGTGTTTCCCAAACTTTTTCCTTAAAAAACAAACAGCACTTTGCAAATTCTGAATAATTTGCTTTGAGATTTAAATTCACATGGACATGGTGGCCTACTAGTTAATTATGCCAATAGTTCGTTGAACACCTACTCAGGCCTCACAGAAAAACCAGTCACTAGGGCTAGGGTTCTACAGTTCAGAAGACAGTTTGGGAAACACTGATCTATAACAATGATATAATTATAAATAAAACTAATTAAAATCTAGGCCTAGATTTACTTATTACTACTATATATTTTTTATACATCTAGAATTCTAGATGAAAAGAAAAGAGATCAGGAATCCAAATTATCTGCTTATCATTCAAATGATTATAGTTATAGATCAGATATAATAATTATAATGATAATATTATCCTTATTGTGATTATCTATGATATGACTAGATCTAGACTACATTATTTTTTAAGTATTAAATTATTATTTTTATTATTTATTCTAAAGTCTAAAGCCAAATGGCAAAGCAGTGAAAGCACAGCACCTGGATGTGTAAGTAACTAAGTTGTAAGTGTAGCCTAGAATAGAAGTACTAGATATAGAGTAGGTAATAGACTATATAGACTCTAGATCTAGATGAGATCTAGATTCTGACTCACTCTGAGTCTAGAATGTCTAGATGTAGATATCTTAATCTATTGTTGACAGTAGCCTTATGAGGCTTATGAAAATCCTACTCTCTAGATCTAGAGGTAGAGGCTATGGTTATCCATATATCACACCCAGTGGCCAGGTTTTTTTTTTTTTTTAACTTTGGATTTTTCTTAACATGCTGAAAATGTTCTCTTCAATACATGGTATCTAGTATTAATAATGATTTTCCATCTCCATCTCTTAAACTAGACATCGTTCCGACCTTACTCATAGCAAATGCAAGGGAATGAGTTGCTCTATAGTCGCTTCGCGACTGAAGGAGACCATATATTTCGTATTTCTATGGTTTGTATAGCAATATATTTTGCTATACCAACCATAGTCGTTCTACGACTGAAAGTGCCAACATCGTGGTTCATTTATGTAGACATGGATTAATCGAACGAGTCTCTCCAAAGTTTTCTATATAAAAAAACAGCAATTAGTAGACATGTATACTATAACTCTTAAGTAATATTAAGTGGTTTAAATGATAACGCGATAAATAGATCGTCTATCTATGGCCTTTAGTCGCGAAGCGACTATATGGATCAGCTCATTGAAATGAGATGAATGTCAAGGCGGGCATAAGCTGTGGTCGGAACGATGTCGCCCACAAATCAGTTCCCCCCTCTCCACGTAGCTGATGGAACGGCAGTGCCGATATAGTTTGGGGTCAGCGGCGTCGCAGGTTCTGCCAGGGTGTACTAGCACTGGGTGCTGCAAACTGCCTTAGGGTCGCCAGCTCCTGATTTTCCCTCAGGTTTGACTCCCGAAGCCTTTCCCATGATTGGGTAAAGCTGCAAGGCAACAGAGGTTTGAATTCAGAGTTTTCCTTCTCCTAGGTGGGTAGCCAGCCATGGCTAACGAGACACTATTGCCACCGAAGCTTACTGGTTTATGGGCGCCAGTTACTCGCCTTTGCCCCTTCTCCTGTTAGTGCGAACAGTTCCGCCGGACTCAATATCTGAGCCACACGTGTGAAGGCAAGGAGTTGGACTGATTGTCAGAGATTATTTGAGACGTATGCCATAATAGGGAAGCATTTTATAGGTAATGGAGTGCTTACATACATTACCACTTCCGGCAATTACAACCTTGCGGAACCAATTGATCGATATTGAAAGAAAAACATGTATAGATTCTAGTTGAAAAACTATTGGCTATTGAGTATACTAGTGTCCGTGACATAAATCTCTAGAATCTAGAAGTGTTTAGATTAATTACTAAGACTAGTCTAACAGACACGCATTACTAGATGTAAGTTGAATTTGAAAATCCGCTTTTCCTTTACCTTGCTGTTGATGTAACTAATTAATTTGCTATTAATTTTATTATTATTTTATTTATAGCATATAGCGAATAGAGTATGAGCAAGTAGGTCCACATCCCTGCTTCACGCCATTTTCTATTGGGAAGTGATGAGACATAGGTCACCATTGTGTCTAATCTGGCCTTTTTGTCCCACATGAAACTGCTTGAGAATAGGAACTTACATAGGTGGGCATCTTCGAGCGTGGTCAAAATCTTCCATAAGACATCGCGACTGACCATGTCGAAAGCCTTGGTGAAGGTCCACAAAGGTAGCGTAGCCCTATAGGTTTAATTCTTTGCATTTTTCTTGTAATTGTCGCAAAACAAATATCTACCGGCTCTAGAGCTACATTGGCTCTCTGATAGCACCTCGTCCACAAAAGAGTGCCATACGTTAGTCAGTCAAGCAAAACACATGCAAATTAAGATCTTTCCTGTTCCCTCATGGACATTATAGGCCTACTCTGGCAAGACCGCACTACAAACAGCGATGTCCTTGCGAACGCCTGTATGGACAGCGTAGGCCTATATAGAGTGACTTCTTATGGTCCGACAATTACATTGGGCAGGGCACGTAGGCCTATTCCGTATGGGGAACGAGCAATGTATGCCAAAAGCAGTCTTTTTTTGTGAGCTGAAAGGTGGTCGACGTAACAGAGGTGCCCCAAGGAAACGCTTTAAAGAGCAGCTTATAGGCGCCAACTTGCTTTAACTGGCATAGAAGATAGAACCTGGTACAGGCTGCTTCAGAACGAGACAGCTGGAGGTCACTTACAAAGGCTGCTGGATACATATTTGAGACCAAAGGAAAACCCGCTGCCGATCGAGGACCTATAGAAGGCGACGAAAAGGAAATCTAAATCGATCACTTGTGGACATGGTTATGCCTGCGCTAGATGTGGAAAAATGTGTACGTCGCTGCTGGGGCTGCGTAGCCCCAGGAAATACTGCATTCATCAAATACAAAACCTAATTATTATACTATATTAATAATATTATGATTAATACAACAATAGCATATGCCTTTTAATAATTTCGTTTCTTAGTGTGTGTGTTAAGTTTTTAACGTTAATATCAAAATATAATGTTCAATACTTCCGGTAAAAATTACAAGTCTACGTTCGGACACTTCTTATTAAATCTAGTTCTAATGATAATGTTAGTTAGATCTAAGTCTAGATCTAGATTTAAGGTCTATTCTAGATCTATTATATATAGAATTAATATTATCTAGATTTAGTATATAATCTATAAGTCTACATTTATGTATAGATCTACCAGGTCATCTGCTAAAAGTTTAAATTTAAAGTAATACAGTAGAACGTCGTTTATCCGAACGTTTATTATCCGGAGCGTCAAATATCCGGACCAGTTTTTTTTTTTTTTTTTATCAACCACATGTATCCGAGACCTTGCAGCGAAAAAACGAGGGTGTACAATGGTACAGCGAAAAATAAGTGATTATTTTCCACAATAAAGGTAAAATTGCGACATTTGTCACCTATTTTGCCCGTTCTTCACGCACGTGTCCCGCATGTGATGATTTTCAATATTCGTATAGTGTCCGGTTGCATATACTGCATGGATCGCTTCGGTTTTGGGTTATCCGAACAATCGCGTATCCGAGCGGTGTCCGGTCCCAATTGAGTCGGATAAACGACGTTCTACTGTATAAAAGTAGTAACTAAGGGGAAGTCGGATGCCATGGTTTTGACAATTTTAAATATGACATGTGTTTTGATTTACAGATAATGAATATATTCTTTTTTTTTATTTGCAATAATAACTTAGTAATTGATTTTTTTCCGACGTAATTTTCCTGCGCATCCAAAACAGTCAGACTTTTACCGGGTTTCTATGTGATGTCATGTCACGTGTTTTAACCTGTTGACTTATTGTATAACAGGAGACCATACAGCAAAGTTTACATTCTCGTAAAAGAAATATATCTTTGTCTATGCAGTTAGATCTAGGATCTTGTAAGCAAAGGAAAAATGCGTATTAAAAGTAGATTTACATGCTTGACTAATCACGACAGTGTGTATTTTCTCGCCCGACCACTCAACACACAACAAACACTATCACTTGGTTTTCTTGTCATGACCGACTACACGTAGTCTCGAATAGCCTTACACTGACCAGCTTGTTCGAATCATTCAGACACACGATCTATTTACTTCTTGGGATAGGGAGAGGCTTAGATGAAAATTACTTTTTTTTCTCGAGTTGGTTATCCTAATGCTTTTGGATCTATCTATACATGTTTATATATATAACTGTATCATAGCTCTGGACTAGGCCGTCACTAACTATAACAGCCTACTGTAAGAATGAAGCGATACGATTGGTTAAATCAAGTTTCTCTTTCAGTATTGTTTAGGGAAGTGACACATGAAATAACTTAAAACAAAATCTCAAGGAATCCCGTTTTTTTTTTTAGATGTCAAGAATTTACTAATTTATTAAATATAAAATTTTCTAAGCATTTAAATAAAAAATGATATAATGTTTACTATTACAACTTTTTACGCAGAATTTAAATATGTCAATAACTCAAATTTTAAAAACTATCAGAGTTTCCCTTTAAGTAAAAGTAAAACTAAAGTACTGGACTGGATCATCATTAAAAAAAAATGATGATTGGAATTGGATGATAGATTCAGATAGAAATATAATTTTATTCTATTCTATCAATTTTACTATCATTAATTCATTCAATCATATTCTATGATTATCTAGATCTACTACTTAACTAGATCTACTACTACTACTACTAGATCTAGAATCTAGGCTAGTAATACTTCATTAAAAACCATCTTAAAACATTAAAAGCATTATAGTATAGAAAATCATATTACCAACTAAATACACATCAAACAAAATAAATAAATGCTGGTTTAATAATAGACTAAAGATGCTTTGTAAACAGATGGAAAACCTATATAAAAAATTTAAAGTTTAAAGAAACTAAGGCGGAAAGAGTTAACAAAAAGTATATAAAAATTAAACACCTAACCCAAAAAGTAAGCAGACAGCTGCAGAGAGAATACATTTATAAACAATCTAATATCTAAAGATAACAACAAAAACCTATGGTCATAAAGTCTAAGAAAATGGAAAAAAACAGGCATAGCACCATTAAAAGATGAACATAACATATATAATGAAACTAAAGCAAACATCCTAAACAAATATTTTGAATCAGTATTCTCAGCCCCAGGAGACAAAGACATATTACTTAATTTGAACCAAGTCGACAACATAGAAGATATAGTAGTACAAGAAAATGGAATCCAAAAACTATTAGCCAACACCAAACCTAATAAAGCTTCTGGACCTGATGGTATTCCAGCTAGATTACTCAAAGAACTAAGCAATGAGATAGCCCCAGTGTTCAAAATACTCTTTCAGGCATCGCTTAACCAGGGCAGAGTACCAAAGGACTGGAAAGAAGTTAATGTCACCTCCCTATTTAAAAAAGGAGAAAAATCTGACCCAGGAAACTACAGACCAGCATCACATGTAAAATCCTAGAACACATAATATGTAGCAACATCATAAACCACTTAGACAAACGTAATGTCCTCACCCCATACCAACATGGCTTTAGGAAATATAGATCATGTGAAACACAACTAATAGGACTAATTGATGATTTTTCAAAAGGTTTAGATAATAGTGAACAAATAGATGCTACCTTACTAGATTTTTCCAAGGCTTTTGACAAAGTTCACCACCATAGTTTGCTTAAAAAATTAAAATATTTCGGCATTAATGGTCCATTGCATCAGTGGATTAAAGATTTTCTGATAGGGAGAGAACAAACTGTAATAATAAATGGCTCAAAATCAACACCGATAACAGTAAACTCAGGTGTACCTCAAGGAACAATCTTAGGTCCACTACTATTTTTAATTTACATAAATGATTTACCAAATTGCATTACTTCAGGAACAAAAGTCAGATTATTTGCAGACAATTGCATAATATATAGAACAATAAAAACAACACAAGACACAGATTTTTTACAAAGAGAATTAGATGAATTACAGAAATGGGAATCAAATTGGAGCATGTCTTTCCACCCAGAAAAATGTCAGTTGTTAAGAGTAACAAAAAAACTAAAACAAATTAATTCCTCTTATCTTATTCATGGCAAAACAGTAACACAGACTAAAAATGCAAAATACCTAGGTGTTATAATAAATGAAAAACTGTCATGGAATCCACGTATTGATGAAACTATAAAAAAATCAAACAAAGCATTAGGGTTTATTAAAAGAAATTTCTATAAATCAAATAAGAACATAAAACTAAAATGTTATTTTTAACCTCGTTAGGCCAATAATAGAATATGCATCCTCCGTTTGGGAACCCTCAACTCAAGAAAACATTAAGAAACTGGAACAGACACAAAATAGAGCAGTGAGATTCATAAAAAATGAATATTCACATTTGACTAGAGTAACACATTTAGTAAAATCACTAAATTTAGAAATGGAATTTAGAATTTAGCATGGAATGGGTTGCCTGAGCTAGCCAGGAAAACCAGTGACTTGGCAGAATTTAAGTCATTGGTTAATATGCATGACTAAATGCATGACGCGTAGGACGTAATCATCTTCTTTTTTGAAGTAACGTCTGTATTATATAAGATAAGATAATATAAGATACTAGTACTAGACTTTTAGACTAGATAAGAGTGTCTAGATTCTAGTCGAGACTAGTACGGTAGACATGTAGAAATCTATATCCATCTTAGTATCTTCTATAATCTAGATCTATAATCTATGATCTAATCATGATAATCTATGATCTAGCTAGATCTAGTAAAGTACTACTGCTAGTAGTATTAAGTATTACTATTAGAAAGACTATTTAGACTATCACTATACTATGTTTTACTATATTATATATTTATAAATCTGATCTATCATCTATGTAATAGAAGTCGAAATACTTCAAATAGATTCTAGATATTTCTATAATTATATACTAAAGTAATTAACATTTATTTAATATATAATACATTTAATATAATTATATATATTTTTATTGTGTTGCAGAATTCAATAAGAAATAATATAAAATGTGACTTTTGGGTTTCTGATGGTTCAAGGTTCATTCTAAGTCTCTTCCATTTACATTTCGCATCAAATCTGCAAAAATGATATAATGAGTGTCTTATTCAAAACTTTAAACTACAATGCTGAGGAGACCACGGAAATGCAGACACATCCCCTTGGCATTAACTCACCTCTAAATACAACTTTGATATCTAATGATTTTAATAAAAAACATTTGGACCCAAGCAATGACACCGAATTACATTGTGCTAGTGGGGATCTGACTGGTGTTCTGGGCCTCTTTGTTCAAGCCTTGCTTGCTTTTTTAGCTTTCACATCTTTAATCGGTAAGTTCTTTTAATACTACAAATTTCTTTTAATGATGCATTCATATGCTAGAGATATTTAAAAAAAATAAATTTTTCTTTAAAAATATAAATGGCTTAGATACAAAGATACCAGGTATTTAATAGAAAGAGATTTTTTTTAAATTTAAAAGTAGTCATTACTTAAGTTAAAACTTAAAATTCTTAGAACATATTATACAGCTAATGCCCTAGCTTACTCACTCCAGACAGATACATTCTCCTTCATAAAGTAGATTTAAAAAAAAACACTTAGTTTTAGCCTGTTATTTTTCACTTTGAAATTACCAGCGGTCAACATTTACAAATCAATGTGTTTTTATTTTACCTTAAATTCTTTCCAATTTGTTTTCATCAAAGTGAAATGCAAATGTTTAATAGTCAAAATGATTGGCTCATAACTCATGATTGCAGACACTTTATTTATAAAAATATATTTTTCCGTTTTCCCTGAAATTCATGAACTAGTTATTGTGTGTTATTAAATTTTTAATGCATGAAAAGAAATGTTATAATAGCTAGATCTACATCCTAATCTATAGAATTGAGAAGTCAGAGAGTGTTTCGGATTATTTGGGTAGGGGATAAGGTCTACTAGAATTCATTGGCCAAATGTATGCATAGGGAAGTTTTGTAATGTACTGTAGGCTTTTTGTCAAGTGGGAGTATTAAAGAGCCAGCAGGCCATATCATTGTTGTTTTTTTAATAGTTATGGATTAAAAGTAAAATATTTGTATGCTTTCTCTTGACAGCCAAAAGATATTGTGAGCCTAAGCCTTCTAGAAGACCTTGGAAGATTTGGTAATGAAATTTTTATTTTTATTTTTTAGTTATTATGTTAAAACTATAATACTAATAAAATGTTAATAGTTAAAGTTGTCTTTTAATGAATATTTTTTGTTTCTTATTTTATTGTGTAGGTTTTTTGACACATCTAAACAAGGTGTTGGCGCTGCTGTTCTTCATTTTGCTAATTTATTCTTGTCTGAGGTCTTTCAGGGAGATCCTTGCACATGGTAAGTTTATTGTATGTAATTGTCTAAATAATCATTTTTAACATAGATTTTCTTTTTGATTAAGATTTTTTTTCTATGTTATTAATTTCTAATTTGTAAATGTTTCTATTCAAAGGTATTTCATCAGTTTCCTGTTAGATTCCACAGTTGGTCTCCTAGTTATTTACATTGGCTTAAAATCCTGTCAGCTTTTAGCTCATCATAATCGCTGGAAGTCTATTTACTTTGGAGAATATGGTAGGCCTTTAAGTTATTTATTGAAAAAGAAAAACATTTTTTCAAAGCACAATTTAAATCTTTTCAGTTATTATGTTAGTGCAATTGATGACTGTGCAAAAAAAAAAATATGGGGAACCAGGTGGTAAGCAACAATTATCCTGGAGAAAAAAAAAAAAAACCTAGCTATATTAAGAGTAATTTTTTTTGACAACTACAAGAAAAAAATGCAGGATCACAAGCTGTGCCTTTTTATGAAAAAAAAAAAAGAAAATATATGTAAAAAAACAACAACAACTTATTACTTATAAATTTTGTATTACAACATTGGCCTTTTAAAACAATATCTTATAATAGTTAGCGTGGTTTGATTATACCTTTAATTTCTTCACATTATACTGTCCTGTCTTTTGGTTCAGTACATACTATACATTTTTTTAAATTTCTTCCCCTTCTACCAGTTGATGAGCTTATTTTATTTTGCCATTTTCCACAATTTGGTCATCCTTTACCCTGCCTCTTCACTGCCTTCTCTGCAAGGTTTTAATGTAATTCTTAAATTAGTTTTATCACACTCTACTTTCTGGGATGACAGATATCTTTATCAATATCTATATCAATATCTTTCATCTTATTTTTTTTTACAAGTTTTTGAACTCATATAGTTGACCTGGAATTGATTAAGCCTTAAGTGTGAGAAAGTCTAAAATAAAAGTGAAGTAATTTGCATAAAAAAAAATAATGCATTTTTTTTTTTTTTTTCTATTTCAGGTGATCCACCTAAGTGCAATGCCTGGGTTGGCCAGTGTGCTCTGTATATTTTAGTCATGATTATAACCAAGCTGTTGATGACTCTGTTAGTTTTATTTAAATTTTGGACAGATGTAAGTGCTTGAATTGTTATTGCATTTCAAAAGTCTATTTTGCAACATAAGTTTTTTTTTCTTTCTTATTACTCTTGTATAGCAAACTTTTAATGCTTTAGCATGCTCAGTGACCTATATTTCAATCTCTTATGTGAACCTGTTGGGGTGGGAGTATGTGTCTTATCTGTCGTGTGTGTATTGTGTTTCGCTTGGCAGCACACGTCGGCTGACCAGTGGGAGGTCAACTGTTTTATCACATATGGGAACACAAGTCAGGCCCTTCCAGGTAACAGTAACTTGCATAAAGATATGGTTAAGGTAGAAGGTCAGAAAAGGTACTATTGGTGACAAAAAGGATCCAATAAGATCAATATATATGCCATTGTATAAAGGTGAAGCTACCTTCAGAGTCGATCGCTTGTTAGTAGTCATTGTTCCTTGTGAATTTTATTTGTACACTTGTATCTTTACTATGTTTTATTCTATTCAAGTTTTATAAATTTTTATTTTATTGTTTGAAGGCATTAAAGTCAAGAGAAAGATAGTTATTACATTGTTTCTTCAGCATATCCTAGTAGCATGTTGTATATATTTGTAAGCATCTCCAAATCCGCTTGTGTCATATGATTGTGGAGACAATACAAACCTCTTACCTTAAAAATCACAGTGTGACAGTAAACAAAAACCTTAAAAAATGCCTTGCAAAATAAAAACTTTTAATTGAATATCTTAACAAAGCAACATATGGCTGTCATATACACTGAAAAATAGTAATGCTTTATTTTCACTGGAGATATATTTTGAAAATTTGATGTCTAAATAAATATAAACTCTTTTCTTATAAGTCGTAGAGATAATTTTAAGTACAATTTTTTGGTTGCACAATTAAACAACTCAAAATAAATTTAAGCTGAAATTTAAGAAATTCAGTCAATAATTTAAAAAACATTATTCAGTCACTTAAAAAAAAGACAAAATTAAAAGTGACAACAAAATAAAGGCTAATGTAGAACGAATATCTCATTTATTGTCATTTATTTTTTTGTTGGACAGGTACGAATGTTTTTGATGGCGCCTATCACAAACCCACATTTAGAGATTGTTTTAGTCATGTTCCTGGTCCCACTTGTTGTGAATGTAAGTATTTAAATGTTGCATTTTGAAACTCTCACTCAACTTTATTATGTTCTAAATGTTATATATGTATTTACAAGGACCTTGACTTACCACTCATCATTCTCCCACTTGCGATGGACAAGAAAAAATACAAGTTAACTTGTTATTGTTTACCATGTAAATAGAACAACTAATACTTTTTCATAATTTACCTAAAACGATTTTTTATTCTCAATTTCAACCCAATATGCATTTGTTTACTCTTGTCTGTGATGATTACTCTAATGGTTGATTTAAGAGGTGCTGATTTGTTTTGATTCCATCATACATTCCTTGATGTTGCCTGTTTGCACTGCAAACTGAATTTTTCACTGAAGCTCTACTCAGTATTCATTGGCACATTTTTTAGCTGTCCTCTACACAGTGGCTTCAGCTTCTTTCAGAGTAAGTAGGTTGCATTGGGTGGGTAGCACCCTGTACATAATGAGTGCATCCCTCTTTGCTCTGTTGATAGGTAGATCCGATTTATAGTAATACCAATTATTCCGCTTTTTTTTTTTCATGAAGATGTCCAGGAAAGTCTTTTGTATGATGGTCTTTAGGTGTTCCAATTTTTCTGTTGCTGTGTTTTAGGGGTATTTTTTAATAGTCATGTTCATAAGATTCTGCATACTGCATTTGAGATCAGTGTTTGCACATCTTGCTTACATTGGGTTGAGGTGCTCCTTTTTGCTTGGTATGGTTGATTTTTTTAGGCAAAAGGTTGATGTTACAACTGCATCTTATTAGGGGAAAATATATTAAATTTTCACTACATTCTAATATTTACAATGCATGTTAAACTGTAACCAAATTTATTTTGTTATCGAAGGTGGAGTAGGATTAATTAATATGTGATAATGTAATTAGCATTTCCAAATTTAAAATAACTTAATACAAATGTTTAAAAAAAAATGTATTAATTACAGTTTAAAATAGATGTTTGCTTTTTCTAGGGAATATTTTTTTTTAGCTCTTTGCCCTCCTCAAAAAACTTAAGTAATTAGTTTTTCCTGTTTTCCCCCAATTTCGTTTCATTTTCAACAGGATTCAATTACTATAAACAGGGAGATTTTAAGAATTTTTTTTTTCCCTTAATCACCAGGCCATAGTTTTCTGGGTTGTGGACAATTTTCTCAAACACTCGATACAGAATTCCAAGACTATTTATGTCAACTCCTCAGCAGAAGGTAAAGTGAAGTATTTTCACAACTCTGACACAGTTCGGTGTTACAGCCGCATAGAGAAATCAGATGATCCTGATTGTGATTTGCTCTTGTCTGCTGAAGAGTCAGATGTTAGGCCCAGAAATACATCGACCCGTAGATGATGCTTTTAGGATTAGCATATGATATGTTACTGTTGTAAAAATAAATAGTGGCTAAATTTGTTTACTGAAGTGTAATTTACATTTAATTTATTGTGTTATTGTTATAATTTTAAATTATTGATCTGTTTCTGTTGTTGAATCCAAACTGTATGTTTTGATACTGGTTTTAGAAATATCGAATCAACTTCCTTGTCATTACATGTCTATAACTGCTGATGTTAATGTTAAAATGTTCACTGTTGATGATGGTACTTTTTCATTGTCCAATCGTGCAAAAATATCTGCTTTAATTATAGAATAATTTTTCCATTTAATAAAAAGTTAACAAATAAAGCAACTAAAGATAATTGGAGCTTTGGTATCATTTAAAAAGCTATGAAAATCACATTATATTGAATGAGAACTATTAGGGAAACAAATGATGTTTGATTTGGCTGTCAATCTTAACATCAATTACAATGACAAAATATTATATTCAAGGACATTGTTTAATGTAACATTTTATTGTTGCAACTTGTTCTATTTAATTTGGCTGTCAATCTTAGCATCAATTAGAATATTGAAGGACATTGTTTAATGAAACATTTTATTGTTGCAACTTGTTCTGTTTATCTGTCACTAATTGATGGACGAAACAAACTTAAACATGTGTTATCTGTTGAACTAACTGACTCTTCCTGTCATAAACCTCTAAGTTATACTAGCTTGATGACAATCATTTTATACTGAACATTTTGTGAAAACAGATGAAACAGTCAGAAGTTACAAACTAATTTTGTTGTATGAAATGTGTCTCCTGATTTATTCTCTTTGTTCTGATGGAATTAACTACTTTTTTGGTTTGTAATGTTATGATTAAATTGTATATTTTTTTTTGTTTGCTAACAGAAAATCAAGGGACATGTATGAACCTTTTATGTTATACAAACTAATTTTCAGAGAATACAAAATTTATAGAGATTCTTAGAAGCAAAAAAAAATCAAATCAACAACGATAGCATTTATCCAGTGACAAAATGTTGCTATTTGGAAATATTATTGAATAAACATAGACCTGCAATAAATATCATTACTATTTTCTAACTATTTTAATTTTATATATTACAAATTCTGACATAAGTATTTCTGATTGTTTTACTTTTACTTAGATTCGGTTGGAGTTCTCTTAAAGTCCTACTTTTTGGCTTTCTATTTTCAATGCACTCACTTGGTCACATTCTATTGACATTTAGCACACACTGTACTGAAAATTTGGTACATTTTATTACTGATTCATTTGTTTGTTGCACCTATTAAAAATATAAAATTTGTGGGTGTGTTCTTCCTGTTGGCTGTCGTCATGAGCTGAATTACCTGCCCTTGTGTTGAGTCTAACATAAACTTCTTTTGTTTTATTTCAAAGCAACATGTGTAAAAGATATTGTAAAAATCATGTTTGAAATCTGTTCTTTTTTTTTTTCCAACCACTTATTTGAGGTTTTGTTTGCCTTAGCAGATGATAATTCAGCTGAGTTTTCCAGTTGATGAAAAATGAAATCATTAATATTTATCCAACTCATTTATTTAGACATGATAGCCAAACATATTTGGTCTGGAAAAGAATAGGTAACATTGCATTGTTTTTAAGGTAGCCTGTATTAAGTTGAGTAACGGTGTATCACTGTGCTGAACAGCATAATAAATTTGTAAATTTTTCTTTATTTATTACCTATGAAAAGCTAATTTCCACAAGGTCACCAGTTGTAGAAATTATGTCTTTGTATTGATTGACTATTTTCTGTTGAACTTCTGAAGTCATAGAATAATGAAACTATTTTAGCTACGTTTTTTTAACTCGGTAGTCAGTAATGCCAATACATTTCAGAAATTATGTTGTAAAAGCTTTGTGAGGTTTATCTAGCTGTTCATTCCAAATGTGTTATAATTAAGTATGCTTCCTTTTGTACAGTCCCACTGTAAGTTTCTTTACTCAGTGAAGTCTCACAGTTATGCATTTACAGTTGACTACTGTTCCAAATGTTTTGGAACCCCGTTGCAAAGTCACCCACAATCTTAGTGAAATTGTTTCACAAAACTCATATTTTAACTAAAAAGATTTGAATTCTGATATTGGGAGCATTGACAGCACTGCTGAGTAGTGTTATCATGATTCATATATATTCCTCAATGATAAGTATCTATGGAGTCTTATGTTTTCTTGTTAAAATTAATATGAACTTAATAGTAACAGTTATTGAGCTACATGGAAGTGAAGTTATTAAAATTCCAAAGGAATATTTCTAAATATGGTTCTAGAGAGTACACATAACAGCATCTGATTCTCTCTCCTTTCATGTTTTCAAATGCTAGTCATTATTTTTTCGTTTTTGACAATCCTATTTGTACATGAGTATGTGAAATGGTATATTTACCTGGCTCGTTTCTCCCTTGTTCATTAACTTATCAAGTTGTATTCTATTTGTTAATATGTTTATTTTGTTCATAGTGCTTATTTATTGTAGCCATATTTTACTTTTTATCTGCACTAAGATGAAGCATAAAGCATAATGTTGCACTAAGCAAATGTGTCAGATTGACCAGATTTTTTTGAAATTCTATTTGTGATGGTGGCCTGCATTGTAGAAGGCAACAGAAATCCTGAAGCTAATCACTGGCTATTATAAAAATATTTGATAAGAGTTTCTAGTAGGTTTTGGAACTATTCAAAGACTATTGACTACATAGCATAGCTTAATCAATATCTTTGTACATTGTCTAATAAGATTCTTTGTTCAAAATGTTTACAAAGTTGTTTTCATTTGGTCATTAAAAAAAAAAGACTTTTTTTTCCAATGTAAATAGCTCACACACACATATATTTGCTTCAAGAATCTAGGAAAAAACCAACATTATGGGAAACTAAAATGTATAGTAAATCTCAATGAAATGAAAGCTTCAATTCAGATTCAAATTTATAATGAAGATATTTCCTTTCATTAAACTTAAGTTATGTTGTTTTTTATGTTTTACATCTAAAAAAAATTATTAACTTTTTTACCAAAGATCTGAATTACTTAGTTGTGTTTTGAGGATTTTTGTAAAGAAAGGAAGTCTATTTTCTTGCTAAAATTGTACATAAATAAATTCACTATAAAAATCCCTAGATGTACCTTTTTGTATTTTTTAAAAAGAATATAATATGTTTTTAGGAACTTAAGACTTTTTTTTTTTTAGACTAATTCAATTCTGTAATAAAAGAGTCTGCAACCAATAAGATCCAGTTATTATTTATTTATATTTGGGATGTGTGGCTGTACCAAAACAGCTTGGTTATCTACAAAGGGGGCTTGAGTTCTAAGTCGACTCAAGCTGAGTTGTATTTGCTGGGTGCCTAAGGCACCAAGGAAACCATCTCACAGATACCCCCATTTCCTAAAGCTTTTCTATAAGAGATCGGACCATAGTGTACTGAGCATGAAAGATAAGCCATATAAAGACAAAAAAAAAATTCTAATTGTTTTAAATTATTTGCTGGTGGGTATAATATTTTTAAAATGAGTCATAAGAAATGGTAATTCTTTTAATATTATTAATTACTGTAAATATTTATAATTTATTCTTACTACAAGGCTCAGTACTTGAAACTTATTTCCTCCTCTATCTAGTCAAAATCAGACCATCCTTAAAATATAGAGTGACACATTTATAATTTGTTTCGTATTAAGTTATGATTCTAATTGATCACAAGATTAATAAACTGCCCTAATACTTATGTTGTTTTTTTAAATAACATTTTTGTTTAATAATTTTGTTACTAGTTTTTGTGTACATCTTCAGCTTATTTGTTGCTGTTTTTTTAATTTTATTTACTTGTTTCTATCAGTATTTGCTGATTGATTTTCTGTTGCTGTTGTTGTTTTTTAAAAATCTTTTATTTGCTGCTGTTTCTGATCTTATAGTGCCATCAAGAAAAACATTAAAAGAAAAGAAAACATAAAAAAAAAAAAAAGACAATACCTCCTTTACGACCTATAGAGCTATTATTTTTCTCTTAATAAGTAATGAAAGTTAGATTTAAATTTTTTTTACCCCCCCACACTCCCCACCCCAGAAAGAAGCCTGGTTAAGCAAATTAAACTCTTGAATGAATGTGGAAATACCCAAAGACGTAGAGCACATTCATTTCTAGTTCTCCAGCCTAATTTAAATTCATTTCTCTATATACTTAGAAAAATAAAACGGTCAAATTAGAGTTTTCCCAGTGTGGCCAATGAGCTAGTAATTCTTTTCCCAATGATATACATAACTTAAAATTTTAGAGCCATTTTTGAGATCATGTCCAGGTTTTTCCTCATAAGGCTCCCTGTAGGTACCAGTTAACTAGAGGTAGTGTTATAATATATGAGTAAAGTGAGTATTGTATAGTTGGGGAAAGATTATAAGAAGAGATGAGGGGGGAGGTACCATAAAATAATTAACAGATGGAAAATTTTGTTAGATTATTCAAACTTATGAAAATGGCGTGATAGTAAATTCTCTATAAGCTCTGCCTTAGAAGGACACTGGTTTTCAGTATATGTGTTAGATTTATTAGATTCATTCAACTTTTATGGGATTTTCTTTGATCTAATTATTATTAAAGATGCAGGCTCCAATGAAGACCCATTTGAAACCTACATATTTAGCACAGCTGTGTCATGACATAGTATTTTGCTTCATTATTCCCTTTGCTGATGGTGCCATGCTGTGATGTAGTGTCTAATTAGTAAATAAAGTAATGAAATGAAGTAATTTAATAAATCTAGAACACAGACAAATGAAGCACAGATAAATTTCAATGTCTCCATGGCTGCAGCTATGTTTATTGCTGCCATGAATGTTAAATTGGCTTCTTGAAGTAGTCTTCTTTGTATGCTAATATCTCTTAGGCCACAAACAAATATGTCTCAAAGACAATCTTGGGGAGCCGGACAAAAATTGCAATGTTCTGACAGGGCTTTTATGGTTGTAAGGAATTCGGATATTCTTTCATTTTATTGTGGAATGTGAATGGTCTATGATTTCTAGTGGAAGGGGACTTGTGTAATTATTTAATAATTTACACAGTTCTTCATAAGGTATGCTGGGTAACTTTGGTAAAGCTAACGACTTTAAAATAGTACAAGAGTAACAAGTCTTGGACACTATTGAGGCCAGTAAAATGGCTTTTTTTTTTTTTTTTGATGATGGAATGCTTTTTGCAATGAAATAGTCACCCAGCCTTTCTTTATAATGAATAAAATTTGGAGTACCTTCTACAAAGGTGCCTGGTTTGCCCATTCTTTGTTGCCATTTGTGATGTAGTGACAAGTTAGTCTATTGAGTTATGAAATCTAAATCTAATTAATGTAGAACACATACAAAAGAAGCACTAATACGTTTCCATAATTCTACGGTGTATGTGACCTGGAAGTTGTTTCGTTTATTAATTCCTGGTTTTGTGCATATTTATCTAAAATTGCATTCTTGCGAAACAATAATAATAATAAAATACACATACTAAAAGAAATAGATTTTGCTCCAAGTGCTAATCTAAAGAATAGAAGTCTTACTCTGAAAATCTCTATAATCTACTTCTTGACCCCACAAAGTACCAGTAGCTGTCAACGTCACATTGTGGTTGCTGATTGATATTTTTTGGGGGGATATCTTAATATTTAATATCTAGATCTAGCTTAATTCATGCATGAAATAAAATTTGTTATTCATAACATGTAACCTTTTTTTTTTATGGACCAATTTAATTAATAATTTATAGGGTTGGTTTATTTACCAGGAAATGGGAAAGGAAAAAAAAGTGCCTTTGCTCATTTTGCATTGTTAAAATTTGGTAGTGGGACACTGTTTTGCTTTTCTCCTAGTTGAAATATAACAATCCCTGTTGGTTGTATGTTTCGATCTAAGCCCCCCCCCCCCTTTTTTTTTTCCTTTTCAAGGGAAACAAGTGTCACTGAACATGTATTTATGATCCCCTACCAGTTGGGACAACTTCAGTGACCTTGTATCCACATTTTCTGTTTTGAAATATCTATATTAATTTATTAAATAATTTACATTCATTACAGCATTATACTTACCAAACCAAGTTATACCACAAGCATGGTCTTCAAATCCTTTTTATTTTTATTTACTGTATTAATGCTGATTTCATTTTGTATTCATTTTTGTTTTTTTTTAACAGAGAAGGAAAACAATAAAATCTATGCATTATTTTTCTTTTACTATATTTATGTTCAAACTAATAAGGTGGGGCAGTAGGGGGCTCATTAGCCATGGCTGGCTGCCCACATAGGAGAAGAAAAAACTCTGAATTCAAACATTTGCTGCTTTGCAGCTATACCCAATCATGGGAAATGCTTTGGGAGTCAGCATCCTAATAGAGCCTGCGACATAGCTGACGGCAATTGCCGTTCATTTGGGTTCATCAGCTGCATGGAGAGGAGGGAACTGATGTGTGGGTGACATTGTTCTGACCACATGCCCAGCATTCATTTCATCATCCATGAGATGATTCTGCAACTGAAGAAGGCCATAATAATGTGTTGTGAAAGTCCAATCACTGGATAAATTACTGTTTTTTAAAGAAATGTTAACTGGATCATTGGTGTTTTATGTTGACAGAAATGGCTGGCTGGCTCGCTAGCATTTAAGGTTCATAGAACTAAACTAAAAGTTTACTAACAAGTTTGTAATAACAATGGCACTCCATTGTAAATAAATTTGTTTCATTTCAACATCCCAATATTTGACCCATTCAAGTTGTTTCTTTATTTGTTAAGACATGGCTTTGGTAACACTAACAATCTATTTGCAAGTTTTTTTTTGTTTTTTTTAAGGAATGTCGTGTGGGTAGATAACAAAATGAGATTTAAATTATTAAACGATCTTGGCGCATTCAATGGTTTAGTCAGTTCTGGTAATGATTTTATTGTCCAAAACTATTTTTTAGTAATATGAAACAGATTTAAAGTTAATTTTAAACTGGTGTTGATAAAAATGTTAAGTAATAATATGTAATGGGACTTTCAAGTGACTCCAACCTGTTTTGTTTATTAATTGTGTAATGTTTTGAAAGGATATTAGTTTGGAATTTGAAATAGATGTCTATCTTTATAAAAAGCTTCACAATTCGAAAAAAAAACATTTCCACTTATTTTTATTTTTTTTATTGTTACAAATTTTATTTCGTATCTGTGAAATAATTTATTTTTGTTTGCTTCTTTTGCCCTAACTGTATAAATGTTTATTTACATCATTATTTGTACCAGTTCTGAAAGTAGGATGGAGCAAGTCCTAGACCATAAAAGGGTGAAAAGAAAAAAAATATTTTTGTGTGTTATTTTAAATTTGAATTCATTTTTCTGATGAATCTTTCTGCATTTCTCACAATTCATTCTTTTACTGTGTTTACAGTCATTGTGAAATAAAATATAATTTGAAAGGATTAGTTGATTGAGTTGAACTACTTCATCCTGTCAACATGACTCCTCTGTTGCTTCTACACTTCCATTGTACTTCTTGTCTTCTTGTCCTCATTGCTTTTCTGAGCATTGAAGCCTCTTTGAGGTTGTGTGCCACATTGGATCTCATGGGTTTGATCATTTATGTCTATGGGTTTAATGCATATTTAGATTGTGTGCCACATCGGATCTCATGGGTTTGATGCATATTTAGATAATTGTGCCACATTGGATCTCATGGGTTTGATGCATATTTAGATTGTGTGCCACATTGGATCTCATGGGTTTGATGCATATTTAGATTGTGTGCCACATTGGATCTCATCGGTTTGATGGATATTTAGATCTGCTATTTGAGTCTTGAGTATATATTATATGGCATTTTACATTTTCGGAAATTGTGATATCCCTTTGCAACTTCTAATGTGACTAAAGAGGCCAATCCTAGATACACATCTACGGTCACAATTGGGCATTTGTAAGCACCAGTTTCTGCAGCATTTTCATCTTTCTTTCTACTTCTGGTGTGGAAATCATATGCAATCTAGGATCTATTTAGTGTTTCTTTCTTCCAACTCTTGTGTGTCCATTCTGTAATGATTTCTTTTGATAATCCTGGCCTCTGCTGACAAGACATAATGTTTTAGTGGTAGTGCAGGAAGATGACACACGAGTATTTTATGTTGAATTGGTTATGGTCTATAGTGTGTGTATGCCGTTAAATTAACTATTTAATTGCAAAGTGATTTCCCTTGTCCAATACAAATCAACTTGATATTGTTAGATACATCACCAAAATTTTGTTGACGTTTCAATAAAATAAACATCTTTTGAAACTGTGTAAGGCTGTTATTAATGCATCTTTTTTTTTTTACGGTTCTGTCCCTTTTTATGAGCTTGGTCAAGAATTGTAGGCCTATAATCTTCGTACTGACGACGAACTTTCGTTCCAACGCTGCTCGACTTTATTGAAAGGTTGGAGATTCGGTGAAGAACTCAAGGATTCAACCGTTATGATCACAAGAGATGACGAATGAACATGAGGATTACAGCGAAATGTCATTTTCACCTTTATCGCAAATGACCAGGGAAAAAAAGGTTGAGCTGATCGATTTGTGCCGCGAATGTAACGCCCCCAAAAGAGCAGTAAGATTCATAACAAACGAATATTCACATTTAACTAGAGTAACACCTTTAGTAAAATCACTAAATTTAGAAAGCCTTCAGGACAGAAGACTCAAAAAAGTAAAGTAGCAATTATACCTAAAACACTGAACCATAATCTTCAAATACAAAAACATAATTTAATAAAATACTCAGAAAGACACAAAGATAAAGGCACATTCCTCGCCCCATATGCTAGGACAAATTTGTACAAATACTCCTTCCCTAGTGCTATTAGAGCATGGAATGGGTTGCCTGAGCTAGCCAGGAAAACCAGTGACTTGGCAGAATTTAAGTCATTGGTTAATATGTATGACTAAATGCATGACGCGTATGACGTAATCATCTTTTTTGAAGTAACGTCTGTATTATATAAGATACGATAAGTTAAACAATGGAACAGTTCATGAACCTAATAATTTCTAGCAGCATTCTTTTCTTTTGTGCGGCTGGATGTGGGTGTGGGGGGGGGGGAAAGCTTGGGAAAGGGAGTTTATAATAACTAAACATTTTTAAATTTCCAGTGATAGAAATTCTGTGATAGGATTCTTTCCTTTCATCATTTACTTTTCAGACAGTAGCTCAAAATTAACAAGCATCCTGGCATGATTCTGCAACTAACTATATTCTTAAAACCATTCGTCACCCATAACTCATCTAAACTATCCTTTCAAATGTCTAGCAATCATGTTTTTAAAAACATGGTCTAAATCCGCGTGTCACCACTGGACTGCTTCTACTGGATACTATCTTATCTTATAAATTACAGACGCTCTTCAAAAGAGAAGATAATTCGTCCGAAGACTAAAGACTGCTTTATTGATCCTTATGGAAATTCGTTGTGATTACAAGGTCGATCCTTTTCACGTTTCCAAGTCAACGAGTAGCGCTGGTACAGACTAGTTGAGTACGGAACGAGGTTTTGTACCGTTCGGTTCGAGTCTTGATGGACAGAAGTCGCCCACTTCGCGACGATTTGACGTAGTTATGATGGAGCGGGTGGCTGTTGTCTTTCAAAATTTTTTCTCATTTCACTTAGACATTTTTGTTTAAAAAAAGTTCGTTTAAATATGGTAGTGTTTTGCGTGTGTTATTTTGATTTTATAAGATTGTCTAAGTGGCGCAACAGTTAATATAAAACATTGCCTAGACAACAAGTTATTCCATAAGTTAGCAAATTTAGCATAGTCGCGAAGTAAAAATTATCCAAGATCTTCTTATGTAGTTTGAAGCTGTTAAGTTGGTATAGTAAAAATAGCCGCTGTGCCATTTTCTTTGCCAGAGTTTCAAGTTTCCCCTGAAACCTTGTTGTCAGCAATAATAATACGGCTTGTCTTCGAGTTCGAAGATTAAGAAAAATGCAGTATTTCTCGTGGCAACGCATCCCCATCTGTGATCTACATATTTTGCCCCAACCAGCGAAGGCATAACCATTGTCCGCCGATAGTTGATTTAAATTTCCTTTTCGCAGTCTACGTCTATCCTCGGCATCGGATTTTCTTTTGGTCTCAAAATTGTGTATCCTGCGGCCTTTGTTAGTGACCTCCAGCTGTGTCGCTCTGAAGCCGACTGCAAAGACACCTCGATATTTGCATGAGTTCACATGTATCGGTAAATTGTTTATCTTTTGGTTATCATGTATTAGCTGTTTGTTCCTTCTGAAATTATTAGTTCTTTATCTTTTTGACATTCAGTTCTAAAAAGCCCTACGCCCTACGCGTATTCTGGTATTCATGAGTTAATATAGCTATGCATGTTAAGTAGAGGCTTAAATCTTTGAGTTCTTAACCCACACTGGGGAAAACCAAGTTTGATCGTTGTAATTTTTCAAAGTATAAAAAAATAATAATTTAAATTTCGCTACAGGATTGGAAAAGCTTGATCTTGAACAGATTACATCTCCTGGTATTTCCACATGTAGGTTATATTCATTTAAGAGTTTAATAAATTAATGTCCAGGTAGATTAAACAAGATTTTTATTTCTAGTGGGGAATTGGGGCGGGGTAAAAACGTTATTTTTTAAATCTAACATTCATTAATTATTATTTTTTTAAAAATATTTTTCTTTTTTTCTTAAAAATCATTTATCGTTTCTTGTATGCAGAGGACATTTGGGTTAGCTAGCACCATACTGCACTTCACTGAAACAATTTTACAATGTTATGAACGCGTTATTATTCGCAGACGATAACACCAAAGTGATCTAAACATGGTCTAAACGATACATTAAAACCATAAATTTACAAACAGGCAATGCACTTTCATTTGCAAATGTCTTGGACTGGCGTATCAACCTGTTCTTCAGAATGGACGAAATAAGGTGCACCAGGAGACATGTTTCGGAGACTGTCGTCTCTCCATTGTCACTATCATACAGCAATGTCCAAAGGTTAGTTAAGGTAAATAGATCTACTCTAGACTAGATCTAAGCTAGACTCGCGCGCGCGTGTGTGTGTATATATATATATAGGCCTATACACTAGAAGAGATCAACAGTCTCACATACGACAAATTGGACGGTAAAAACGAGGTTTACAAAGTATTTAATGAGAAATGTGAGTAAGTCCTATGCTGTACAATTAATGATTATATTCAAATTTTAAAAAAGTAGCAATTATACATAAAACACTGAACCATAATCTTCAAATACAAAAACAAAATTTAATAAAATACTCTGAAAGACACAAAAATAAAGGCACATTCCTCGTCCCATATGCTAGGACAAATTTGTACAAATACTCCTTCTTCCCTAGTGCTATTAGAGCATGGAATGGGTTGCCTGAGCTAGCCAGAAAAACCATGACTTGGCAGAATTTAAGTCATTGGTTAATATGCATGACTAAATGCATGACGCGTAGGACGTAATCATCTTCTTTTTGAAGTAACGTCTGTATTATATAAGATAAGAAGATAAGACATTTCGTTCCGATAGTAGCCTACTTAGTGGGGGGCGTTTGGTTTAGGTTTGTCAATGTTGATTTAGCTGCCCCCGAAAGGGGAAAAGACGCTATTAGTTTTGTGTGGCCTGCCTTTTCGTCTGTCTGTCCGACCGTCCCATTTAGATCTCAGAAACTAGATGAGAAATTAAAAATCGGACATCATGATATTTTAAATCATTCAAAGTTCTGATGCGACGGCTACTTTTCTCTTCTCCAAAAGTGAATCATCTAATTGTTAAAATTATATATGCAAGCAGATTTTTCAAAAAAAAAATTACTGGCTATTCCACTGAATATGCAAGGGTCAAAAAGTGTATCACATTCTTGTGGATGAGGGTTTCAATAAACATAGTGTGTGTGTGTGTGTGTGTGTGTGTGTGTGTGTGTGTGTGTGTGTGTGTGTGTGTGTGTGTGTGTGTGGGTGGGTGTTTTAAGCAGATACTACTATTAATGGGCCTATAAAAATGTTTGTGCATACTCTATATATTTTGAGGGCCGTTCGATTGAATGATGAAAGGGGACTTATAGAAATTGAGGGCTAGAAAATTGTGTTATCTGGGATTTAAAATTGTTCAAGGCGATTTTCACATATACCAACAAATTTCCAGTAGTGTAGCACGGGTATCAGGTATACTTATGCGAGGATTCCAGCTACCCGTCGCCTCAGCGTGGCGCCTCCGTGGAAACGTCTAGTAGTGGAACTAGATAGGAGTACGAGTAGCGAGCCAGGCCCTGCAGGATTCCCTGGGTGAACTTTAAATTTTTTTTATCTCACTCGGGGTGGGGATGGAAATTGCCAGCACACCAGTCCAACAAGTCCGCCACGCCGTTCCACGCCATCAGAGACCCATGGCTGGAGTGGCGGTCCTTACACGGAACAGTATTGGAATATGAGGTAAACTCCCCATGGTTAGCGCTGCTCCAGGCCACTTATAGCGAGTGGACCCAGGACCGGGTGAAGAGACTCACGTTCAGGCCTGTTCGTTGGATAAAAACCTTTCTAACGATCAATTCCTTCGGCGCCGATTCCCTACTGGACTTTTTTTGAAGGTATACTTATGCGCTTTTAGAAATCAAAGACAGCCATTTTATTAGAATATACATAGACCACTTCGCGAAAAAACTCAAGCTATCTTTTGAACCTTTGTATTTTACTTACGGTATTGTCCAAAAAGGCCGCAGTCTATACCCACACAAATTCCGTATTTTTAAAGCGAATTCTTTCTTTTCTCATAAGTCAACTTATTTTTAATTTGTCTTACTTCATTTTCGCTTCATAACCACATGACCATCATGACCTCTTCATAACCACCAAATGCAAGGAAGCTCATGATCGTTCACAATAGACCGTCTATTGTTAACTATGGCTTTATTACACCAGAAAGACATTCTATCTGCCTTTCGTTCATTAGGTATATAACTAAAAGGTTGAAATGCTTTTCAAGAGATCCATCTTATACCACTGACAGACCTATTCCTGACAATGGTTTCAATTAACTAAAGGTGACACTGAAACTGTACTTTCTATCAATGTTGAAAGGGATATAGTTGTGCAGTGGTCAGAAGTAGAACAAAGTCAATGAACCTTGCTGGACTTGTAACAAGATGAGGACGTGGGTATATTGACACACAATTCAACGTCATTGGTTAACATGCATGACTAGACTGACATAGGAACACGCGTAGGCCGTTATCATCTTAGGTTTTTTTTTTAATTAACGTCTGTATTTTATAAGATAAGATAAACAGACAAGAGAACAGGGCAACAAAGCGGACATTGTGAATCTGAGAACTAATAGCCACGAATTGGTTAATTTATAAACTATAATGTAACATAAAAGCGTTGCGAAAATATTGTATCTAGTATCCACAGAAAACTTAAAATGTCAATGAAGGTATGTTCGAGATTGGGGATAGATGTTGTCAGGACTGAGTTCTGGTCAGCCTGGGTCTCCTGTTTACTGTAGAGAAGAAGGGGCCAATTCAGGTTGTTGACTTCAAAACTGTTTTTTTTTGTATTATTTTATTTGGTGAGATGCTTTTGTTGAATATAATGTAACTTAAAATAAGGTAGTGTGGTTTTGTTCCTAGTCCAGGACAGTTAGACTTCAGGATATAGATATAGTCGAAGTGTAGACTCTAATTATTTCTCTGTGTTGTCACTATTCAGTCTATGAAATATTAAGCTGATATATTTTAATTGATACTAGATATTTCAAATGTCTGAACTGATTCTGTATTATTGTACAGATAATGTAATAAACATGTTATATGTCTGTGAGTTGGCATTCTGAATCTTTGTTCTATCGTTGTATGTGTCGTTGTGGTATTGCCCAGGACTTGGGTACATTTAGTAATACACATACGTATATTAGAGAGGAAATGAGTCTTGACAGATGTTCTAAGGGAAGAAATGTGTCGTACAAAAACTCCATCACTTTTACAATAAAAATAGTTTGTATCAATAACTGACAAATGTTGTGGTTTTTTTTTGTCTTTCCAGAATCTCAGCATTAAAAGCCAAAGAGAGGCTGGTTGAACTTATTAAGAGGCAGAGCAGAAGTATCGATAAGCAAGGTGAGATTTGTAAACTTCGTTCATTCATGTGAAGCAGGTGTAAATAATTCTCTCATTTCTTTGTCCTAATCGTCAGCCTTTTTGAAAGGAATTCATCCATCGCGATATAAGAACAAGTGTATTGGTCTAGTTTCTCTTATCTATATCTCTCTTAAGAGAGATGGAGAATGTAATAAACCCTTTAATAAAAAAAAAAACCTCACAAATATAAAAATGTAAAACCCAGTTTAATAGTTATAGCAAAGAGTGAGCCAAGATTTTCTTCCAGACTATGATATATGAAGCCTGGTCGTATGGTATGCGCTCTGGACTGTCTTTCGGTGGTGTATGGTCTTGGGTTTGGACCCTGCCTACTTCTATCTCTTGTTATCCTGAGGGTGGTTCGCGCTAGGAGGTAATTATCTTCAAATCTGAAGGAATCTCAGAAACGTAAATCAACAAAACATTTTACAACAAAAACGCAGAGAATTTCTCGACAACTACTTTTTTTAGAAGTGTTCGATCTCGTTGGCTTGGGCATTGCTAGTAACAGCTATCTTCTACATAGAAGTAGAACACATTGCGCTGGTTGTTAACTGGATTCACTAATTAAGCACTGACGTTGTACCCACAATGCAATAGGGAGAAGACCAAGACGCAAACAAGACTTTTTAACAAGATGGTCGGGATGAATGAGAACTACTGCGGTTGGCTTTGTCATCCCTTACTCCAGCAGAAGTGAAAGTCTGCAAGTGAAGGATCAGAATTCTGCGAGCTCACCATGTATATGATACGTGTGATACGATGTCATGTACAGTTGCTGGCTGACTGGAGCGAGGAAGTTCATTGTCCAGGAGCTTCTTCTTCTGTGGTGCCAAAAACTAGTTGCAATGTGAACCAAAGTCCTTGAGGTTTTAGAAAGAGATAATCTAGGTTAGTGTTAATCACACACACACACACTCAATAAACACAATTACTATGAGTAATTATTAGACCTAGTAGTACAAGTTATATGTTACTCCACATAGTTCACTTAACTTGCAGGTATGTACTGCGTACTTAATGATCAATACAAATCTCTAATTCCTGGCATCAGCTTGGCTGACATCAAAGTTATCACCAACCAATGGGAGGACGTCTTGCGGTGTAGTGATTTGTTTGGAAAGTTGCTGATGTTATAGTTAAGTAACATTATTGTCGCTGTTGCTGTTTTCTGCCTTAGCCACATAGAGGCCAGGCTTTCATTAGCTATATACTGTTTTTATGTAGATAGTCTCATTTTCACAGAACCACTGCATAACTTAGCTCATTTTTTTTGGATAGCACTTTATAACAATGTGGATAATGATCAGTGTGTTTACTAATAAGTTAGCCATCAGATTGTATTGCAAAGTCAAGCCAGATGTGGGACACATATATATAGAATCAGCGTTGAATTTAAGTATTTAAGTAAATGGGGGCTCTGAACAGGATTTTTGTGAATGCCACTACCCTCTCCAAGCTTCAATATAAAATGCACTTATTAATATAAATAAATCTCAAAGCATGACATATTGGAGAAGAAAGAATGGGATACTTGTTAATGTAATCTCATTACCTATATATATATATATATATATATATATATATATATATATATATATATATATATATATATATATATATATATATATTATATAAATATATGGATAAAGACATTAACAACAGGATAGCCAAAGCAATGGGCACCATATCACGGTTGCAGAAAAGAGTGTGTGACAACATATTGCTGACTAACAATGCTAAAGCCCTAGTCTACCGGACTTGTGTGTTGAGCACCTTCCTATACGGAAGTGAAACTTGGCCGACTTATTCATGGCAGGAAAAAAAAGCTGAATGTCTTTCACCTCCGATGCCTAAGGCGGATCTTTAAAATAAGGTGGCAAGATAGGATAACCAATGAGGAAGTGCTACGAAGAGCAGGATGCCAGGACATCCGCTCTGTTATCAGCAGCAGACGCCTTGGCTGGCTTGGCCACGTTCGTAGAATGCCAGTAAGTCGACTTCTACAAGACATTCTGTATGGTGATCTAATAGAAGGCAGGAGAGCCGCTTGTCACCCACTTTTACGTTATACGGATGTATGCAAACGCGACATGAAGCTGGGAAAAAAAAAGTGGCACTGGATAGATTTACATGGAGAGAGAGCATAAAGGAAGGGTCACAGATTGCAGATGTCATACACAACAGAAGCAGAAAGAAGGGTGAAAATACAAGGGCGCCTGGTGATTACATATGCCCAACCTGCGACCGCAGCTGTGTATCAAGGATTGGCCTCTTTAGTCACACAGAAGAAGCAAAGGGAAAAGATCATCTCTCTAGATGTAAAATGTCACAAATCTCACTATATATATATAGTTTTTTTTTATATAAATTCGGAGGACCTCTTTAGGGTTGAGACCTTGGTCGGCTGCACAGACATACATTATTGTAAAATGTCATTGTAAAAAGAAATAGATGAGAAAGAATGTAATGAAACCATTTTGTATTTTTATAGTTTTAAAAACGTTAACCTATAAAGCAAATTACCTTGTTGTAAAAGGCGGGAGGAGGATACTCTCAGTGTTCCCATGGTTAGAATCACATTTTTTGTTTAAAAAATTAAAGGTTTATATGGTCTGATCCATAAATATCTTGATAGACGCATTGCTATAAAAGTTTATAATGATATGATCTATAAATGTCTTGACAGAGACATTGCATTAAACGCTACAAATGTTCTGATCTCAACGCCCCACTTTTCCATTTCCTGCCGTAAAATAAATCGCTGACAATTACGATTGGTCTTACTTTCAAGCCTACTGGACAACTGCCCCAAAGTAAACGCCCTTCATCCAGGTCTGCACGCCAGGCTGATAGATGCTAGAGATAGCACAGAGAAACAGATAGGCCTCAGAGTGATCCAAAGTATCACATGCGTTATACACAACCTCAACAGAGCCCCAGCGGTAGAGAGTATGGTCCGAGACACATGCAAGAAGCTTCAACAACATGGCTACACCAATAATACAATTTTAGTAAGTGAGCAGCCTTCCAGGTTTTTAAATTCTGATTATGTGGCTTTTCTTTCTCACCACAAGCAATCTGGTTTCATTATCAATATCTTCTGTTAGCAACATTCATTTTCGTATTGTATTGAGTAATTTAGATAAATCCCGACACATTAAAAATGTAAACACAGTATTTCAAATAATCTGAATGAGTGAATAACTATTATGCAGTAAACACAGTATTTCAAATAATCTGAATGATAGTGAATAACTATTATGCAGTAAACACAGTATTTCAAATAATCTGAATGAAAGTGAATAACTATTATGCAGTAAACACAGTATTTCAAATAATCTGAATGATAGTGAATAACTATTATGCAGGAAATATTTCCGCAGAGCATATCTCGGTTCTCCAGAGTATTTGATTTTTCTACTTATTCATATTCTGTTGAAACTTTTAAATCGAGGCAAAAAAAAAGTAAAAAAAAAATAATTTTTTAAAAGTAAACTTTTGAAATTTTGCATACTAGCTGCAAATTGAAGGTTCTGTAAAGGATATGGTCAATACTTGGTTCAAAAGATTTTTTCTTGGTTTGATGGTTTGGTTCGGTTTATGGGTTAGCAAATCTTTGTTATAGCCTCTTCACGCCCATTTCCTTGGTACTGCTCTGCCAAAGGATGACCATCATCTTTTACCTTAGTAGCCTGTCCATTTTCTCTTTATAGCCTTTTCAAGGCAATGTCCTTAGTACTGCATCAACCCACAGATGACTGTCATCCTTTGCCTTAGAAATCTATCCATTTTCTCTTTATAGCCTTTTTTTTTCAGTGCAAGGTAAGATAATGTCTAGGGGTGAACGGTCAGCCTGCTGAGTGAAGAAATTATGCTAACCAAATAAGCCTAACCCTAGCCTAAACGAAAAGGAATCCCTGAAAAAATCAAACTCCTGAATCTAATGACTTAGCAGAATTCTCTAATTAATATGTACGACTAGATTGCACATTGACATGCGTCGGACGTAATTGTCCTGTCTTCTGAAGGAATGTCTGTAATCAATAAGATGAGACTCCGTTCTAGCATTGCTTGACACTATTGTCTTGACTCCGGTCACTCCAATCAATCTATGATGGCTTTCTGGTCGTGTGGCACGGAGGATTCCAGCTCCCGTCGCCTCAGCGTGGCACCTCCGTGGAAACGTCCGCCCTGGGAAGCGGAAAGGCTAAGAACGAGAGCAAACATGGCTCCTAGTGAGATACCACTGTTAGTGAGATACCACTGTTATGCTCTAGTGAGTGTACCTGCACGTGGTGGGATGTGAGACATGGCTCCCAGTGAGCTACCACTGTTATGCTCTAGCGAGTTTACCTACACGTGGTGGGGATGTGAAAAAGGCTTGGTAACCAGTCCAAGACCCCCATTGCTTCGTTCCCCAAAGGGGATCATACGAGTGGTGATGGTTTTTCCACGGGGTCAGTGAGACATTATAGGCATATGGAGGGCCCCCCGTGGGCTCGGCCTCGCACGAGTCGGGGGAACCCGTGTCGTTGGCTCAAGGGACCGTGTCCCACGACCAGACGGATGTGATTAAATGATCATCTAGTCGCAGGGGGACTCCAGACAGTGGAGTTGGTGAAGTTCCTCATCCTGGCCACGGGATATAATCCTTTCCCGGGTCACATGGTTCATAAAAGGGATGCGGTCATCTCGAACCATAAATGGACATCTCTACGGTCATGTGGCATACGCTCTGAACTGTCGTCTCAATGGTCACAGATTTGATTCAAACACTGCCCGCCGCTATCCCCTGCTGGAGGTTAGGGCTAAGATATAATAATCTTCATTCTGAAGGATCAATCAAAACTAAACAAATAATGGTTGTCTAAATTAGAAAAATTGTCCCGACCCGAGTCATTCTAGTCTAAACTTTTGTCTTTTCTTATGTAGGAATGTTCTGAGGCTTTCTTGTCCTTCATGAATCACTACTTCAGCAAGAGGTGGCTAAAACAGCATAGCGACGCGTGGTTCAAGGTTCTGAAAGCACTTCTCACCTTGACCTTAACAGATGGCAATCGTTTAGATGTCGCAGCCGTTAAACCAGTTAACCCTTTCTCGTCCAAGAAGAAGACCAAAGCAGTTGTTATTAGCAGTCACTTAAAATCAAGTGTATAAATTGTTAGAATGTTAATCAAACGCTATGTCGGTATAGGAAGTTTAAGTTAATAGATGCTTAAAATAATTTTTTAAAAATTAAATACAAAATAAAACCTGCAATAATTTTAAATATTCATTGTTCTTCAAGAGTATTGCATTTGTTAATTATGAAAATTGAAAAGTTGCGTGTAGGCCCAGAGATTAATTTGGTAAGACTTTATTAGGGTAACAACAAGATTATTTTGCTAGTAAGTTGCAATCATGTCAACAAAAGAAAGCATTTAATTAAAATGTTTACAAACAAGCAATGTATGTTGTTTTTAATACGTTTTCTGAACTGAAATTTTATCTATGAATAGTTAAACATTTTTCCAAGTTATTCAGTAAAGATACTGGAGATATGCCAACATTTATGCTACAAAGTGTTGAGCAGATCGTTCAACTTGTATTCTTTAAGGGACTCTTGCAGGGAGGACTCGATAAAACAGACGATAATTGCTGTCTTGACTTCTCCAGAGCTGGCAGCAAAAGATTACGCGGCTGAATCAATGATATTGCTGATGACTGTGTCCGCGTTAGAAGCTACTTCAGAGATGGTCTCTCTTGCACATGTGAGTGCCAGATCAAAAACCGTACGCCAGATTCTGCAAAAATAAATGTTATTTCTTGGGAGTCATGATGATAACCACATAGTATTAGCACCAGTAATATCGTAAGGCATGTCTACACACTCCAATTTATTTTGGTAGACATGTTGGCTAAGAAGAATGTTAGAGGTTTCTGTGCTGCCGTTAAGAACTCAATATCAGGTGACCGAGCCTCGCTCGGATGAATAATTTGTTAAGGAAGGATATATACCCGAAGTCATTTTGGGAATATTTTTGTAATACGAAAATGAACGATCGGGTAAAGACTATCAATTCGAAGAGTTGCTTTTTCGTTCTGTCAGTTCTCAATTGTAATTGTACATGGGCGATTAGAATAGAAAGTCCCCCCAACAGTAGGCCTATAGAAAACCACAGCTCACGTCTTAATGTTTTACATTGCTTCTTTCGTGTAAAACTATTGGGCTATTATAGGCTTGGAAGAAAGTCTTGGCAGTGTAACTTCTAAAATGGTTACTTTCTGACATTTAATATTGCAATTAATATATTTATTATGGTTCTGAGACATGGACACTTTATAGAAAACAACTAAGACTTCTTGAGTGCTTTCACCAAAGATGCTTGCGCTCCATCATGGACATACGGTGGCAGGACCGCACTACAAACAGCGATGTCCTTGCCAACGCTGGTATGGACAGTATAGAGGGACTTCTTATGGTCCGACAGTTGCACTGGGTAGGGCACGTAACAAAGGCGCCCCACGGAAACGCTTCAAAGATCAGTTTAGGCGTCAACTTTCCTTGGCTGACATAGAAGAGAGCACCTAGTTCTATGAGGCCTGGGAACGAGACAGCTGGAGGCCACTCACGAAGGCCGCGGGATACACATTTGAAACCAAAAGAAAATCTGCTGCCGAGGACAAACGCAGACGGCGAAAAGAAAATCTAAATCAACCACCTGCAGACAATAGTTATGCTTGCCCTGAATGTGGCAAAATATGTATGTCACAGCTGGGGCTGTGCAGCCACGGGAAATACTGCATTCCTCACTAATCTTCGGTCTCGAAGACTAGCCTTATTATTATGGCTTTAGTAAGAATCATCAAGTGATGCAAAATCTCTACGCTGTAGTGTAAAACGTGCACCTAGTAACAAAGTAAAATCGCGCATTTTTTCCTAAGAGACTTAAAAACATCGCGTTAGTATTCTAAAGAAGCGTTATTATGAGGCATCTTTGTTACTCCGAAAACCTTTCAGATTACTAAAAAAAAAGATTGCCAAAAATATATTCGTCCCCCATAAGGAATAAGTGCCCTGCAAAGCGTGACTATCGGATTATATGAAGCTCATACCATTTTGCAAGAATATCGCTGTTTGTCTTTGGTGAAGTCGTTCAAGAAGTCAATTGCTTTCTGTAAAGTACTCATGTCTCAGATCCACATAGAGGGGTTGAGAGAATCACTGGTTGACACTGATTTTTGTAGACAGGCGGAGCAATTTATTTTGCCACACTCTCGCTTGGAGGCGTCCAAAAGCACGACTATCCCTCTCACATATCAACCTCTCTTTAAAGCAATGCGTCATTTGATACTATGCTTCCCAGATAATGTGAAGTTATCCACCACTTTAAGGGATGTCTAAGCGCGGTGATCTTTGGCTGAGTAGGTTTTATTCATAGACTATATATATATAATAATATAATAATTTTACTATCCGGTTATATCCGGCTCCGGCCGGATATCAAAAAGTATTATCCGGTGCACCCCTAATATATATACAGGACTGCCAACACTAAGAGTAACTAAGCATAAGTTTCGTTCAACTACAAAATGTGAGTCGAGGTACTTCCGGTATAAACTTATTTTACAACATTCACGATGTTTGAATGATGATGCCAGCTTGCATAATATTTTTTTTCTCTTGTCATCACAATTGACAAGTACTTTTTACATTGTATACTAATTAGTATGAGTTGAATAAGCGATAAACGGAAGAGTCAATACATTTTCGAGAGTGTCATTTTTTACCTATATACTTTACCAACTTTTATTTACATCTATACCTATTTTTAAAATTTATTTAGAGTTTTGTTTCCAGATAGTATGTATTATATATATATATATATTAGGGGTGCACCGGATAGTCGCTCCGGCTCCGACTTCTGCCGAATATCCGGCATTTTTTACTATCCGGTGCTATTCGGCTTCGGTCGGATAACACTACCGGATAGGAAAAAATACACCTATTTAATATGCATAAAGTGGACCTCGTTCCATTAATGTCTGTTGTAGAATGTATTAATGTTTATATTAAAACAAAATAATGTGCTTAAAAATAGAGCCATTATGAATATGTACCAAACATCGTTTATTATAAAGACAAGGCGTGTTAATAACTTAATATAAATAGAAATGAAACTTTACATCATAAATGCGCTTTACATACAGAGCAGCAATGGTTGACACTTTTTTCAATTTGTCTTGACCTTTGCGTAGGTTAGTTAACATGTTAAAATGCTACATTCCTTGACTACGTCATGCTGACCAGACGTCTGTCTAGCTGTGCGGGTATATCTCCAGAGGTAGAGATTAACAACTCCCACCCCTTTTGTTTGTTTAGTCCATCACATTGAGTTTTTGTGACCACAAGTTAAATACGATGGACGTAGGTTTAATTTCAGCGTATTGACACTCTCTAGAGGTCACACCTTTCGAGGGAACTGCGTTTGTTTATTTAGTGGTTAATCTTTATTAGGGGGGACTGGACAACAAGAGCCACACCTCTAAGGTAACTAGGTATATTTTCAGATGAATAACTCCCTCCTCCTTTTTATTTGTTTAGTTCATCACATTGAGTTCATTGATTGACAGGTGACCCCAAGTCAGATACGATGGACGTAAGCGCTATCTAGAGGTCACACGAGGGAACTATGTTTGTTTGCTTAGTAGTTAATCTTAATTGGGGGGGGGGGGCTGGACTTCAAGCCAAACATTACAGGGTATCCGGACAAAGAGTTTGCTTATTTGGAGAAAAATCTTAATCACGTGGTTAGGCTAGAGGCCACACCTTTTCAAGTGTGCCAAGTTACTTGAACATAAATCTCAAGTTTTCGTAAGCTAGACTGAGGATCACACGCATTTAAACGAGTGACCTTTAGCTACACAGAACACAAACCGCGAGATTATATAGCCCAGTAAGCCAGTAACTAATTATTTTGTAGAAGACACGACCAGGGCTATCTTTAAATGGAGAGCTAAACACCCCCTACTCTTTATTTTTTTTCTTTGGTCCTTGACACACAGTTTACCATTTATAAGCCAGAATGAAAAAACACAACGTGCTAACAAAGGATATTACACTGTCAATAAATATTAAGGTTAAATAATTTTTCTAACGTGTTAACTTGAATAATACTCCAGCAGTTAAGTGTCTTGATTTGATAACAATATTCTAAATAATTTGTGACACTCAATTAACTCCTTGTTATTACTTTTTTTTTACTTAAGGTGCGTACTTAGCCACTGTGTATCAGGCTAGGACGACTTTTACACACCTGACATCCATAGGCTTACTATCGTTCCCTTTTGTAACAGTTGCTTAAACCACGAATAAAATAATTAATAAGTAATAATTAAGGAAGATGTTTCTAACATACGTTCTTTGCATTTAATGTTTCTTGCGTACGTTCTTTGCACAATAAAATTAAACAAAGATGTGCATGTTTGCGTGTGTGTATTTTTTTGCCTTGTATTAAAATCTTTAGAAAGAAAGCTAATTTCATTGTTTAATTCTTTTGACTTAATAAATATCGAAAACCTTACAGTAAATTTTAAAATCGCATAAAATAAATTGAACAATAGTACCGCAGTTAGATCTAGCAAACAAAGAAACAATATGCTGGAGCGTAAAAAAACAACAACCCTTGACCTCTAACTAGTGGACGGGTATAATTTATCTATAGGCTTGACTGACCATGCCAATGTGTTATCTTTTTTGACTGACACCCAACTCTATTGCGTGCGTATGCTCAAGCAAAAAGCAATGCTTGATGGTTAACACAAACAACAATACACACTACACTAGGACTCCATGTGTAGGCTCACTAGGTCTATCTGACCAGGTTGTTGGTCTGAAATTTATGAACACATACATCCGACCACTATACAAGGCAGATTGCACTTTACTTATGAGATTTACATTAGTAACTAGTTAAATATATACTAACATTATTTACATTGACCTTCCTACACACATCCTTTACAGTTGGTGACATCGTACATACACACAGTCACACTCATGCTATACAGATTTTTAGAAATACTGTTAAGCTTGAATAAATCAATCAGTAACAGAGTTTAAAACAATAAGGTATATAAAAGGAAAAAAAATAAAACCAACCAATATAGGTATGTTATTTAACAGTTTCGTAAAATGTTAAGCAACACAAGCATAAAACCAACCAATATAGGTATGTTATTTAACAGTTTCGTAAAATGTTAAGCAACACAAGCTATAAACAAGACACTTAGGTATCCGGCCGCGGCCGAATATCAAATTCTACTATCCGGTCATATCCGGCCCCGGCCGGATATCAAAAAGTACTATCCGGTGCACCCCTAATATATATATTATGGAGAATAATAATGGAGAATTAACCATCAAAAATGAAAAGCAATAATATATTTATGACTAAATGAAAAATATGCCTAAAAATTTTGGCTCTGCAAATTATTATTTTTTTAACTAAATAAAATCCCCAATAACATCCAATTCTTTTAAACATAAATTATCCAATGTTGTGGCTATGCGAGAATACAGAGAATTATTATTGAGTGTATGATTGTGTGTATTGGATAATTTTTTAAGAATTGGTGGCATGAGCCACCCCAGGTGGGTGTCACCCGGTGCAGACCGCACCCCACCACGCAACTGCCTAGTGACGCCACTGGTTGTAACAAAGAAATATCTTTTTTATATATATATTTCTACCTCACGTTTAAAAAAAAAAGGGTGGGGAGTAATCTACTCTGTAGTAACTATCGAGGCGACACAGAGCACGCTCAAGAGGTTGGACACCATGGAAAGATCACTCTTTTATTTTTGCAAGTCGGACGGAGGGAGTTATCCTAGGTAATATAAGAGGCGAAAAGAGGGGTGGGGGGGGGGAGAAGTAGTATTCATCCGTCACTAAATAGCAGAACCGGACTTAACCATTGTAGAGCCTTATGCGAAACGTATTTCGCGGGGCCAAGTTTGGGTAGGGATACGGATAATAAGTGAAAATTAAGAGTTTGTATTAGAAAATAAATTCTTCTTTGCATTTTATTCGTGCTTCACTACGTACAGAATTACTTAACGAGCATAGCGTGTAGCGAAGTCATACAGTCTATCATAAAAATTCTGTTTCCTACATAGATCAAGCTCAATAGCAAAAATTACAAAATGTTTCAATCTATCTACAATAAATTGTTGATCTCAAGTAATTCTTCATTAGTTTGAGGCGCGAGAAGCTTCTTTCACTAGATTCCACATTTGCGGGTATTGCATAATGCCCTTTTTTATCGCACGTAGGATTGGCGTTTTCCATATTGAATAACACCCCAAAATGACAATTTTCGTCTATATATTACAGGAGATTTGTATGAGTTTTCAAAAGATTTTAATAATTTCCGGATATTTCCAGGACTTTTTCGTATATTTTGCAATTTCAGGAGATTTCAAGGACCTCCTGTTAAATCAACAGGAGGCCGCGGGAAATCTGTTGAAAGTTATAAAATGGTTTAATTTAATAATTTATACACCTAAAATTAGCGCGGGTATTATAAAAGTGCGGGGCCCACTGCGGTCGCAATGGTTGCAGTGGCGTAAGGTACTGGTTCTGCAAAAAAGCAGCGTATGCTACGCCACAGGTCGACTAGTGTCTATAATTTTTGTTTTTCTTTGTAATTGTCGGAAGAGTTGAGTCAAAGATTCTTGGAACTTTAAGCCCATGGAAGCTCTCCCATCATCATCATCATCTTTCCTTTGCGTTCCTCACGGAGCATTAAGGCTTCATTGAAAACACGCCACTCTCCACAGTCTCTTGCTAGTTTTTTAATGGCTTTCCAGCTCTTTCCTGTCCTCTCGGCTTCATCTAGTACACTTCGTCCTGTTCTTTTTGGTCTTCCTCTACGTCTTGTGCCCTGGGCGTTTTACTCTTAGGGCTTCCTAGCTCTGGTCTCTTTTCTAAGGGTGTAACCAATCCATCTCCACTTTATCTCTAAGATCTGCACCTCTATATTTCTCTGTTCACCCATCTTCCACAGTTTGGTGTTTTCTATTTTGTCATACCAGTGTATTTTAAAGATATTTTTCAGACATCTGTTGATGAAGGTCTGTACTTTTTTTTTGTTGTTGCTTCAGATGTTCTCCATTTTTCAGAACCATACAGTAGGACCGCCTTGACATTAGAGTTATAGATTCTTATTTTAGTTTTGTTAGTGATGTCGGGAGATTTCCAGGTTGGTTTTAGGTGCGTAAATGTCTGACGCGCTAGATTTATACGACGTTTAATGTCTTCATTTGTTCCCCCTCCATAGGCCTGTCTTAACCAATGTTCTGTCAGCACGTTTGGTCTAGATTGGGCATCACTGGTCTATACTGTAACTGTACACATTGAAAATAGTCTAAAATGTTTTTGCTCTCTCCGTGTTGGACTTGTTATCTCTCTCTGTCTCTCTGTCTCTGCATATTATACTCAGGGTCTAAATTATTTGATGCTCTCTCTTTCTCTTTCTCTCACTCCCTCTTTATTCTCTCTCCCCCTCTCTCTCTTTCTTTATGTCTATCTTTGTCTTTATGTCTCTATCTTTGTCATTCTGACCATGAATATTATAGTCAGTGTCTAAAATATTTGCTCTCTTTTTCTGCCTCGTTCTCTCTCTCTCTCTCTCTCTCTCTCTCTGTCTTGTTGTACCATCTACTTACGTTACTGCTCCTCGTGTAAAAAGGTCTCTGACACTAAACAAAGCAAACAGCTCTCCATGGTCCTCACCCAGGATACCACACAATCCATTTTCTAAGAGACAAAAAACAACAACTTATCAAAGGTTCTACTCTTGTAATGTTGGCCATTTCTGAAGTGTACACTCAAAACAAACATAAGTCAAGGTAAAACACATCCTGTTAGTACCACAGCTATCCAGTTTAATTTTTATCCAGTATGAGTAGACATACGTTAAGTCTTAAGTTGAGCTGGGGCACTGGTTTCCGAAATGTTTATAGAAATTAAGTGATACCAAAAAACCTTTTTTATAGATCTACTGTTGTTTTTTTTTAGTTTACAGTCGCTCACCTTCTTGATCTTATGGAGTATTATTTTTGGCCTATATTCTAATTGTAAAATATATTCTAATTATATTTCTGATACACTCCAACACAGTAAATAGAATCTTTTTTTTAGTTTTTTTACTCTAGACCCATGAATCAAAAGAAATTTTGACACTTAAAATTTAGGTCTCAAGAGATTTTAACACAGTTTTGAATGTTAAGAAATGTGTACCTTTCCTATATTGATATTTTAATTTTAAAACATTTTGGCACTCCTATATGTAAATCCAATATTGAATCATTATAAATGTTGACAATTCCTATATTAAATCTTATGACCTTTTAACATTTCCTATATAAAATCCACACACATTTTGACTTCTTATATTGGAGATTTTCATACATGGCGGAAAACCTATAAATAGCAAGTTCTTTTGGTGTATGCGGTGTACAAAATAAAGTGTTGATCATAAACATAAATATTTATGTCTATGGTGCCCGGGCATGCTACCCTGCCTCATAGTGGCGCCCGGGTGGAAACGATCGTAAGAGGAAACGATTAGACTAAAGAGTAGCAAAACAAGACTCCCGTGGGGGTGCCTAAGGGGGTGCGAGAGCATCCTCATTGCACTGTGCGGAGTTGTAAAAAAGCTCCCACAACCTAGTCACAATCCAGGCGTTGTTCCTCAAGGGGCCGTTACATAAATGACGTGTCCCGCACAGTTTAGCCTGGTATAGAAATGGAAAGTGGCGGGGGTTGTAGTGTATGCGGTCTCTTGACGCGAGTCTGACCCACCCGTCAGACAGAATAGTGTACACTGTTCTCATTCAGGCCGGTGAGAGGGAGCTCTTGTTCACTTTTGCTGGCCTAGAGTTCCAAGAGCCGAGGGCTCAACTCTACCTGACAGTTGAAGAAGAAGAAGAAGAATGTCTATGGTGTTTTAAAAAAGTTACATGATTATTCTTGTGCACATTTTAGCACTGCAGAGTCATTTTGAAGCTCTACTATTTGTAGCTTGATATAATATATATATATATATATATAGGTCTGTGCTTTTTATTTAGTTGGCAATTCGGAAGTTCACTTTAGTGTCCTTGACATACTTTTGTTTATTGCATAAGTTACTAAATTTTAAAAGCAGTGATGTAGGCAGTGCTTTTTTTTTTTATATTAAGAAATAGGTGCAGTACTCAGTGATGAATCGCCTAACTTTTAACTACTAATAAATTAATAATAAACGTTAAAATATCAGAAAAGTAATACTTTTTTCCCTGCATTGAAAAAGGTGCCGGTACGCCGTACCAGTGCGTACCGTCACAAAAACAAAAAGCACTGAATTTAGGTGTACTACCACCAAAACACGAGTTTCAATAAAGTTAATACCACGAAAAAAAGGGAAGGGTAGAATTACCTATGAAGCACGGTCTGACTGTATTGAATGCTAAATGTTCCAAGTCATGGCAGTCAATATCATCTCTCCTGTATGTGTCTTTAAGGGCTTGAGTCATACACCTCTGAGCGGCATCCAAGAATTGCTGACCCTGACATATATAAAGATGACATTGTGCTAAGTATAATGATAATATTGTCAAGTATTTGTATAATAAATATATATTGAGACTGCTATAACGTACACTTGGCCTTGCATTGAATGCGTGAACAGTTTAAAAAGAACTCGCATCATAACAGCGATATTACTAGCAAAAATTTGACAAAAACACTGACATTTTAATTATCTGGGAAGGCGTTGCAAGGGACGTGAAAGTTCAAATGTCAAGTGTCACGCTAGTGTAGGATTGTGTTTTTTTTTTTTTTTTTGCTCTTTCTAGCGAACAAGGAAAAGACTCCTAGTACAAATTTATAAACACGGTGCCACTCCTGACCATTACGTCAAACTTTTTGTGAGTTTCACTGTCAACTTGGTGTGAGATAATTTACATGATCGACTCGGTCAACACATGAAAATGAGTACTTTGAATAGGATGTAACAAACTTCATTAAAAAGCTTATATCAACTTAATCTGTCTGCCTTGGTGGAATTATGTACACGTTATTTCTCATACTTCCCAATCTGGGATCAAATTGAAACTTTGCACAGTTTTTCATGAACAAAACATGAATCAATCGAAAAATAAAATGGACCAATTAATTTATCATAATTGATTAGTTTTTAGTTTTGTTTTAAATAGAGACAAGGGAGATGAGATAAGCCTTGTGTAGAGAATTAGGTCTTCGCCTAAAAATGTGAAACTAACATGAGATAGCCTTCTATTTTAATTAGCACTTCACAGGCTCTGTGGCTAGTGTTTCAAATTGAGGAGGCTTGAGCTGAGCTCGACTTGAAGTCGAAGAACTTTTGAAATTGCTTTAAAAAAGCCATCACTGAAACTCCATGAAATGGAAAGGAAGATAGCAAAATGTCGGCTCATAAAAGGCAATCAGGTTAAAGCTTGACCAGCCAATACAATGATCTACATTCGGGCACAAATAAGACAACACCTAGTCTTCCTCATCAGAAAAACGCCAGAAAGTCATACAGTGTGTCGCGTAGTAGGCTATAAACGTTAAGTTCATTCATTTCCTCTTTTAATTTAAATTTTCTTCTAGTCATCCTATCGGAAACTTATGTGACCCTCACCTCCGCAGAAAATCTTGATCTCTCGCTCTGCATTTTGTTGCAGTAGTACTGGCCAGTCTTAAGAATGTACCAATTTCTGCCACATGGTAGACGTCTCTCAAAGCAAGAGTAAAATTCGCAGCTTCCTTCATCAGCATGAGCCAGGCAAGAAGACTCGATCTCTGAAATGACATTACGAGAAAATAATTAAATTGTATCCAAAAAGTCGCTTATGCTAATTGTTTTGTCTGCGTTGTGTTTGGCAAAATATGTAGGTCACAGGTGGGTGTGCGTAACCATTTAGAATATCGCACTCTTCCTTAATCTTAAGATTTGAAGACAGGACTTTATTATATAGGCCTAGGTTCCTGGTGAATGCATGCAACTAACGTCTGGATCTTCGTTAAAGGAATTAAAAGTTACTAGAAAACTTACATTCAGGGGCGTTGCAAGGTAGAAGGTAGTCGTGTGACGATGTTCCAGATTTGTAAAAAATGCTTTTCTATAGCTTGCTCAGTGCGCTGTGGTCTCTTTTTTTTTAACCGTAAGGGGGGAAGGGGGTATCTGGCAGAAGGTTTCTGTGCTGCAAACAAACACAGCTCTGCTCAAGTCTGGATTCGAACTCGGGCTAATAGGTAGTCAAGCGGTTATGCCACACAATCACACATTATGAAATTGCATTTATAGAGTGATCTTTAAGATAGTCATACTAGAGTCCCTACTCCCAGTTCAGTCACAGATGATAGTGTCCTGACACTCAATACTTTCTTAAAAACAATAAATGACTTTAAGTCAATTGGCATCGGCTCTTCGAATTCGTTTGCACCATACTGACCACGCCCCTTCTCACGTGCCTGAAGCAAAACAGGAAGAGAACAATTTGGTTGAGGTACTAGCAAACAGAATGCATCTAGAACAAAGGCAATCTTACCTCTACCATTAGCCCTTGCATGAACGCGAGATCTAAACATAAATGCAGAAGTGACGCACAGAAGAACACACAAGACGAGAATTTGGCAAACTTTCATTTTTATAAAAATATGAAGAATGTGTCCTAAGTTCTGAAGGGTGAAGAGAATATTCCCGAACTCACACTTTTAGTTGCTTGGTGTACTACTTCATAAGTCTTCATGTACGTATATATGTACTCCGGGTCAACGGTTGGAGAGTAATCAAGGGAAACCTTCCTAAGCTGTTGACATTTTGAACTTTGCATCGCGGTCACCACCAAAGTGCTCAGATAAACACTTAAGAAAACAAGCTCTCAAATTTTAGATTGTATTGTGCGTAGAGGAATTTTGCAAAGGAAAGTTTGTTTGTTTTTCATCCCATTTGATGTGATGAATAAATTATTTTAAATTTCGTCTGGGAATTTTCATGATTAGATCAGGACGAAATAGTCGTCTCCTTTCCATCAGGACTAAAACAGAAAGATTTTAAAACTCCTTTATACCACTTCCGGTTAAGAGAAGTCTAATTCATAGAGCGCTGGTTGTGAGTGTGTATGTTTTTCGTGTGTGAATGTTGTTCGTATTTGCATCTATATGGTTGTTGTTATAAAAGTGACACTGAGGTGGTCAATTGTATTCAAACTGAATTTCCATTTGTTTGGACCAATAAGAATTATCGTATTTTATCTAATGATACATTTGAAACTCAGTAATCTTCTCTTTGTTTAGTTTTGAATTTTTATGATCCGCTTCACATTCTTTAAGCAATAACAAATACAGTAACATAGTTTTAAAAAAAGAAAAGAATGTGATAAAGAGATATTTTGAAGCGATATAAGGTAACTTAAAGAGATGCGTAACAAAATGGGATTTGAAATAAAAAAAGACTAAATAAACAAGTTCGACATGTTGAGAGTTCATAGTTGCCAACTAAAGAATACAATTGCTTTGTGCTGCGAGCGAAAGATCTTAGAAATTTGATTTTACAGAACTTAAGGAAGCTGGTTGCTGACATATGCCCCAGACGGACCACAGGCAGAGATGAGTTAATGGGAATATGACTATGAAAGTTTTCAGGGCTTACAGATTGGCTGGCATTCTTGCTAGGTTTCCAATACATTTTATGATTTGTTCGGCCATAAACAGGTAAATTAATGAAATGTTAACAATCATAATCCAGATGTTATCGATTCTTATTTGGTTTCGTTCCCATGTTGCCCCTCTGTTTCTCTTAGCAACTCATTTCACATTGAAAGTGTTTTTTTTGTTTTTTATCTTTTGGTTGAAATTTCAGGTCTGAAGGTGTTTAGTTGGGGTAAGGTAAGACAAAGCCCACTTTTAGACTTTACAATCCATAAGGCAAATAATGTTAAGGTCATTTGTTTCTTTAGCCAACAGTTAACGAACAAGGTGTCGTCTGGCCAGCACAACCACCAACAAACTTTACATTCCCCAATTACAGGTACCAATTACAGTTGGGTGGACTTTTGTTGGGGTGTTAGGCCCAAAAAGACACTCTTTCTTTATTGTTTCTTAATTGTTTCCAACATAGCGAATAGGGTGAGAACCTTTGACGTGTACATCATGTAATGTACGTCTATGATAAAGAAGTGTAGTGACCTCCTGCCACCTTTCTCCACTTGTTTCTATCCACTTAGTAAAACCATTGACAAGTTACGTCTTTGTTTAGTACTTCTTATCCAAGTGGAATTACGATCTGCGGATGAAAATAATGAAACTACTCAAACTGTCTAAAACATAAATTCTTATAGTCAGGCGTAAAAAAAATAGGTAAACGAAAGGATCGCCATTGCAAACTGTTTTTGCTGTTAGTAAAGAGGCCCATCTCTTGGCTTTATTTTTGTTCCAATAAAGAAAGAAGTGTCCCTCCTCCCTCCTAACAGATCCTAGGCCAAGTAGTATGCTCCTTTAGTAAAAAAAAAAAAGAAACATGCATTATAAAAATTTTTTGTTTTAAATAAATTTCTCTTGGGTGACTTGAGTAGAAAGTAATAGAAATATGAACTTCATTTAGCAATATGCTCACACTAAGCAGAAGTGTTTTTTACTAGTGAAAATTTTTCTGTCCAAATAAGCTATTGAAAACTACTGTCAGCTTCACATGAAAAGTTTTACAGTTCTTCCCCTTAGACTTTTAGGTATTATCTATCAAGAGCAGGGTAAAACAAGGTTGGGTTTTGGCCATCAGCACTATTCGGAATGGTTTCGTCTGTACTCTCATAGCGTTTTTAAAAACCAGGAAGATGGAGTATATATCCACAGTAGATCGGATGAAAGGCTTCTTAAACTGGCTTGACCAAAACGAGAAGACGACATGTCCTGATTAGGGAACTTACGGTTGACGACGATGCAGCTCTCACTACCGTTCGCAATAATGATTACAAAGGCTAGTCAATACTTCCACAGCTGCGGATCAATAATTCAGTCTTACAATAAATCTCACCAAGGCGGAAAAAAAGGCATAAAAAGTCAACATCATCAAACTACATTTGAGTGAGGGCTTGAGAGGCTCAAATCCTCTTTTGTAAAAGCCCTGAACAGAAACCCTGCTGTATTGCGTAGTGCACACATGTCACCATACAGGTCGAGAATTTTTGGTTTCCCTGACCTGTTGAGATGGAGATCAACAAGTCTGGGTAGTCAAACAGAATATTGGGGCACCGTGAATCGAAATTTGGCCATAACCGTGGCCTGTCCTGCACTGTGTTATAATAGGTTGCCATAAAACGTCACAGAATATACTGAAATGTGTGATTCATCCTTTTTCTATTTTATCATTTAAAAGCCGCATGTAACCAAGATGCTGTCTTCTATGTCAGCTAAGGCAAGTTGGCGCCTAAGGTGCTCTTGAAAGAATCTCCATGGGTCATCTTTGTTACGTCGAGCACTATTTAGCTCACAAAAAAAGACTTATTTTAGCATGTTCATTCACCATACGAGATATGTGTCAATTGTCAAATGTGAATTAAAAAAAAAACCAACTGGCATCACAATTCAATCAATGTCGTAAACAAGAAAATACACGAAATACAGGCTTGGGTAATTAGTCTATATTTGCTAAGAAAATCAGTTATAAAGCTTTACAGTTATAGATCTAAGTCACGAATTGGTTAGTGCACGCTTAACTCTGTAACATCTTCTATGACAATTAAGTTTCCATTCATGATTTGCTGTAAAAGTGGCTGTAAAAATCTTGGGGAATGGTTTCTTTATATAGTAAAAAAATCAACCGGAAGTCAATATGTCATGCAACCAAGGACGCCTCGGTGAACGGGACTTATTTATTGAAATATATAGGTTTAGTGCGATGAGATGGCAGTCCATGTAATATATAGTCTATGGCAGCAATAGGCAGCTAACTCAAGCTGGTGAGTGGCTTCGAAATTTCTCCCAGTAATGGGTTGGATTATGCGCATTGAAACCATTATTATTATTATTAAACATTATTAGCTACTTGTCGGGAGGAAAGCTTTAACCCATATTAGCTTTGCCGTAAAGAAACCTAAAAGCGTATTAGTTCCAAGTAAATACGAAGAAAAATGTTTTCTTTATTGGATGGCATTATTAATGAAAGTAATCACCCGATGTCAGCCTGAAGGTTGCCATTGGAAATAAAATTAGTCTTGATAGTCAATACAATGAGCCTCATTGATAAAGACGAATTTTGCCCGGAGCAAATGATGCTTCAACTTTTGTCGCAGTTTTTTTTCAGAAGTCTTTGAACTTCCGAAACAATAACCTGTTGAGCTCTTAAAGTTTCATTTACAAAAGCAACTGCTACAATAACTACCACTACACTAACCAACATTACATTGACCACCGCTAACTGACCAGCGCAACAATGACTATCGCAACACTGAGCACCACTGCCTGACCATCCCTAAACTGCCCAGCGCAACTCTGACTACTAAAACACTGACTACTTTAAAAACAAAGTAACATAAGGAAAGAGCTGTACAATTACTGCCATATCAATATTTCAAGATTTATCTCCTTTTTCTTTATAAAAAAAATAAACAAATTAATGACTACTAATTAATTAACAATGAATAATTGTGCAAAGTTTCAACTTGATCTTTGAATGGGAAAGGGAAGAGGTGGCGTACAGAAGACTTGTACCAGACAGACAGAGGGAGTTGTCTTTCCACCCAGAAAAATGTCAGTTGTTAAGAGTAACAAAAAAACTAAAACAAATTAATTCCACTTATCTTATTCATGGCAAACCAGTAACACAGACTAAAAACTCAAAATACCTAGGTGTTATAATAAATGAAAAACTGTCATGGAATCCACATATTGATGAAACTATTAAAAAATCCAACAAAGCATTAAGGTTTTTTAAAAGAAATTTTATAAATCAAATAAGAACATAAAACTAAAATGTTATTTAACCTTGGTTAGGCCAATAATAGAATATGCATCCACCGTGTGGGACCCCTCAACTCAAGAAAACATTAAGAAACTGGAACAAACACAAAATAGAGCAGTGAGATTCATAACAAACGAATATTCACATTTGACTAGGGTAACACCATTAGTAAAATCACTAAATTTAGGAAGCCTTCAGGACAGAAGACTCAAAAGTAAAGTAGCAATTATACATAAAACACTGAACCATAATCTTCAAATACAAAAACAAAATTTAATAAAATACTCTGAAAGACACAAAAATAAAGGCACATTCCTCGTCCCATATGCTAGGACAAATTTGTACAAATACTCCTTCTTCCCTAGTGCTATTAGAACATGGAATGGGTTGCCTGAGCTAGCCAGAAAAACCAGTGACTTGGCAGAATTTAAGTCATTGGTTAATATGCATGACTAAATGCATGACGCGTAGGACGTAATCATCTTCTTTTTTGAAGTAACGTCTGTATTATATAAGATAAGATAAGATATAAACTTTGTAAAAACACATAGCTAGGAAAATCTGGAAATATTCATTGGAGGCGGGTTTCTAATTTCGCTGTTATCATGCGCATCTAATGTGCACCGCAAGGCACCTTCACATTAAATCAAAATTATCAACATCATATTCATTTACGTCTCTGAGCTTCGCGATCGAATGGTCAAATTCTAGATTGTATTTTAATATTTTAATTACATTCTTTGTCCTAAATGGAAAGTGGAAAGTTGGGTCTTTCTTTTACAGACGACATTAACTGTTTGACACAATCCTATACAGATATTAGAAGGTACTATTCATGTTCGGTAGACAGGTTTCAAATTTTGTAATCTAGGTCTAGATCTAGATAGTATCATAGAAATAATAGAATAGTTCTAGTTCTAGATCACGATTTGATCTATCATCCAGTACTACTTGTGCTAGTATATAGATCTCAATAATAATAAAGGTCAAGTTCTAGATAGAGAGATCTATATCTATACTATATTCTAGATTCTACTAGAATTCTAGTGAAATCTAGATTTGTAGACAAGATTTGTAGGCTAACACAAGATTTATTCTGTTAGACCTAATTATTTCCATATGACCAGCTTCATTCGAGAAGCTAATATGCAGTGGCGTAGCTAGGGATTTGGGCCCCCTGCATTTTGACATTTGACATTATGACATGAGATAATGGCGTAATATTTAATGTTAAAAAAATTTCGGACACTCATTAGGGGCCCTCTCAAGTGTGGGATTTTCAAATTTGGACCTTTTCCCCACCCTAGCTACGCTACTGCATATATGGTTACTCTCATAGAGATGAGACGAAAGCCTGGGCATTAGCTTTGGTCGAAACGATGTCCCCACACAGAAGTTCCGCCCTCTCCACGCAACTGATGTTTCCAAAGGAAAGTCCGATTTATGCAGTTTGAGATCAGTGGCGTTGCATCTTCTGCCAGGGTGTAGCATAGAGGCGTAACTAGACACTTGCGAGGGGTGCGGGTCGCACGGGGCCTCATGTTGTGAGTGGCATCAAACTTGCCCCAAGTTCGCTTGAGCTTTTCAATAGAAACAAAAAAAAAAAAAGGATTATCTACTCTAGACTGAAAGACTTTGAAGATTGGCTTGAAGACATTACAGAGGATGTTGGAATAAGACTTGTCACTCATGGGTCTGAAACAGTTCACCATTTGGATAGTCTATTAAAAGAAAGACGCCAAGAATCAATAAAAGTAAAGAAGATGAAGCATTTAATAGTTGTTTTTTCCCGGCGAAAGCCAAAGGCGAGAAGATTCTGAGGAAACGGATGTATTACTCGTTAGAAATAGAATCTTTATGTTGCTTCCATTCCTGTCAACAAGATCAAGTAACCTAACTCAAGTAGCCAAAGATGGATTCAATGAATAGTGGAGGTTGTCTCCGAAATATGAAAACCAAGAGACCAGCAGAGCTCATAGTCATCGCCTGCTTGGCGGGGAACAGTATTGACAGCAAGGTTTAAGATTTCGAAGGAAAAAGTAGAGAGACTATCCGAAGAGACTCTTGGACATCGTGTGTTTTCTTTCATAGCAAAAATCTGGCATTCCGTGGGCATCGCAAACAAGGTGAAGAGGAATTGGAAGGACAAAATCAATCAAGTTTTATCTAAGTACTATATCAATCAAGTTTTATCTAAGTACAATATCAATCAAGTTTTATCTAAGTACTATATCAATCAAGTTTTATCTAAGTACTATATCAATCAAGTTTTATCTAAGTACTATATCAATCAAGTTGATCGAAGTTGACATAACCTTGGTTAGGCCAATAATAGAATAAGCATCCTCCGTTTGGGACCCCTCAACTCAAGAAAACATTAAGAAACTGGAACAGACACAAAATAGAGCAGTGAGATTCATAACAAACGAATATTCACATTTGACTAGAGTAACACCTATAGTAAAATCACTAAATTTAGAAAGCCTTTAGGACAGAAGATTCAAAAGTAAAGTAGCAATTATACATAAAACACTGAACCATAATCTTCAAATACAAAAACAAAATTTAATAAAATACTCTGAAAGACACAAAGATAAAGGCACATTCCTCGTCCCATATGCTAGGACAAATTTGTACAAATACTCCTTCTTCCCTAGTGCTATTAGAGCATGGAATGGGTTGCCTGAGCTAGCCAGGAAAACCAGTGACTTGGCAGAATTTAAGTCATTGGTTAATATGCATGACTAAATGAATGACGCGTAGGACGTAATCATCTTCTTTTTTTGAAGTAACGTCTGTATTATATAAGATAAGAAGATAAGTTTTATCTAAGTACTATATCAATCAAGTTTTATCTAAGTACTATATCAATCAAGTTTTATCTAAGTACTATATCAATCAAGTTTTATCTAAGTACTATATCAATCAAGTTGATCGAAGTTGACATAACCTTGGTTAGGCCAATAATAGAATAAGCATCCTCCGTTTGGGACCCCTCAACTCAAGAAAACATTAAGAAACTGGAACAGACACAAAATAGAGCAGTGAGATTCATAACAAACGAATATTCACATTTGACTAGAGTAACACCTATAGTAAAATCACTAAATTTAGAAAGCCTTTAGGACAGAAGATTCAAAAGTAAAGTAGCAATTATACATAAAACACTGAACCATAATCTTCAAATACAAAAACAAAATTTAATAAAATACTCTGAAAGACACAAAGATAAAGGCACATTCCTCGTCCCATATGCTAGGACAAATTTGTACAAATACTCCTTCTTCCCTAGTGCTATTAGAGCATGGAATGGGTTGCCTGAGCTAGCCAGGAAAACCAGTGACTTGGCAGAATTTAAGTCATTGGTTAATATGCATGACTAAATGAATGACGCGTAGGACGTAATCATCTTCTTTTTTTGAAGTAACGTCTGTATTATATAAGATAAGAAGATAAGTTTTATCTAAGTACTATATCAATCAAGTTTTATCTAAGTACTATATCAATCAAGTTTTATCTAAGTACTATATCAACATTTTAAAACTTTATAGAAAAAGTTGTAGAAATTCTGGAGACCTTGACAAATACAGATGAAACGTTTTCTACTTCATCTACTCGAGGGGGCAGGTAGATTGTTAGCTGCTGTTTAGTATTTGTTCTCGCCTATCTTTGCTTTAGGGCAGTTTAGGCAACTATATTGAGTGAAATAAACGATTAGCAAGTCTACCAAAAAAAAAAAGTCAATTCAAGACTTTGCATTCAAACTGAATGCATTAAATTGTATTTAAATACATTTTGAACTACTAGTCTGTAGGACATTACTGAAGCTAGTAATAAGTTTGTTGAAATCGTATGTTCAGATCTTGGAATTAGTGCATTATCTGAAGCACGTATAGGCCAGGCGAAAAAGATGATAAGTCTATATGCCGCACATGATAAGACTACGCTATGAAATTTAATAATCTTTGGACCATATAATTGCCTAAATTTTGAAACGGTAATGTGGCATGAATTAACGTGATTCTTTAAGAAAGATTATAATGTTTTATGAAAAAAGATCTTATGAAACACTGTTACAATATATTTTGTTTAGTCTGACAAGTTCTTGGAGTGTCCTCTTGAGATAACAGATGGTCAAAACTCAAAATTTTTTTTTTTTTTTTTTACTTCTGGCCAATAATATAAATACAATCTCCTCGTTTTGAATACAGGCTCGCTGCTGAAAATGCTGCCAGGCGGTTACAGACTTTGATGGCTAAACATTGTCCACAAGGTAGGAATTACGAAAGAAATTTAGACAAATTTACTTTACTAAGTTGAAACCTAGGACCTAGATTAAATATTTTTTCCCAAACTTTGGTCATAGATTCTGGAGGATTTATGTCAAAACCATACAGAGTAGATACAGATCCATCTACACAAACAAAAGAAAACGAACTTAAATAGCTAGTCTTTTTGGTGTATCCGGTGTACAAAATAAAAGAAGTGTGGATAAACTTTTGCTTTTCAAAAGCCATGCGAAATGTTTGTGCCACTTTTTAGTCCTACAGAATCAAATTCCACCCCCAGAACTCTTCCCTTTCTAGCACAGAATCAATTCTCAATGGAGGAATCACTTTCACTTTATGGCAGTGGCACAACTCAAAACTTAGTTGAAAACAAATGGGCAACTAACTCTAGCGGTAATAAAGCAGAGCTGATACGAAGATCAGCTGGGTTCAAACGAACACTTCTCAGGAATGTAAAGTTTACTTTAATAATATCAATAAATTAGAATAAGATCTAGATCTAAACTATGCAGATCTTTACCATTTTCAAAAATGAATTCAACAATTTATGTTGTCTAACTACTAAGTGCCAAATTCGCATGGGGAACTTTACTTATTTTGTTATATTTTTAACTACAATAATAGTTCCGATCTCTCTTTATACATTAGACTTCTATGAGAAGAATAGCGCTGCATTTGAAAATTAAATCTAGAGATTTATTAGCAAATTATTACAAGTTATAATTTGAGTTTAGTTTCACATCTTTGGGCTTATAAGGTATATTTGACCCTCGGGAGTGTATTATAAACTATAGGCTGGTGTAGTCATGGATGGCTGCCTGGTCGTGCGGTTTGCGCGCTGGACTGTCGTTTGGATTTATCGATGGTCCCGGCCGCTCCCATCCCCCGTTGTCCTGCGGGAGGTTTGGACTAGGAAGTAAACTTCAACTCTGAAGGAACATCCGAAACAAGTAAAACATTTTACAAAACAAGAAAACACTCAGAATTATAGAACTTTTCTATTTAGTTGGCAACATTAAAGTTTAATTTAGCGTCCTTGACATTTTCTAGTTGAGTTTGAAACTCTCCAATGTAAAGTTAAAGAAGTGCTTTCTAAACATCATGAGGGATATCTGTTACAATCTAGAAAATAGCTTATTGTAGCACCATTTTATACTCTTCATTTAGTTCTACAGAAGGAATAAATGATTTAGACGACTATTTATTTTATAACTCACCAGGGATCACTAATTTACTATTTAAGTCATAACTCTCCATGGTTCACTAGTTTACTATTTATGTCATAACTCTCCATGGTTCTCTTATTTACTATTTATGTCATAACTATCCAGGAATCACTAATTAACTTTTTATTTCATTATTCTCCAAGGTTCACTAAACTACTATTTATTCAATACTTTAACAGGGCTCACTAATTCACTATTTATTTCATAACTTGCCATGTTTCACTAATTTATTAAAAAGAGAAAAATTCTAAAAGTAGTAAAAGTCATCTTACTACCAGTAAAACACACAACACCCAGTAGTAACACGTTATATTAGACTAACTTTTTCCAGCAACAAAATGTTGTGTGTTCAAAGCAGCAACAACAACAAAACTTGCTAATAAATAACAGCTTCACGAATGTTGACAACACCTGCTAACAGTATAGTTTGTGTTTTTATATTTCATTTTAAAAATCAAATTTGAAAGGGAAAAAAAGTTGATATTTAATTTTTATAAAAGTCTAGTTTTCATGTTAATATTTATCTCGACGATAGGTTCGGAGCTAATCTTTTAAGGTGAACTGGGTGACTTAATACTTCAAACCTGCACACACACAATAATTATAAAAAAAACAACCCGCATAAATAAAGTTGTCGGAACTGGTGGCTTATCAAAGCCGAAGTTGAGGCCGACGTGGGTGTTTAGACATGCGATAACTTGATTTGACTCGGTGTGCGTTTGTCTGAGTGAGTGTGTGGTTCCGTGATGCGTTTAAGACGACATTGGTAGAACAGATACAATAATAAACGGACACCTAGAGGTGTTTTTATGAACACAACATTCAAGTGTTTATTTCAAATGTTAAAAAAAAGAATAGAATTAAAATTCAATACCATACAGCAGAGTAATAATAACTAATAATGATTGCAAAGTTGACTTCAATCAACTTGATAGATTCACTTTGACATCCTCCAAGACGTCTTATTGGTAATATAAGAAATCACTAGGACAAACACATAACATTCTTCAGCTTCCTCAGAGTCTTGCTACTAATTGACCAGTCCTTTAGACAGCAACCCGAATGTGGACCAACAACAGCCTTCCCCGCTTCGCTCCAGGTCCCTACTACAACCTTCAGGCAGCACAAAAGTTGGCCACATAGTTTCCAAACATCCAGACTCTTCACAATCCCTGATGCACTTTTCTTCTCTCCATTCTAGTGTCCTACTGTTTACGTTCACTAGTGCGCACCTCAAGCACTGGTGCAAGGCAGGGTTACAACAGTATATTACTAATTTTTAGTAGTTAAAAGTTAGGCTATCAACTTCTGAGTACCGGCACCTAATCACTGAGTGCCGGCACCCATTTTTTTTTTTTACAATAAACATACATATATATATATATATATATATATATATATATATATATATATATATATATATATATATATATATATATATTGTTATAACCCTAGTGGCGGACTGAAAGGGTTAATGTGTGTGCGGCCTACTGACACACATGATCCAGGCCAATCACACAGGTCATAACAATATATATATATTGTTATATTTTTTTCAGAGGTCAGTAAAGGTCGTCCATCGAAACTGGATGAGAACTGTGTGAAGCGTGTCACTCTAATCTGGAACTACGTAGTTAAATACCAGGATGTACTGGCCGCTAAGATTAGTACACGGTAGGGCTGTGTTTCTCAACTTGTAAATGGTGTACCGTACACATACGAAAGCGTACGATATCCGCTTACAACCGACTGTTGGCATATTGATACGATGGCTGGGACGCTTCCGATGAAGGCCGTAAGCTTCATAGGCAGTTGAATAGGCCAGACCGAAAGGATGCGTGGTAGCAACGTAATTGTGCGGAGCAGGCCGTCATAACCTTTATCAAGTCGGTCACTGTCCAGTTGGTGTTTACTTCGGATGGTTTCCAGAAAACTACGACACACGGCGTCGCCACTGCATCGAGGACGATGAAACAGTAGACCACATTCTTTAAGGATGTCGTTTTCTGCACGAGGAGCGATCGGGACAAGGGTTTATGTGCGGCAATGGGTCTGTCCTTGTACGTGGACATAGCGACCTTAAAACTCGCTGCCCGCTTTCTTTTACGTTCTCCAAGGGAGAAGTCTCTAACCCTAACCCTAACCCTAGTCTCAGCATGTTTCGTTTAATAGTTTGGTTTATGATAAACGTAGTCTGTTGGGGCACCACACATGATTTCTTTCACCTATCCCTTAGTCTGTTGGACCATTGGGCCACCACACATGATTTCTTTCACCTATCTCTTAGTCTGTTGGACCATTGGGGCACCACACATGATTTCTTTCACCTATCTCTTAGTCTGTTGGACCATTGGGCCACCACACATGATTTCTTTCACCTATCTCTTAGTCTGTTGGACCATTGGGCCACCACACATGATTTCTTTCACCTATCTCTTAGTCTGTTGGACCATTGGGCCACCACACATGATTTCTTTCACCTATCTCTTAGTCTGTTGGACCATTGGGGCACCAAACATGATTTCTTACACCTATCTCTTAGTCTGTTGGACCATTGGGGCACCAAACATGATTTCTTACACCTATCTCTTAGTCTGTTGGACCATTGGGCCACCACACATGATTTCTTACACCTATCTCTTAGTCTGTTGGACCATTGGGCCACCACACATGATTTCTTTCACTTATCCCTTAGGCTGTTGGACCATTGGGGCACCAAACATGATTTCTTACACCTATCTCTTAGTCTGTTGGACCATTGGGGCACCAAACATGATTTCTTACACCTATCTCTTAGTCTGTTGGACCATTGGGCCACCACACATGATTTCTTACACCTATCTCTTAGTCTGTTGGACCATTGGGCCACCACACATGATTTCTTTCACTTATCCCTTAGGCTGTTGGACCATTGGGGCACCAAACATGATTTCTTACACCTATCTCTTAGTCTGTTGGACCATTGGGGCACCAAACATGATTTCTTACACCTATCTCTTAGTCTGTTGGACCATTGGGGCACCAAACATGATTTCTTACACCTATCTCTTAGTCTGTTGGACCATTGGGGCACCAAACATGATTTCTTTCACCTATCTCTTAGTCTGTTGGACCATTGGGGCACCAAACATGATTTCTTACACCTATCTCTTAGTCTGTTGGACCATTGGGGCACCAAACATGATTTCTTTCACCTATCTCTTAGTCTGTTGGACCATTGGGGCACCAAACATGATTTCTTTCACCTATCTCTTAGTCTGTTGGACCATTGGGCCACCAAACATGATTTCTTTCACCTATCTCTTAGTCTGTTGGACCATTGGGGCACCAAACATGATTTCTTTCACCTATCTCTTAGTCTGTTGGACCATTGGGCCACCAAACATGATTTCTTTCACCTATCTCTTAGTCTGTTGGACCATTGGGGCACCAAACATGATCTCCTACATTTCCTAAGTACAAGGTTTTTATTTCTTTTATTTATTTCACACGTGACAGACACGTATATTGTATTAAGGAAGATGTTTTGCAAAGTTTGACAGCCCTAGTTACAGATTACATTTTAAAGAGTTCTAGCTTCATCCGATCCATTTTTTTTTATTGTACTGTGAGTGTGTGTGTTGGTGTGCACGAGAGAATCAGCTATCCTGCATACTTTACGATGATTTAAAGAACAACTTATCAGATTAGGACACTGAGGAGGAAATGCTATGACATGATATGAAAATTATGATCAAGATGATAGATTACGTCTTCTCTGGATAGTCTTATCGTCTGACTTTACGTCTTTCGGTGACGTCAAGATCTATTTTTAAACTATCGGATGTCGTTGCATATTTACATGTTTTAGTTTTGCTGTAGCCTACATGTTTCGGCAGTTCCTTTGTGTCTTTCTGGGTATTTTATTAAGCTTGCTTTTGTTTTGTCTTTGTGTGTCTTCTCAGACATATCAACAGTTTTACAATCGATTGACACTCGGCCATCTAAACTTTTCTTTTTCTAATGAACAGAGAGGTAGCTGGAAAGATTTATCTCCCCTGATCTCAGTTATTCGACAAGAAAAAATTCATATAACACTCATAGCAATGTCTTCAATTCCGAAGGTAAAGAATGAGTGCAGTGTTTTACATTATTACGCAAACCTAGTTGTGACCTGCATATTTTCTCATCACGTGCAGACAAAGCCGTTGTCCTCCTGCAGTCTATTTAAATTTTCTTTTCGTCTTCTGTGCCTGTCGTCAGTAAGGAATTTTGCTTCGTGTCTCTAATGTGTCTTTGCGAGAGGTCTCCAACAGTCTCTTTCAGAGGTCATCTTCTGCCAGCTACTTCTATATACGCTAGTGCCAAAGGGAAAAAAAGTTATGCTGTAAAAAAAATCTGTAACAGTTTTAATGTTCACTAGTATGAATTGCTTTTAAGATCTCAATCAATTAAGTAACTCTTCTTGTAACTTCGTTACGAATTTTGTTTATTTGGCCCCCCCCTTTTTTTCTTCTCTGTTTCTCCAGGATGTTGTTTTTCTTTTTATATAAAAACAAATTTTTAATCAAAGAAAATTTTAAAATGAGAAAAACAACACAGTCGTTGTTTAATACAATAATGCAAAAATATTTTGAATAGTATTGCAACATATTTAGAACTAGCTTGCAAACATACTTAGAGTTGGCTTCTAAACATACTTTAAATTGGCTTGGAAAATACTAAGAATTAAGGTGACGAGTGTCAAAAATAATACTTTTACTTACTGTTTTTTTTTTTTTGCATAGCTTCTTTTCTGAACTAGCTCTGCTGTCTATCTGGACGGAGTCTTGCACATGGTATTTCTTTTCTTAACTAGCTCTGCTGTCTATCTGGACGGAATCTTGCACATGGTATTTCTTTTCTTAACTAGCTCTGCTGTCTATCTGGACGGAATCTTGCACATGGTATTTCTTTTCTGAACTAGCTCTGCTGTCTATCTGGACGGAATCTTGCACATGGTATTTCTTTCACGTTCCATTCTCGGGTTAAGTTGAAACTTTGCACAATTATTCCTTGTCAGTGACAACACATGACTACTGTCCAGCGCGCATCCCGTAATACCAGGCATCTATCCATTCATTTGACCAATGAGTTCTGTTTTTTGTAAAATGTTTTGTTTTACATGTTTCGGATGTTCCTTCAGAGTTGAAGATAGTTTGCTTCCTAGTCCAAACATTCAGCAGGACGACGGAGGATGGGAGCGGGCAGGGTTTGAACCCTCGACCGTCGATAAATCCGAACGACAGTCTAGCGCGCAAACCGCACGACCAGGCAGCCATCCTTTTCTGCCCTAAACCCAAGATCTGAGCACATGCTTTCCGGAAAGGTAATACAGGGTTCAGCTATGTCATCCCGACTAGTAGTTAACAATGTCTTTCATGGCTTCAGTTTGAGTGCGCAGGCTCGAATCAACAATTCTATTTTTAGACGTACTCGTCGTTTATTTCAGGCCAAAAACCCAAGGTAGGTGAGAAAATTAAAAGACCGCATAGCAACAAACAACCCGTCTGCTTCAGATCTAGTAGACCAGTTTTTATGTGAACCGGTACTACCCCATGACTCTAGGGTTTCTATCATTTTTCAACTGCCCTTCACCCCTCCCCCCCGCACTACCCGCATATTTTTAGCTACGCCTCTGAGTCGCATAAACTGACTCCTCCCTCACACAAACACACAGGCTTTCGTGAACCGTACATTTTGAGGATAAAATATGAATCTACACGAATTTTAGATTTTGATTCGAGTAACACCATGAGTAAAATCACTGAACTTAGAGACACTTCAGGACAGAAGAATAAAATGTAAAGTAGCCATAATACATACATAAGACACTAAACCAGAATTTACAAATAGAAATGTTCAGAAAAACAAAGATAGAAGCCATTAGAGAATGGTATGGGTTGCCTGAATCAGCCAGAAAAACTGACGACCTAGTAGAGTTTAAGTCATTGATCAACATGCATGACTAGATTGACACATGAAATGAATAGGACGTAATTTTTTTTTTGAAGTAACGTCTGTATGATATAAGATAAGAAGGTAAGAATCATTAGATGCGCTTATGACAAAGTGTGGCCACATTGAAATTGATTTTAGCACACTGTTATGGAGTCTGTGTGTGTGTTTCTATGGTGACGGTGGGAAGATGTTAGCTATGCAGTGTGAATGATGCAACATAAGCGGCATTGTCAGGTAGGACAGACGACTCCAGAACGCCAGACTGAAAAGAAGTGTTTTTGTAGTGAGTTAGATTTTGTTCAAAATATCATTTGATAGTATTAAGACATACTACATTTGTTCATTTGATCTCAAGTTGAATTTTTGTCTATATTGTAATACAAGTTCTATCTAGTGTTCTTCACAAAGACGTGATTCAAGTTAGTTCAAGTCTTATAAGTCAAGATATACTAGGCCTACAGCGGTTTAGTTGTCTACCAGCAGTTTGGTGCTACAAGTCAACGACCGTCCACAACACACTCACAGGCAGTCAATGGAGTCAAGAGCAGTCTTGATTTTAGTGGAGCTATACTTGCAGCGTCGTTCTGAATTCATGAGGTATACCCGCCAGTGGCCGCCAGCATGGGATTGCAGTAGTCAAGTTTGGAAAGTATGAACGCCCTAGCCTTTTTGTTGACTTTGTTGTCTAAATTGATCAAACCTGACCATATCTTACGCAAATACAGAAAGGTTCTTTAACGAGATGACCTAGACTTTACTTACTTACTTAGACTTAGGTCCTCCCGCGCCGTTCGGCGCATTGGGCAGCAAGCTGTCTCCATAAAGATCTGTCGCTGGCAATGTCTGAAGCCTCCTCCCACCTGGTGTCCACTGTTTTGAGGTCCTCCATGAAGGTATGGCGCCAAGTGATACGAGGGCGTCCCTGTCTGCGCTTTCCTCGTATTGGCCTCCATGTCATCGCATCTCTTGGTATACGTAGCTCATTTTGTCGTAGAACATGTCCCGCAAACCTCATGTGACGCTCTGTCACAACTTCACTAAGTGTTCGACCCCCAGTTCGGCAAAGGATTTCCTTGTTTGAGACCCGATCTGTGTAACTGACTCCCAAAATCCGTCTCAGACATTTTTATTGAGCCACATTTAGCTTTTTCTCAATTTTGACAGATGACTTACATGTCTCACATGCATATGTTGCAGTTGAGAAGACAATTGTGTTGATAAGGTGTATTTTTGTCTCGAGCCCAATGGCTTGGCTTGTCCAAATAGGCTGCAGCCTTTGGAAAATGCTTCCTGTCTTTCCTATTCGGCACGCTACATCATGGTAGGCATCCCAAGTCTGACGGGGGCACCCTTTGCCCTAACCCACTCGCAAAATTTTGGTCTTATCTAAGTTTATGCGGAGGCCAATTTTGGGGCTTTTCTATCTAGGCTCTCCGTCATTTCTTGTATGCCTTTATTTGTAGCCCCGAGTAGTGCAACGTCATCAGCAAAGTCCGTTATTCGATTTTGTTTACGCCATGGAATACCAAAGGTAGTCTGGTTCATTGCTCTCCTCATTATGTAGTGGATGGCTAGGAGGAAAAGGAAGGGAGATAGGATGCACCACTGTCTCAGACCTGTCTCGATGCTGAAAAACTCGAATGTTCCTTCTTCTGTTTAAATGCAGCAACTAGACTGGCTGTATAGGTGTCGTATGATCTGAAGGAATGTTTTTGGGATACCGTATTCTCTAACTATTTTCCATAGTGATTCTCGGTGGACAATATCAAACGTTTTCTTAAAGTCTACGAAACTGATCGTTAGCCGTTGTTGGTACTCAAGACTTTGTTCTATGATATTTCGTAGAGCGAACATCTGTTCTGCACATGATCTGCCTCTTCGAAAGCCTGCTTGTTCTTCTCTGAGTCTCTCATCTACAGACTGTTGAAGCCGTCTCAACAAAACAGTGCTGAAAACTTTGCCTGGGACAGAGAGGAGAGTAATGCCCCTCCAGTTGTTGCAGTCTGCCAAGTTGCCCTTTTTTTGGAAGCTTTACAATCATTCCATTTTGTCAGCCCTCGGGGACTTTTGAAGTTCGCCAACAGAGATTTTAGAGATCAGTCATTCTGTTAAGAATGCACTGTCCCCCATGTTTTAGCATTTCTGCTGACACCATGAACTTACTGTCGGTCAACACAAAGTTGGATCAAATAAGATTAGGAACTCTATAGACAGATGGAAGCTGACCATTGTTGAGCGTGCTGTCAGAAATAGACCAGTTTCTGTGTTTTTTTGAAAGATCTCTGGATCTACTTATGATTAATGTATTTTTCAATGCAACTCTAGTAGTGACGTGTATGAAAAGGGGCCTAATCAATATAAAAAGAAGAACTATGTAATTGTAATAACTGTATTATAATCTCCATTTCAAAACAAATTATTTATTACTAAATGTAGTTGTAATAATATACATGATTTTTCACTACATAAAAGTAAGACTTTTAAAAAGATTTTGTCAAAGAGCTATATAATTTTTATTAAAACCATATACTGTTTACATTTTTTGCGTAGTTATATAGGTTACAATTTATATTTATAACTCTTAGCCATAACAACACTGTATATGTAAACTTAATCCTTAGGCGCCCTTTTATTTAATAAAGGGCAGTGACACTCTAATAATAAATCTGCTAATTTTAGTATCCGTTAGTAGTCCTTCTAATCTATCAGTCTGCCATGTTTAGATCTCAAATACTAAACATATGATAATTGAGATACTGAAATACGATTTGTTGACATTTTGCAAAGATTTTATGCAACTGTTTTGGTGTGTGTGTATTTCCAAGGTGATGAGAAGTTAGCAATTTGTTGGTGGCTATGCATTGAGGATAAAGCAATTACGATAGGGCAGCAGTTCTCAACCCTTTATGCTCGGCGACCCCTTTTTACAATCCCCCACTTAGCCGCGACCCCCCCCCCCGCACACACACACACAGCAATAGAAGAAGAGACAATAACAATCCATTTTTTCAATGGTCTTTGGCAACCCCTGGCAAATCGTCAATCGACCCCCAAGGGGGTCGCGACCCACAGGTTGAGAACCCCTGCTATAGGGTCTAGCTAAGTGCATGGGTGGCTGCGGTATGCGCGCTGGACTGTCGTTCGGACCTGTCGATGGTCCCGGGTTCATATCCTGCCCGCCGACATACCCCGTCCTCCTGCGGGAGGTTTGGACTAGAAGTAAATTACCTTCAACTCTGAAGGAACATCCAAAACACGTCAAACAATTTACAAACATTTTTGGTGCAAATGTGAAACGGACGATGAACCAGAGATTTGAAACAGCAAAGACATGCTTTTGTAGTGGGTTAGATTTTGTTTCAAATACAATATAGTATTATGACGACTGCACAGTTGTAACTGGACTGGTGCCCATTAGATGAGCTGCTCCACTTTGTGGTTGCTGGCCAACGTTGACTTAAGAGTGAGGTAGTTAATTGGTCTATCTGGTTGTTGCATGATACCCTTTTGCACAGACATATTGTGGCAAGATAAAATAACAAATGAGGAAGTGCCACGAAGAGCAGGGTGCCAGGACATCCGCTCTGTTATCAGCAGCAGACGCCTTGGCTGGCTTGGCCACGTTCGTAGAATGCCAGTACGTCGATTTCCACAAGACATTCTGTATGTCAATCTAACGGAAGGCAGGAGAGCCGCTGGTCGCCCACCTTTACGGTAAACGGATGTATGCAAACGCAACATGAAGCTCTCCAAAATCGACACTAGGGAAAAGTGCCACTGGATAGATCCACATGGAGAGAGAAAGCATAAGGGAAGGGTCCCGTATTGCAGATGCTATACACAACAGCAGTAGAAAGAAGGGTGAAAATGCAACGGCGCGTGGCGAATGCATATGCCAAAACTGTGACCGCAACTGTGTATCAAGGATTGGCCTCTTTAGTCACACAAGAAGTTGCAAAGGGAATAGATTGTCTCTCGAGACGTAAATTGTTATAAATACACATACACGTTTATATAAAATCTATATTATCGACGTCTTTCTATTTCTCTCTTTAGTTTAAAGTGTGAAAATCCAAAGCGGCATAATGAAGTCATCAACGCCGTTCGATTAAATAAAAGCCAAACCGACAGCATGAAGAAGATCTACAAGAGCCAGGAGGGGGCACAAAATGGTCGCTGCCTGATTGGCCATATTTCTGACATCCTCGGCAACCTCAGGAGCGCCAAAGGCCTGAAAAAGTCGCTCAAATCCAAGATACGTATGCTCGTGGAAGCAGGTTACTCCAAAGACAATGTAATGGTAATATAACATCTAAAAAAATAACTTTATTTATATTATACTGTATCTGTTTTTCCAACAACTAGTTTATAGGAAATATTTTTGAAAAAGTTTTCTTTTAGTTTAGTTTCAATAAACGCATCACTATGTCATTCTCACCCGTGGTGATCGTTTGGCTAATTTGTGACAAAGCTTATATCAACTCAATCTGTCTGTCTGTCTGGTTAAAAGTTTGTACACCTTATTTCTCCCACACCCAATCCCAGATCAAGCTGAAATTTAGTACAATTATTTCTTTTATCTGACAACACATGAATTAATTTTAAAAAATAACCAACTAGTTAATTAACTATTGGTAGTTATTATTTTGTTTGGTATCTCGAACAAGGGAAAGAAATTGCTCTTCACTGAAGTGGTGATATAAGCTTAATTTGTCCCCTTATAGATCGCCGCTCTAAAGTAAGCGTGTAACAAACAATGAATAACTATATAATCTACTATTTTCATAAGCACTAGCAGAGTTGTCAGTATGTCGGCTTGAGGAAGATTGAGCATGAGTTTGAATTCAGGTTTGTCACGAGTCGAGTCTGACCTATTTCGACCAGTTTCTAGAAGCGAGTTCAAACCAGTGCAAGTGTCCAGCGTAAACAAGTTAATTTTAGGTATCCAATCAAAGAAAGAGGTTAAGGAAAAAAAAATAGCACACGTCAGCTTCTAGAAGGTCAAAGTTACTAAAATAATTATCTGAGAAGGTTCCATGAATCTGGAATGTACGATTAAGAAAGGTATAAATTAAGGGAAAGTCAGTTAGACGGGGTCCTTGCATAGTAGTAGTTCTGGTAGAGCGATGGTCCTCGCTCAGTCCTCGATTAGTAAGAGTTATAAGTTTTGTGATATTATTATTATCTCCCCCCTCTCATTTCATTGTCCCTCTTTTTCTTTTAAATCTACTTTTCATTCCTATCCAACTTTATCCTGCTGAGTGGTTAGCATGTGCGTCAAACACTTCTCTTCATTCAAGTGTTTTCATAGTGCTTCGCTTCCGTTAGTTTTCTATTTACACACATATTACAGTGTGGAATGTTTAACTGCAAAACTCACACTAAATCTCTTTTTAATGACTTAGGTAATAAACCGCAATGTGCGTATAAGCAAAATACAATAGAAAGTGTTTTTCGATCCAATTTAATTTCGGAACAATTTCCGAATTAACAAGTCGTACAATTATCCGATATGCCATAATTAAAGGCCAAGGTGTATTTCATTACTATGCAGATAAGTAGCACCAGAACTTCTTTGTTTAAAGACATGTACACTATTATCCAATACTTTTAGTTGCAACGGAACGTTATACATTTGGGCGCTGGACTGTCGTTCGGATTTATCGATGGTCGAGGGTTCAAATCCTGCCCGCTCCCATCCCCGTCGTCCTGCGGGAGGTTTGGACTAGGAAGTAAACTATCTTCAACTCTGAAGGAACATCCGAAACATGTAAAACAAACATCCAAGACACACATGACGCCAAGGTTTATCAACTATTTATAGACTTTGCCCTTGACTCCGTTTTAACTATGGGTGACCCGAATTCGTAACAATGATAACAAACTAAACACTAATGGTGTGACCTTATCCCATCCAGGCTGATTCCTCATTTCTCAGCACCTGGCCTCGGGATTCTCGAAACTCGGCCCTGACCGAATTTAGGTCTTGTATCAACCTAGTAGTCGGATCTCAGGCCTGCGTATCATAGCTGCCACTCAAGAGGAACAAACGATACTTAAGGATGCGTAACTCTTTACTTCAATTGTTTTGTTGGCTAGTAAGTTTGAAACAAACGTTGCTGAATTATATATAATGAGCAAAGTAGTGTTTGATTACATGTCGAACTTATACTTTGACAATGTTGAGAAAGTATGCATAGTTTGATTCACACACAAACACATAAGCTTAAAAAAATATAGTAAATACGTAAGAATGGGGTAGCTGACATATGTCCCACCTCATACGACCTGATTGATAATTCAACAGACAGAAATTACTTAAAATTGGAACATTTTTAAAAACTTTTTTTGTGTCGTGAAATATTCATCCACAGTCTACTCTCACAATTCTTGTGTCACTAAGTAGGCCGAGTAACAAGATCAAGTCTCTCTTTGCACGCGTTTTTTCGTGATACCTTTCGAGCAGCCCATTTAGCAGCTCGCCGAGTCGGCAAAAATATTTGATATATTTTTAGAAATCTTTACTTTCTTGATTTTGTTTTGTTTTCAGCGCAAGAGCCACTCCCTGACATATTTCCTAGCTGAACACCTCCCATCTCACTGGTCGGCCCAGATAGAGCAGGCTTGGACCACCATGCTTACATACATTTTACAACTGGGCTCCAAGCTATGGGATAAAATCGACAAAGACTCATCAGGGAAGAAAACAAAGAATTCACTTCCCTTAGCAGACATAAAGACGGGACTGGGCAGGAAAAAGTTGCCGTTTCGTTGAAGATGTTAATATGTAGGTCACGTGACTGCTTTGTTCTTTGTTCCCGTGAATGAAAGGCAAACTTGGAGGTGTACGCTTGTCTAGAAACAATGGAAAGGAAACGATCACAAGAGTTCTTAATTCATCTCAACTTTTCTTGACAAGTCAATTATTAAACTACACATGGCATGTTCTGATTGGTCAAGGCATTCTTAACAAATACAATGTTACTTTTTTTTTAAATGAAGTTTTTTTTTCCTTCTAATTTTATGCGATGGACTCTAGAGAAAAAATAAAGTAAAATTACAAAATTGTTTTTAGTTGTTTCTTTACAACGAGGATTCCCCTGCCTGACTAGACCTCTTTAATTTGTCAACCCATGATGGGGTAGCTTTTAATGATGTACTTCCTTTCAAGCACCACATAAACTTCCACACGGTTACATTCAGTAGCTGCTTCATGTTAGTCTATTTCAGAGCCATGGTTTCAAGCTCTATTTTTAGAGTTCATCAAAGAGCATTCTTGTACGTTGTGTCTGATTTGGAAGGCATTTCTAAAATTAACTAAGGTTAAATATGTAAAGCGGAGCTAACCCCAGACCCAGTCAAGTCAGAATTGAAGCTGGGACTTTTCACCTCCATTTGTGTCTGAAATATCCTGTTTGGTCAAAACCATTCTTGGTCATGAGTCGAGATGTTTGTCGGTCACTCTTGCCTCTGGTGTAAGAGGGGGCCTGGGAAATTCATTCATATTCCTCATTGTTATGACCACGAGCAGATGAGACTCTTAATCATACACTAAAATAGACTCAGTGCCAGTAGATTATGAGAATTGTAATCTTGGTTCAACAAATAATAATATGTCAATAAAATAGCCTCATTTACAGTGCACAAACATGTAATCTTCTTTTGCACCATTCCACATTCACACCTCGCTGCGCACGTAACACTCATGTATGACCACCAAATTCCCTCTGTGTGGGTTTTTGGACGGGAGCGATGCTAGTCCAACTGGAAAAGACAATTCCCTCCCTTGTGTAACAACATGAAAAACTTTCTTGATGGGCAAGTGGGTCTATGTTGAATTCCCACCTCAAATCCACTGAACCAATAGGCTTTTTGACCCCCAAAGCAAGGAGGTTACTCACTAGGACCTCCAGATGAAGCCACCTTTAGCGAGAATACTCTGGTCACATTAAATACCAGACTCTTAGGACATCCAGATAAAGCCACCTTTAGCGAGAATACTCTGGTCACTTTAAATAGCTACTCGCTTGATTCGCTTCTTGAGTTAGTCTAATATACCCCTAAATAGAGTACAGCTGTACAATACATGTACATATCTTGCAAACTGGTTGTTCGACCGTTTATATACAGTGCTTTTTTTGTGACGGTACGCACAGGTACGCGTACCGGCACCTTTTTCAATGTGGGGAAAATCATTTACTTTTCTTGTATTTTAACGTTAATCATTAATTTATTAGTAGTTAAAAATTAGGCAATCTGAGTACCGGCACCTATTTTTTTATATTTTTTTTTATACAAAAAAGCACTTTATATATATATATATATATTTGTTCGCTTTTGTCTGTGATAGTGTCCCCAGTGGTTGATTTGAGAGGTGCTGACTTGTTTTGATTCCGTCATACATTCTTCTTATTTTGCCTGCTTGAGCAGTGAGTTGAATATTTTCACTGAGCTCTATCCAGTATTCATTGGCACAAATCCGTGCTATCCTCTGCACAGTGGCTCTAGCAGCCTAGCTTCTTTCAGGGTAAACAGATTGCATTGGGTAGGTTTCGCCTTGTATATAGCGAGTGCATCTCTCTTTGCTCTGGTGACGGGTGCTAGTATAGTTGATATAGAGCTTTGTAAGTTTTCTTCCAAAGATGTCCAGGGAAGTCTTTTGTATGGTGGACTTGAGGTGTTCCCATTTTTCTGTTGCGGTATTTCTAGAAGCACTTTTGCAGTCGCGTTCAAAAGATTCCGCAAACTGTATTTGTAGATCATGGTGGCACATCTTGCTTACATCCGATTGGGGTCTTCCAATCTGCTTGGTATGGTGGATTTTTTTAGGGAGAAGATTCATCTTACAACATACCAAGTACTGCACTGTGATAGGACCTGGTAAGATTGACAGATTTTAAGCACTTTTGTCTGTGTTCCCTTACTTAACTTTCGGCCTTGAACCAGAGTCAGCTAAACGAGTTTCCTTGAGGGCAGCAATGTCTACTTTTAGCCTGGACAGTTCATCATTTTTTATTTACGGATTTTCTGGCATCTTCTATGTCTGGTAAGTTTGCATTAAGTCCAATTTGTAAAGTACGTACATTCCATGTGCCCAGTTTAACAAATGCACAGATGGGTTGAACATTACTCCGAACTCTACGCCACAACAAGCTCAGTCTCTGCTTCAGCCCTTAACGCAGGGGTTCTCAACCTGTGACTCGCGACCCCCTTGGGGGTCGATTGACCATTTGCCAGGGATCGCCTAAAACCATCGAAAATATGGATTGTTATTGTCTCTTCTTCTATTGCTGTATGTGTGTATGTGTGGGGGGGGGGGTCGCGGCAGAGTGGGGGATTGTAAAAAGGGGTCGCCGAACTTAAAAGGTTGAGAACCGCTGCCTTAACGCTATCAACCATTTACCCACAATGAATGAACTAGACGAAGTACCCACCCTATTAGAACTCAAAAAAGCCATAGACAGCATGGCTGCCGGCAAAGCGCCTTGATGTAACAGTAACCCCACAGATCTTCTGAAACAATGCAAAACTACACTAATCCAACCTCTACATGAACTACTCTGAAATGTTGGCAAGAAGGTGCTGTGCCACAGGATCTGCGGGATGCAAAGATCATCATCGTGTACAAGAGCAAAGGTGACAGAAGTGACTGCAACAACTAAATGGGAATCTCTCTCCTAAGCATTGTAGGCAAAGTCCTTGCTCGAGTGATACTTCCCAGGCTACAAAAACTTGCTGATTGGTTCTATCCAGAATCACAGTGCGGCTTTCGCTTAGGGAGATCCACAATGGACATGATTTTCTCCAGCCGTCAACTTCAGAAAAAGTGCAGAGAGCAAAGAATGCCTTTGTACATTGCATTCATTGACCTGACAAAGGCCTTTGATCTAGTCAGCAGAGAAGGCCTCCTTAAAATCTTACAGTTAATAGGCTGTCTACCCAAGCTGCTAAATGTTATTGTCTCTTTTCACCAAAATATGATGGGTACAGTACAGTTTAACGGCGCCTGCTCCGAAAGTTTCAGAATAAACAGAGGAGTCAAAGAAGGATGTGTTCTGTCCCCAACCCTCTTTGGAATACTCTTTTCAATGCTAATCCACCACGCGTTTGACAAATCCACCGAAGGCATATATCTTCACTCCAGATTCGGTGGCAAACTTCTAAATATTGCTAGACTGAGGGCCAAAACTAAAATCAGAGCCACCCTCGTAAGAGATATGCTCTTCGCTGAGGACGCAGTGGTAGTGGCACACTCACAAGAGGAGCTTCAGTCACTAATGTCCTGCTTCTCTAAGGCTATCTAACCAATAGCACAAAGAAAACTAATGTTATGGGATCACCTGCTACAGCACCACCATCCACCCTCATTGACCATAACAAGCTAGATGACGTAAACGAATTCTGCTACCTTGGATCTACAGTCCAAGATGTGACCTGTCACTAAAAAACACATAGGGAAGGCCGCATCAACCTTCAATAGACTCCGACCAAGAGTTTGGGAAAACCAGAAACTCACCACAGCGACCAAAATGGTGGTCTACAAGGCATGCGTTCTTAGCACGCTTCTGTAAGGCAGTGAGTCGTGGACAACCTACACAAAACAAGACAGGAAACTAAACTCATTCCACTTGCGCTGCCTTCGAACGATCTTAAAAATAACATGGAAAGAAAAAGTGTGTATTACTGAGATCCTCGCGAGAACGGGTCTTCCCAGCATCTTTACCGTCCTCGGGCAACGCCGCCTGCGCTGGCTCGGACATGTTCGCCGGATGGAGTCTTCTATCCTGAAGGCTTTCTAAATTTAGTGATTTTACAAAAGATGTTACTGTAATCAAATGTGATCATGCATTTTTTTCATATTTCGGAAATCCGAGTACAATAGATATACATGTTTTCAAGTTACATGAAGTTACTTTCTTCGGCCAGTCTGTATTTATTTATGTCTATGGGTTCAGTGTTTAATGAATAATTGCTACTTTACTTTCTCTGCATGGTTGGTATGGTGGGAGGCCCTATGTTACTATGAAAAGTGATTATGAGATCGTAACAATAATGAATAGAGCTTTTCATGTTTTTAGTTTATTTTTACAATTTAACAAAAAAAAAAAGATCTGTTCCTTTGTAGGCTATCCGTTTTGGATCTGTTACACTCATTTTTACATATTACGATCTGTGCTACTAAACACAGGGACTGGTCGACTTTCTTATCTGCGGCTCGTGTAATGGGGTAAATAAATCTAGAAAACTCTTCCCACAGAACAAGATAAGTGGAGAATCACCCAACGACCCCGTGAGGGCAGAACGATCATCCCCCTCCCCCCTCACGCACCCGCTTCTCGTTTCTATCGGCCACCCCTCCACAAGATCATGTTGTCCGACCCAGCCGCACCCTCACCTATCAGGTAGATGTGCCGCAGACGATAGTAAATTGTAAGAATCAGGCTCTAATCAAACAGGGCGTATGAGTTTATATCTAGAGCTTAGACTTGGCGATAATGTATTCGTATGAATAAAATATACTGGTGTGGAAAGGTTGGTAAAAAAAAAAAAGATATACCAGTTTCTGTCCACGTCATATAATTTCGCCAGAATTTCGTATTGAGGTGTGAAAAATGACGACCCGACCCCTTGGTAAAAAGTCAAATTTATTAATTAAGGATACACTTTATTGTCACATTTCACGTATCTCCAGAGACGTCACTTGTTACTAATGAAAATCTCTAAAGACAAAATCAGGTACCAGCAACATTAGCCAATGAACTTATAAATTCATTTACCGAAAGTACGACATTAAGTAGTCTTCAAAAGTCGTTTACATTTTCAGTACTTGTTATGAAAATTGTATTCTGTATCGGTTATCGTTCTTAAGTTTACATGTGCTTGTAACTCGTCGGTGAGAATGTGTTCACGAAATGTGTGTTGTGTAGTCATTCAGTGTATTAAAACCATACTATACAGACATGGTTTTAGACTCTTTTATCTTTATGTTCATGACAGTACTTAAAATATACCATCCAGATATTATTTATTTGTTTTTAGTAGAAGCAGTTACAGTCATTGGAAGCTTATACAAAGACTATCCTTCAAAACTTCAAAGCGTGGTGCTAGAAAAAAGACTAAGGATAAGAGATATTAATCTTTATTATTTAAATTGTATATAAATGAAGACAAAGCAGCACTTTGGTGCTACAAGTCAACGACCGCTAACAACACCATCGAGTCAGAGTTTTTCCCTCTCTATTGTTATAGTAGTAATACTGAGGCGGACAATTGTAGTCAAATTGAATTTCCATTGGTTTGAACCAATAAAATTTACTCTTATCTTATCATATTTTAAGAAAGGGCTCTGTATTTTGACTCTGTCACCTAAGCTTCCATATCTTTGGTGTAGGCGATTGATTAAATACTAAGGTTATGACTTTAAACAAGGGAGCTTCAACAAAATATTTGTTTTGTTTCAAAGATTAACCTGATTTATATAGGCTACAATCTAGATTGCCAGGGTGTTATGAAGCATGACCAGGATGATCTTGTGCTAAAAAAATATGCACTCATATGGTAACCAAGTTTATTCTACATTTTCTAGAATGTAAACCAAATAGTTTAGTTTCAAATGCACACGATGTGACCGCTCTTAAAGAACAGAAAGTGGGTCAGAGAGATCTACACAGATTTAAGAACTGGTGATGTTTCCGTCACGTCAAGTGAATGTCCTCTCAAGTGTTGCATGTACTTCTAATCTCAGCTTGCAGCTAGCCCAGGGATTCTCATAAAATGATCTGCGGAAACTTACACTAGAACTGTCTCATCTAATTTCAAACTTTTGTCCTCTTCCCCATCTCTTCCCACCACATCTAAAACATAAAATAACTCTATTAAGTGTCTCTTTAATAGTTACCTAGAATACAAGCCACAGATAAACTCATTCTTTTTTTTTTTTTAAACAAAGTTTAAATCAACTCACTTTGTCTGGTAAAAAATTTTACACGTTATTTCTCCCTCACCCAATCCCAGATCAAGCTGAAATTTCGCACAATTATTTCTTTTAACCTGACAACAAGAATCAGCAAAACCTAATTTATGAATTAAATGTCGGTAATTAATTATTTGTTTGTTATCTCGAACAATGGAAAGAAATTGTACTTGTCTGAAGTGGTGGTATAATCTAAAGTAGTCCTCTTTATAGGTCGCCGCTGTAACTAAGTTTCGAACAAACAATAAATAATTATACAATCTTCTATAGTCATAAGCAGCTGACTAGCAGAGTGGTTAGAATGTCTGCTTGAGGAGGTGTCATGAGTTTGAATGCAGGTCGTTCTCCCCCTCCCCTTTTAAAAAATGCTTTAAAAAAACGATTACGGTCTAATTCAACCAGATGTCCCTTTCTTCATCTCCCCCCCTCCCAACTGGCTCAGACAAGTGTTAGGATCAGAGCGTTTTGAGAGACAAGTGATAGGATCAGAGCGTTTTGAGAAAGCTAAAAGAATGAAATAGCGCTAAACAAAAACCATTGGTAAAAATATTTCTAATCTCACAGATTTATTGTTGTTGCTATAAGCTTAGTTTTTTTGTTTAAAATGATTTTCTTGTTTATAAATAATGAATCTCCCCCCCCCCCCCACCCCCAATGCTATAAATTTTGTCGGAGTAACAAGTAACTATGCCAGTAAAGACAAATGCTGCAATGCTTTTTTTTTTTTTAAGATTTATAAACAGCCTTAAGTATTGATTGTTATGGAGTGTTTGTGTTTCTAAGGTGACGGCGGGAAAAATAATCGATTGGTTGTGAATGATGCAAAATAAGTGGCATTATCGTCAGCAGTCTTAGGTAGGATAGCATATTGTCAGACTTAAAAGATGTTATTGTAGTGAATTATATTATGTACAGAATACCATTTTATATAATTACTAAAGTCTACTATATTTATTGCATTTCATCTCAAGTTGAATCTGTTTATATTGCAATAAAAGTTATATTTAGTTCTGTTCACAAAGAAGTTATTCAAGTTATTTCATGTCTTAAAAGTTAGGATATATTATGCCTACAGCAGTTTAGTTGTCTAGCAGCAGTCTAGTTGTCTACCAGCAGTTTAGTTGTCTAGCAGCAGTCTAGTTGTCTACCAGCAGTCTAGTTGTCTACCAGCAGTTTAGTTGTCTAGCAGCAGTTTAGTTGTCTACCAGCAGTTTAGTTGTCTACACGTCAACGACCGTCAACACCACTGATCGCAAACTGTCTCGGATATATCCGTTCTTTTGGTCACATCAGCTGCGTGAAGATGGGGGGTGGGGGGCTGCTGTGTAGACGACATTGTTCCGACCATAACAATGCCCGGGCTTTCTACAACACGAACCATAATCGTTACGGCTAGAGGAGGCCAACAAGATTACTTACTAGTCACAAAGTCATCAGAAAAAAAACAACAACAAGAAACGAACGAAGGCGCTGTTGTAATCTTATTTCATACGTATGTTCATGCCGCCAAAAGTAAAAAAACAAGACCTGCCTTTTTACCTGCATTGCTTACCAAACAGCAGACTCACGGGGGTGACCTACGAGTTTGCGTTAAGACAGAGAGAATCTTTGTTATCTTGCTCTTTAAGTATTGTTGTTTACTTACTGATCACCGCATTGCGTTTATTCGTGTTTTAAAACCATAACATGAAAGTGAATTTGTGAAATTTAGGAGATATGTGTTAGCTCATGAATATTTCTATGTATACTTAGGAAGTCATTTGTAAGCAAAGACGCTGTCATCTATCTATCTATCTAATCTATCTATCTATCTATCTATCTATCTATCTATCTATCTATCTATCTATCTAATCTATCTATCTATCTATCTATCTATCTTATCTATCTATCTATCTATCTATCTATCTATCTATCTATCTATCTATCTATCTATCTATCTATCTATCTATCTATCTTTCTATCTATCTATCCTCTATTTTGTAAGACAATTTCCTCAAGGATAATTAAGGTGTTATTATTATTATTATGGAAACGAATTAATTTTCATTCTCTGGCACTGCAAGGGTTGAGCTTTGTTGAAGGGAAACAATATTCATTGTAGACCTTTATTAGAATCCACTAAGAAATTTTAAAATCAGGTGATAGGTCTGCAGCAGTACTGTCCTGTGACAGATAATGAGGATCCTCTTAGGAATGCTTAATAATGCTTAAGAATAATAATAATTTAACCAAATTCCGATGTTTACACCCCAAGTCCTCCACCATAAGGATATACCTGCCCCGGAAGGATGGAGGCCGTGGATTGCAGAAAATCTTCAAACTGTGTAAGACGCAAGTTTCCAAAATACGATCAAAACTGCACGCCTCCATCAATGAACTAGCTTCCTTCCTACGCAAATATGACTATGATGCAACCCTTCTTAAACTTAACAATGTTGATGTTAATGTCGGTTTGGACGACGTCGGGCATGAGATTCGCCAATGGGAAGAAAAAACACTCCACGGAAAATTCCCGGCTTTATTACATGGGGACAACATTGACAAGGCTGCTTCCTTAGTATGGCTAAAAGCAGGTCATCTTTACCCTGAAACTGAAGGCTTTGTCACAGCAATACAGGACAGAGTAATTAGAACAAAAAATTACGAGAAACATATCCTAAAACTCAATATTGTTGACAAATGTCGAAAATGTGGAAATGTGGGTGAGTCAATTGAACACACAATGGCGGGATGTTCAGCCCTATCGGAATCTGCCTGCCTAGGTCGCCATAACCAAGTTGCAAAGCTAATACTCAGCACATGGCTTTGACACACAATTTGATCGGTAAGGATACTCCTCCATATTATAAATACTCACCACAAGAGGTTCTCGAGTCTACGGATCATCTACTCTACTGGGATAGGCCTATTTTGACTGACAAAACGGTAGATTTTAATCGCCCTGATCTGCTGCTAATCGATAAAAAAGAAAAGGCCGCTACCATTATTGACATCGCCGTACCACTATCTTATAATTTTAAAAAAACTGAGCTGGAAAAACAACGAAAATATGGGAACCTTTGCTTGGAGATTAAGCGTTTATGGAATGATCTAAAATAACAATATAACCCATTGTCATATCAACCGAGGGAATAATAACAATTGACCTCACAGATACCTTCAAGGCCCTTGGCATTCCTAGGAACATTCTCGTTGCCTGTCAGAGGGCGGTAGTTCTGCAGACCTGCCACATCACCAGAAAATTCCTCGGTGGAAACTGATATAGGGACTACGATGAATTTTGTTTCCCTTTAACGAAACTCGACCCTGGCTTCGCCAGAGAATGAATACTCGTTCTTTTATAATAATAATAATAATGAGACTAGTCTTTGAGTCCGAAAATTAATGAGGAATGCAGCATTTCCCGTGGCCACCCAGCACCAGCTATGACCTACATATTTTGCTACATCCTAGGCAAGCATAAACATTGTCAGCCGGTGGTCAATTAAGATTTTCTTTTTGACGTCTACGTCTGTCCTCGGCAGCGGATTTTCTTTTGGTCTCAAATGTGTATCCCGCGGCCTTTGTCAGTGACCTCCAGCTGTCTCGTTCTGAGGCCGCATTAAACCAGGTGCTCTCTTCTATGTCAGTTAAGTCACGTTGGCGCCCAAGCTGGTCTTTAAAGCATATAGTGACACGATAACTCAGTCTTTGCAGAGCTGTTGAGTTATTAAGACAAACAAATAAAGAGAGACAACAGAAACACATATATCTTTTCTTTTATTTCCATTTTGTAAATATTTGTATGAATTGCTAAGAGAAAAAAAAACAAAAAAAAAAAAAGTTCAACAACAGCAGTATCTGACAAAGCATACATTTGAAATGAATTTCTTTGACTGAAATGAACTTGTGCTCTACTGCATCATACAGAGCGATGGTTAAAATGATAAAAAAATGACAATATTAAAAAGATGTCATTTGTACCAACATCTTATAATTAACATTGAACATACTTCCTCACAAATACCAATCCAAACATTCCAGAGTCATATTATCAAAGTTATTTTTAGCCAAGTAGATCAGCTGATAGATATATAGTATAGAAATAAACAATGATGCGTGTCTATATTTGTTGATGGGAATAAGAGCCACTAGACGACTAACTAGAACAAAAAGACGACAGAAACATACGTTTTTATAAAGTGAAAGAAAAGGAAAATATTTAATTGAATTTAAATTTGTTAGTTTAGCCCACTCTTGTTATTGACATCACCAACACTACCTGCTGTTTCTTGTTTAAAATACTTACACCTTTCTTCAAAAAGCACACAATCATTGAAGTAAAGTTTAATAATATACAAAGTTGTCATTGGATCTATGTTTATACATTTAGTTTCTAGTATGACTATGAATCACCAATTTTACGACGTATGCTTTACTAACAACAGCATGTTCGCGTCTGCAAGGATGAGTGAAATCCATATATAGTATTGACAGCGGACATAGCCGTCCAAACATTCACGCATGCGCACCATTCTTCAATGTCACGATCTCAAATACGTTTTTTTTTCTTGCCCTCTTTCAGCTCGGCACATAAACGTCCAAGAAGCAGTTAAAAGGCAGCAGACGACAGTGGGTCACACCTTGTTCACAGTGTAGTTAGAAATATCCAGTGCGCTGGTCTCTTCCATCGTATTCCTGGCCGTTGTGTTCGCTTTGGACTCCTCGTCTTCAACAATGGCCATGATGAACGCGATAAATTTTTTCCAGGATACCTCCATTTCGGCAGTGAATTCATCTCCAAGCTCCGCCTTTACAAAATCAACAAAGGCGAAAATCATATCCTTAAAAAAAACAAAAACAAAGAGAATGTTTAAAAGAAATGTTATTATATTATATAAGAGCAATCATATTTTCACTTCCATTTAATTTTTTTTACTTGATTTAAACTTGGTTTATCAGTTACATATATTATAAAGCTGCCCACCCCATGGAATGTAGCTAGAGGGAGAAAGCAGTAAGAAAGTGAACTTTTGGTTGTCTTCTGTACTTCTCAGCCTCAATGTGGCGCCTGGATGGAGGCGTTCGTTAGAGGCCTATAAGGAAGCAAAATAGAACTCTCCGGAATCCCTTTGGGATGCCAAAGGCACGGAGTTCATTGCACTCGCAGAGATGGAGACTAACCCCAACAACATGTCATTTTCCACACACCATTCCTCATGGCGGACACACGAACGGCAGTATTATTTAGAAAGACAATGAGTTTGTTTCACCGGGGTGTTCGGCCTATGGTCTCTGGCCTGAGTGTTAGGATAAAGGCCCCCGGCAAAAAGGTGTAACGAATTCTTCTTGGAACCCAGACAGAAAGATTGCTTTCATTTATGTCGGTAGAGGAGCTCTTCCAACGGTCTAGGGCCTAAAGTTTCAAGAGGCCTATTCTCAACTCTAAAGAAAATCACAACTTGTGCCCATGGAAACAAAAAACAGTAGCCATGGGGGAAATTGGTTCGGATTCTGACTGGTTTGAAAATCAGAACAGTTAAGTAATTTTACCCACATCTCCCCTGCCATCTTTTTTTTCTGTTTTTTTTAAATTCCCAACATATCAGATAGTTGCAGGGGCTGGCGTGGTGGGCAAGTAGTAAAGCAGATTGAGGGATCTGAGTTCCAAGCCAGCACTTTGTGATTGTTATGACGACCTTTAGTCCAGCCAAGTTGAATGGGCTGCACCTGACATTAATTAATGAAAGTAAATGCTGTTGGTCATTGTTCAGAACAGTTGGCTCTCTCATTACCAGTCGGCCTTAGAAACAGACGAGCACTGAAGTTTTATGTCCCATACACTGCTAGGTCTGAACGAAAACTTTCCAAGAAACGAGGATGACGGCAAGGCTTATGGGTTAATGATTCCTTAAAATTAATTTCATTAGAATAAAATTGAAAGATGATTTGAATTTAACATTTAAATAGTTTATAACTCATATATTGTGGACGGATTTATGAATGCTTCCTTACCGTAAATATACAGACTGTCTTACAGTCCAGAATTCATTCCTGTCCTTAAATCTGTTTATAAACCAACAAGCTGATACAGGTGCTACGCTAAGATTGACATAGTATGTATGTGTGTATATTGCCCAGAACACTTTTAAACTTATCAATAAACCGACTCAAATTACATTGCTTCCACCCCACCCCAACACACATTTTGTAGCCCTAAAAATTCTTTATTTTGTGTGTGTCTCTTTCACTTTTCAATACACACACACACAATATTTTCAAATGAAACGCCCTCCCCCTCCAACAACCCACTTTTTAAATCAAATACATAGTTTGCAGTAATTGAGAATAAAAATTCATTTTTGATAAATTTCACCGCTGCGGTTACGCTGTTGAAATTGGTTTAGTTGTCCTAGGATTCAGTGAGGTAAGAACAGGTTACATTTTCCTGTTATCGTCTACTACGGCAAGTGTGAGTCTTGCGTCTAATTTGTTTGCTATGATGGTGAAGTATTTAGAAAGAAAATGTTGACAACGCTGGGTGCATGTGGGATGTGTGGCCGAGTCGAATAAATTGCTTGGGTGCCTATCAAGGAGGCTTGAGTTCGAAATCCGACTTGATCTGAATTGTTTTATTAAACGCCGAAAGACAACATTAAACGGTAACTTAATTAATGGTAACCTTAATGAATCGTAAATTTAATTAACGGTAACTCAATGAATGGTAACTCAGTGGATGGTAACTTACTAAATGGTAAACTTACTGAATGATAAACTTACTGAATGGTAAACTTACTGAATGGTAAACTTACTGAATGGTAAACTTACTGAATGGTAAACTTACTGAATGATAAACTTACTAAATGGTAAACTTACTGAATGGTAAACTTACTGAATGGTAAACTTACTGAATGATAAAGTCATTGAATGGTAAAATTACTGAATGGTAAACATAATGAATGATAAAGTCAGTGAATGGTAAACTTACTGAATGGTAAACCTACTGAATGATAAACTTACTGAATGATAAACTTACTGAATGGTAAACTAACTGAATGGTAAACGTACTGAATGGTAAACTTACTGAATGGTAAACTTACTGAATGGTAAACTTACTAAATGATAAACTTACTGAATGGTAAACTTACTGAATGGTAAACTTACTGAATGATAAACTTACTGAATGATAAAGTCAGTGAATGGTAAAATTACTGAATGGTAAACTTACTGAATGATAAAGTCAGTGAATGGTCAACTTACTTAATGGTAAACTTACTGAATGACAATGTCAGTGAATGGTAACTGAAATACTCCCAACACAACAATGGAATGATGTTGCAAATTGTAACCTTAAAAATGTTCTTAACAAATAGAGAGTTACCTTCATTTGAGCAGTCCTCACTTTTCTATTCCGATGGCTGAAAGTCAAGTTCCAAATACTCTCCTGCAAGAGACCAAACATTTCATTTTCAAAGAAAATTTGTTTTAGAAAGAAAAAAAAAAGCTTTTACATATGTTGTATGTACTTTGTCCAATCCTCTTAATGTTTATATTGTTGTAACTCCAGTGGCGGACTACTGATACACATAGATAAACAACACTTTCTATATTCTGAATCTGTTCGCAGGATTCACCAAAATAGCTATTTATAGTTATCCGCCAAATATGAGAATCTCTAATCTATTAATAGCTTTAATTACATATGGTAGCTAAAAGAATCTTGAGTACTGAGTAATAAACAACTATATTTAATGAGTGTTAAAAAAAAAGTGTGCCAGAAACCTTCATTTGAATTGGGTCGTTGATATTGTTCACTAGAAACTTCACCTCATCCATCACCTTTCTCCCATGATTCTCTGCCACCGGAAGTGATTTTAAGTCCTGGTAAGGTGTGTTTTTAAAGGCTTTGAAATATTTTTGATGTTCCGGGAAGGTCTTAAAAAATCTAAAGATAAAAAAAAAAGAGATTTTTTAAATCATGATAGCACACGGTGAATTGAAATGCAACAAAAGCGACAGACACGCATGCAATGATTTTAACAAAAAGCGACTGACAGACATAAAATGCTTTTATGTTAGCTCAAACATAGCAGAATAAGGACGGCTGCCTAGTATGCGATCTGGATTGTTGTCTTGGCTATCCCGGACTCAAACCCTGCCTACCGCCATGTCTTGAGGGTGGTTTGGGTTGGGATGTAATAATCTTCAATTCTGAAGGCATATCCAAAACATAGTTAAAAAATATAAATAAAAAAAAACTAAATAAGAATCAAGAATCGTATTTCGATTTTGTAAATCTCTGAAGAGAGAAACTAAAGTGAGTAGAAATGTGTTGAACAATATACAAAAGAAAACAATAAATAAAACTTTAACAAATGTCCATTAATAGCAAACAAAGGATGTACTCCACAGTTCTGTGTTCATTAGTTTCACTTAGGATGTCTAAGAATTTCACCGGCATTGTTCTGTTTATCGAACTGATGGCTGACATTCCCAACTCCAGAGCTGGAAACTTACCCCACCGCAAGGTTCTACAACATAGCCATGTTTTGTTTTTCCTTCCTGTAAATTACATTTTTTAAAAACTGATTAACCAAAAGAAACAAAATTACTCGCCACGAAGCACTATGTTTTAAAGATGGCCTACTTTCATGAAAATGTGCATGCCAGCATCCACCACCAGCCTCCCACCCATTCATCGACACAAATCCAGATAAGCTTAAAACAAAGGCAACTCACAAATTATATACTTAGTTATTCACATATCAAACTGAGCAATTGACAAAACTTAAAACCTAGCTAGTCTGAAAAATAAATACAATACATAATTACAAAATACACATAGCTACTCGCAAATCAAACCAAGTTACTCACAAAATAAACCCAGCTGCTCAAAGAAAAAACATAGCAAGAGACTTACGAACTAGCTACTTACAAATCAAATCATGCCACACAAAAATAAACCCAGCTGCAAAACAAAACATAACAAAGACTAACCAACTAGCTATTCAAAACTAAAACCCCTGTCACACGTGTATTCTGTGTGCACGAGTCAAGATCCCAAGAGAAGCGTAAACAGGAAATTTATTTATGATTTGGATTCACAAAGTTTCGAGTTTCTACGTAAATAAATAAATATCTGGAGAGTTGTTTTTGACTTACGGTACTTTCGATTTCAAAATTGAGCTTGTGAACCTATAAGTAGGGTAATCAAACTTATATCAAGGTCCGACAGTTTTCAGCTTCTTGTTAAGTCTACTTTTATGAATCTATTATTGAAATTAAGTTCTACTAGTCGACCCACAGTGTAGCATACGCCACTATCTTGCAGGGCCGGCCATAAGCCACTGCAAACTATGTGACCGCAGTGGGCCCCGCACTTTCATAGGACCCGCACTAATTCTAGGTAGGTGTAAATGATTAAATTAACTCATAGCAGATTTCCCGCGGCCTCCTGATGTAAAGGGAGCTCCTGGAAATCTCATGAAATGTATAGACACAAAAATTGTCATTTTGGGGTGAAAAACGCCAATCCTACGAGTGATAAAAAAATGGCATTATGCAATGTCCTTAGTTGTGAAATCTAGTGAAAGAAGCTTTTCGTGCCTCAAACTAATGAAGAATTACTTGAGGTCAACAATTCTTGTAGATAGATTGAAACATTTGGTAATTCTTGCTATTGAGCGTGATCTATGAAAGAAATAGAATTTTTAAGTACTGTATGACGTCTCTACACGTATGGCTCGTAAAGTAATTCTATACGTAGTAAAGAATGAAAAAATGCAAATACGAATTTATTTTCTAATACAAACTCTTAATTTTTACTTATTATCCGTATCCCTTCCCAAAATTGGCTATGTGAAATCCATTTCGCATAGGGCCCCACAATTGTTAAGTCCAGCCCTGCTATTGAGTGACGGGTGAATACAGAGTAGATTACTTGTTCTCCCCCCCCCCTTTTTTTCCGCCGTTAAAGTTACGTGGGGTAACTCTAGTCTGACTTGCAAAAATAAAAGAATGATATTTCCTCTACTTCTTGGTGTCCAAACTGTTGAGCCATGAAGAGAATTATTAAGTTCTATTGTGTGTAAAAAGCGTGTTATCAATCTTTCCATGGCTTCTACATTTAAGGAATGAGAATGTTTGATTTCATAAAGAAAGAATTATGTTACTTCTTCAACTAAACGTTTGCCGGCGTATTTAGTTAATTAGATCTTGTTTCTGAAAATACTATGACGAATAAACCCAACCGAGCTACATCCAAAACAAACTCAGCTACTCCCGAAACAAACCCAACTACTCAGATATCAAACCCAGCTACCTCCAAAACAAACCCAGCTACTCACAAAACAAACCCAGCTACTCAGAAAACAAACCCAGCTACTCAGAAGACAAACCAAGACCTACTCCATAAGAAAAGGCACTCCTTTCATCTCTATGTGTTTCTCTTCGAATATGATTCGTCCTGAATTGAAAACGAGGTCTCTGTCCTCATCCTCCAAGATCGGTTGATACCCAAGGATGTCAAACTTCTCCTTCGGTGTCGGGGATTTCACTTTCTCTTTATTCTTGGCTGTCAGAGACAAAATGAAACTAAATTTAAGTTAATAAACCAAGCGCTCTATTCTTACTAAGACAAATGTTCAAACTGAGTGTACAGACTACAAAAAGACAAATCAGGGATTTGAACAAGGTTTGAAGAGTGCAAAAAATGCAATGCTAAGATTTTAGAATTACTGATGCCGGGCCAGCAGGATAGGAGAGAAAAGCTGTTATGCACGTAATTTCTTTACCATTGCGTCCTTTGATATCCGTAATCTTACAAGTATTGGAACCAATCACGAGTTTCTTGTATATAGATCAATTTTTCTATCATTCTAGCCACCTCTCTCTCTCTCTCTCTAGATAGACAGACAGACAGATATATAGATAGCTAGATAGACAGACAGACAGACAGATAGATAGACAGACAGACAGACAGACAGATAGACAGACAGACAGACAGACAGACAGATAGATAGATAGATAGATAGATAGATAGATAGATAGATAGATAGATAGATGATAGATAGATAGAGATATCTGAGAATGTTTTAATGAGGAATTTCACACTCAAAGTTAATCGCAGTAATATGCTCTGTCTATGTTTTTCATTCTACAATTCCTTCTATCAGCTTGCAGTTTCTTAATGGGCTCTAAAAATTAAAACATGGCTAGTTGAGTGGACGCGGATCTCTAAAAGGGAAGATACTGGTTTGACCGTTATAATTTTTCAACTATAATCTCATAAAATTAAATTTGGCTTGCGTCTTTAAAATTTTGAACACAAGTGCGTTAGTGAGTGTTATAAAAATTATATGCTGTATCGGTTGTCGTTCTCATGTTTACAAGTGCTTGTAACTCGTCCGTAAGAATGTGTTCACGAAGAGATGTGTGTTGTGTAGTCATTCAGTGTATTAAAGCCATACTAAGTGGACATGGTTTTCGACTCTGTTATCATTATGTTCATAACACTGAATCAAAACTGTCAAGTTGTAAGAATTTCGAAATGGATAGGATATTTCGGCCAGAGAAGTTTGACATCGAGCCCACAGCACCTCAAGCAGCAGAGCATTGGCAGCACTGGTATGAAACTTTTAAAAATTTTGAATCAGTAGTATCAGTAGATAATCTTGATATTAAAAAACTACTGATAAACTATATCTCTTTTGCTGTATACCAAATGATACTTGATAAAGAGACATTTGATGAAGCAATCCAGACTCTATAGCATCTACATTCAACCAAAGAATGAGGTGTTTGCTAGGCACAGGTTAGCCACTTGCAAACAAGAGCAAGGTCAAACGATAGACGCCTACATGCAGAAATTAAGAATTCTATCCAAAGATTGCAACTTCAGAGCGGTGACTGCTGAACAACAACGAGAAGAGGCTATTAGAGATTCGTTTATCAATGGACTAGTGTCCAGCAGCATTCCAAAACGTCTACTTGAAAAGACTGTTTTGAGTTTAAAGGACGCCTTCGAGGAAGCTCGCTTACTAGAACATGCTTATCAGCACTCAATACAATATGAATCATAACAGCCGGAAACGAATTGCGCGGCAACTACTCTCATCAATTTTTTGGCCACACCCTCGCCAAATGTAACGATTCCTCAAAATGCAAGCAATTCACACACACATGAAGTAAATGCATTAGCTAGGAAGTGTTACTTTTGCGACAGGGTTAAGTATTCCCGCTCTCAATGCCCTGCAAGGGAAGCGACATGCAATCAGTGCTTCAAAAAGGGTCATTTTCAAAGAGTATGCAAATCTAAATCTTCAACAGTGTCGTCTATCTCTACTGTGCAGCCTTTGAGTTTAAACAAATCTACGATACCCATTTTCATCAGCAACGTGCAAATGAAAGCCCTAGTAGACACTGGGAGCTGTGAAAGCTATATTTTGACGCACATTTCTAAAAAGCACAAATGGCCGACATGCTCCTCAGGCAACAGAATCTTTATGGCTTCCACCCATCTATCTCGAATTACTCAAGGACATATCTAAGCTAACATACGACTCAAAAATGAACGATACGAAGGAGTTAAAATTTCTCTACTAGACAATTTGTGCTCCGACGTCATTCTTCGACTTGACTTTATAAGTTTGCACCAAAATCTGTTTATTCCTTTTGATGGTCAGAAACCATCGTTGTGCCTGAGTACTCTCCAGCCAGCGAGGGTAGAGGCTCCTAGCCTATTTAGTAATCTGTCACCAAACTGTACCCCAGTGGCTACAAGGTCTCGCAGATACTCAATTCCAGATAGAAAGTTTATAGAGAAGGAAATTCAACAACTGATAAAGGATGAGATTATTGAAACATCTAAGTCTCCCTGGCGTCACAACAGACATAAGAAAAGAATGGTTATAGACTACAGTCAAACCATCAACCGGTTCACTCTACTAGATGCCTACCCTATGCCCAGAATTGATGAACTAGCAGAAAAGATTTCCCAGTACTCTGTATATAACACTTTAGACTTGAAAAGTGCATACCATCAGATTCCAATTAAAAAAGAGGAAAGGCCGTTCACAGCCTTCGAAGCATGTGGGAAACTGTATCAATTCCGTCGGATTCCGTTTGGCGTTACGAATGGGAGTCACCTGTTTTCAGCGTATGATTGACAAAATCACTGACACTTTTGCTTATGTGGACAATGTGACTATCTGTGGTGTGGACTCTGAATCGTTTGATTCTACATTGCTGAAACGTCTGAAATAAAAATATTTTATTGAATACTTCAATTATCAATACGTCCGTACTCTGTACACCGGATATACAAAATAAGCTTGCTATCACAAGACTTGCCTCTATGAAATCTGTTGTATCATCTTTCAAGACGAGCTCCCCGATAAAACGTGTGGATGACGGGACTCAGTGTGACCTGTTTGTGACTAGCCTGTTCACGACGCAACTTTGAATGCTAGGGACAAGTTACAATGGTGTCAGGAAAGAGATCTACAAATATTTTCTGACATGAACCTGGACATATTTTCTTAAGCAACATCAGAAGTCAACAATCTCCTGGGGGGGGGGGGGGGAGGGGGCAGGGTGGAATTCATTTAATAGAATAAGAATTTTGTTCCTCTTACAAACACACACACACACGCAACAAATACTTTTTGGTGTAGAATTACGGTAGGATAACTAATTTCTGTAGGATAACTAATTTCTATAGGATAACTACTTTCTGTATGATAACTATTTTCTGTATAACAACTTTTGTAGGATAACTAATTTCTGTAGGATAACTAATTTCTGTATAACTATTTTCTGTAGGATAACTACTTGTAAGATAACTATGTTCTTTACAATTACTACTTTCTGTAAAATAACTACTTTCTGTAAAATAACTACTTTCTGTAAAATAACTACTTTCTGTAAAATAACTACTTTCTGTATGTTAACTACTTTCTTTAGGGTAACTACTTTTTATAGGGTAACTACTTGTAGGATTACTTTGCTTAGAATAACTACGTTCTATAAAATTACTACCTTCTGTAAAATAACTACTTTCTGTAACATAACTACTTTCTGTAAAATAACTACTATCTATACGATAACTACTTCTATAGAATTACAACTTTCAATAGAATTACAATGATGCCATTAGTAACTTTATACTTTTGTCTCAATGACAACTTCATAGTACATTCGGCCTAATCCTACGTTACGACAGAACTTTGAAAAAACAGTCTTTGTGTAACCAGTAGCTAGGCCAAACTGGACGTTCTCGTTGAAAGTGAGGCAACTGGTACTAAATACTCATGGCTAACATCATTCAAAAGGTAAACAACTCTTAACAAAACGCTGGGGAAACAACTTCTTCTCTTCGACTCAATCAGTGGTCTCTGTGAACACCAGGAGGTGCTCGAGCTTCAAAACAAACAACAACGGCGACCACCACTCTATAGTTGGAAAAGAGCAGAATCGGCCCAGTGCGTGATAGGTGCAAATGAGATGAGGCTGTGTTGAGTGATATCGCCAGAATCTAATGGTGACTCAAATAAAACAAGTGGATATAATTAGCTCGAAACATAAAGGCAGAGCCCCTTAGAACAGACAAGGAGAATCAAAGGTGAATAGGAGACAAAGGGAGATAATATGAATGGTGGGTAAAGTTTCAATTTGAAATTTCTTGTTTCCCCTTTTAATTTTTTTTTTTTTGCCAATTTAAATAACAAAATCACTCCTTGTATTCAAAGCACCACTTATCTTTTATCTACAAACAGTAAACCTTTTTTTTTAAAAAACAAATCCTTGTCAAGAGTGAGCGAGCCAATGGTCTGCAGTGCATTCTATCATATAACATAATGATTTACCTATGTAGGATTATTGTCAATCTTAAAGAATTAGCAATAACGATTGTACCACTTTAACAAGTGCAACTATAGAAAGAGTTTCGTTATTCTATACAAACACCCGTAAAACACACAATGCATTCATTTCTGTCATCTGTCTTTGTTTAAAGATTATGTAATTGAGTTGTGACACTGTATTGTTTAAAGAGTGTCTGTAATTGAGTTGTGACACTATAGCTATCGGTTTTAAATTCAGATGTTCGCGTGGGCCGTTTGTATAAAAGGAACCTCAAGCTGGCCCCGAGAGGGCTGACATGTCAAGGTATAAGGGCTTGGTGCAATAATGACATCGAGTTTAATTAAAATGTAGGAGAAAAGATAATTAGTTCTTAAGATGTGAATATGATATGATCAAATGTATTTTTTCAAGATCATGAAATCTGGTTGGGAATTCTGTTATTCAATAGCCAGAAAAGTGAATGGGAGACGCAAGATTTTTCTCTTCTTTCTTATCCTGCCCCTTACCTAGATAATATAATAAAGATTTTTTAACGAGCACAAAGCAGGTACATTCTGTTGAAGATAGTGTCAATCTTTATAAATAATATTCGATGTTTATTACAGTGGGAGCTGTTAGAGAACTGACAGAGTCTGCATGTGTAAGCGAGATATAGTGCGTATGTGTATGAGAGATATAGTGCGTATGTATATGAGAGATATAATGTGTATGTGCATGAGAGATAAAGTGTGCATGTGTATGCGAGATATAGTGTGTATGTATATGAGAGATATAGTGTGTATGTGTATGCGAGATATAGTGTGTAAGTGTAAGAGAGATATAATGTGTATGAGAGATATAGTGTGTATATGTATGAGAGATATAGTGTGTATGTGTATGAGATATAGCGTGCATGTGTATGCGAGATATAGTGTGTATGTGTATGAGAGATATAATGTGTATGTGCATGAGAGATATAGTGTGCATTTGTATGAGAGATATAGCGTGCATGTGTATGAGAGATATAGTGTGTATGTGTATGAGAGATATAGTGTGTATGCGTATGAGAGATCTAATGTGTATAAGAGATATAGTGTGTATAAGAGATATAGTGTGTATGTGTATGAGAGATATAGTGTGTATGCGTATGAGAGATATAATGTGTATAAGAGATATAGTGTGTATAAGAGATATAGTGTGTATGTGTATGAGAGATATAGTGTGTATGTGTATGAGAGATATAGTGTGTATGTGTATGAGAGTGTGTGTAGTATGTGTATGAGAGATATAGTGTGTGTCACGTACACTGTATCTATATTTAGCTTGTCGGCAGAATTTTAGCTACCTCGGGGAATTTTCTATCACGCAGCAGGATCATGTTTGGAAATAAATGTGATTGGTTTTGAAATATTAATTATTGTACATTGAGCTGCATTTATTGGTTGGCATTGCAACGAGGGGATGTTAGACACGTGACAACGCGATACCCGGGGAAAGATTCTAGATTTTTAGTTAGTGTCATACGGAACGTGTTAGGATTCAGACGTATATTTTACATTATTGTGTAGATCATTTATTTAGCAGAATTATATTTATTCTGTTCTATTCAAGTACATTTAACCATTGTAATTATTTGTGAATAGCTTTTCCAAGTTTTGAATTAAAGCATTTGTTTTAGACGAAGAGAAGTTTCTTCATTGAATATAGTAACATACTTAGATCGACTTAGCGATTAGCAACGTCTAGATTATCCTCTTATCAACTGGCAACATTCTGAATGATCGTATTATCAACTAGATCTAGCTACTTCTATATGATCATCTTATTAAAGACGATTTCAAGATCCTCGGCAATTACGATCATTGATTGTGCTTCAACGTGACATCTTAACATCAAGTTTGATTGTAACATTTAGCACTATTGATGATCGTAACATCTGGCACCTCCGGCATTCGATAAAGATCATCAAAAAGATCATCAAAAGATCATCAAAAAGATTATCAAAAAAAATAATTTTTTTTCAAGATCTAAGGACAAATTTTTAAAACTTCGTCAATTACAAAACTTCGATTTTCTTCAACTTGAGAATAGTTCTACTGTGTTCAAAGGTCAGTTTGGTTATCGATATATTATATTATCATAGATATAGATCTACGATCGAGTTTTCACTATAACTCTCGAGATCTAATATTATTATTTTGTATTGGCATTGGCAATAAAACCAATATCATTCAACTGGCACGTTACATAAGCCAAGTAATATTCAACTGGCATAACATAAGCCCAGTATTATTTAACTGACACAGTAGATAAGCCCAGTATCATTTAACTGGCATTAGTATTATAGATAAGCCCAGTAACAATTAGCTGGCACTATAATTTATCAAGTAGACATTTTTCTACTATTTCATATCAAGTCAATCGTACACAACGACGACTTTAATACTACAAGTTCTACTAGATCTACAATCTCAAGAGAGAAAAAGTTCATAGCCAGTACGGCTCAGCAATATTTCATTAACCTGATACGGTTGAATAAATCCACACGTCCCACGACGACTTCAGTAGTAGATATAATCCTACTGTTCAAGATTATTAGCCAGTGACGGCATAACTAACATTGTTATATTCAAAACAGTACACTTGTATATTCAAGTTCATATATTATAAAACACAAGAACTATACAATGGATTCAAGTTCTAAACCTAAACCTAGAACACAAATATTGTTAGAATTATTGGACAAAGCAAAATCACTTAAATTACCGCTACATGAACAACAAGCCTGGGCAGGTCGACAATTAGATATAGAAGATGAAAAAGAAGCAAAAAGACGTCAAGAAGATAAACAAGAAGCAGAAAGACAAAGAGAACATGAAGCAGAAAGACAAAGAGAACATGAAGCAGAAAGACAAAGAGAACATGAAAGAGCACAAATGGAATTTGAAAAATTGAAAATTCAACATGAAGAAAATAAACTCAAGTCTGATCCAAAATCAACAGAAGCCAACACTAATCAAGCAAGTTCCAATGTCTTTGATCGATATAAACTCATGTCAAAGATTAATTCATTCAATGAGTCTACAGACAACATGGATTCCTACCTTATTAGATTCGAGGAATTAGCAAAACGTCTGGTTTACCAGAAGACCAGTGGTCAAGTTCCCTCCTTAGTTTACTGACAGGAAAAGCAGTTGACATTTGTTCGCAGTTGTCAGTCAACGAGCGCAGTGATTATCATGATATCAAGGAAGCTTTATTACGTCAGTACGGAGCAACCTCAGACAACTACAGAAAGAAATTCTATAGATCAAGACCAAAACAAGAAGGCGATCCTCAAATTTTTGTTTCCAACATGACCATGTGGTTCGACAGGTGGATATCTCTTGCTAAAGTGGAAAACACTTATCAAGCTATCAGACAACATATCATCATTGACAATATCACGCATGCTCATTCAGAAGACATCCAATCTTATATACTTGAAAGAAGTCCTTCTGATATTCCAACGTTAACCAAAATCATCAGACAATATAAAGCTGCTTATCCAAACAAGCCAGTCAAATCAGCAGCAGACGAAAACTTTGTCTGTTTTTCACAAGACAAAAGAAATTCACAGAATACAAAATATGACAAAATAATTTGCAACAGATGCAACAATATGGGACATTTTGCTTCTCAATGCCGCACCAAGATTATTGAATGTTCACAGTGTCATATGAAAGGTCATCAAGTTCATGAATGCAGAAGGAAACTGTTCAACACCAGCAATCCATACCATGGCAAGCAATCTACAACAAATCAAAGATATAATGAAAGACCTCGTTACAGAAGTCACTCTCAAGACCACGATATGTATATAAGAAACTTTTCTACCAAAAATGATAGCGCGGAACATTCAACCATGACTGTCATAGCGAAATCAAATGGTCTTAAATTCTATCCAGGTTTGGTAGGAAATCAAAAAGTGCAGGTGCGTCACGTATTACGAATTGAATTCTACTTTTAAATGGCTTGCCTAGGGGAACGTGACAATAGAAAAGCAGTTGTGTCACTTATCTTAAGTCTGAATTTAATCAAAGACTTACAATGAATAACAAAAAAAAATGACACAAGAAATCGGAAGGTAAACTATCAACTTAATGTTTAATAAAAGATAACTCGAATAGTACTTTTAACTGTATCACATAAAGCAAAAAAAAACCAAATATTTACTCAATACAGAATGGAAGGGTTGACCAAAACCCTTTTACAAAAATGGCATGTAAAAATATTACAATACAAGAGTTTGAAAATATAATTACAAATACAAGCAAGGCCTTGAAAAAGAAAAATCTTAACTTACACGATAAATAGGTATACCACGCACGGGTCACGCAATGTCTCCGCTATTCTGTCTCACGGCTGTCTCCGTATGTCTGTCCGTCAACGTTACACGGGCGGTCTTTTTATAGTCTACCGCGCGTCGATATCAAGACAAATCTAGTAGTTTCTAGAACCAAATAAGTCATCACTTTCCCAGATCTAGAACGCTCTTCAAAGAGACAGAAGAAAAAAAAACCACCCTCCTTTCAACCAGAGGTACACACATAGGTCAAGGACCGGTCACTGTCTGTGTGGCTTGACTCGCCGCGAAAAATAAAATAAAAAAAAAAACAAAAACTTATTACACAAGGGGCAGACAACCTACAGGTCAAGAAAAAAAATAGTATCTAGGTAACAATGCCTAGATACGTAACACCTCCCTCCTAAAAATAAAAAGTTTACATTTCCACGAAATGGAAATCTTTTTAGAATAATTACAAAAATGATATTTACATTACAGAATGTATTTATCATGATATATATAAAAAAAAATACATCAAAATACTTTTTACAATCTAGATAAGGCATCGGCGATAACATTTTCGCTGCCTTTTATGTGTTTAAGATCTAGGTTGTACTCTTGTAAAAATAAACTCCACCTGAGAAGTCGTTGATTCTTGCCAGACATTTTGTGGATAAATGTAAGGGGATTGTGGTCAGTAAATACAACCAGTGGCCATCTGGACCCACTGATATAAAAATCAAAGTGTTGTATAGAAAGAATCAACCCAAGACATTCTTTTTCCACAGTAGAATAATTTCTTTGATGTCTATTAAATTTCTTGGAAAAGAAACAAATAGGGTGCTCTACTTGGAAATTATCTTCTTGGTAAAGGACTGACCCAACACCTGTGTCACTGGCGTCAATAGCTAACCTAAAAGGTTTTCCGAAGTCAGGAGCCATCAAAATGGGGGAGCTAGATAATATCTGTTTAATTTGGTTAAAGGCTTTCTGACATTCATCCGTCCAAGTAAATCGGACGTTCTTTCTCAGGAGGTTTGCTAAAGGACTGGCAATGACAGAAAAATTTTCGCAAAATTTTCTATAATATCCAGACATTCCCAAAAATCTTCGGAGTTGTTTCCGATCAGCAGGAATAGGGAAAGCTTGGATAGCTTCTACTTTGGTCATTACAGGTTTCACCTGGCCTTGTCCTACAATATGGCCTAAGTATTGGATTGAAGCCTGGCAAAAATCACTCTTACTCAGGTTTACAGTAATTTTTGCATGTAAAAGTTTAGTAAAAGACAATGCAGTTGTTTACAATGGCTAGAAAAATCTTGGCTAAAAATTACTACATCGTCTATGTATGCGTGGCAATTCTCCATGTCAGCAAGCAGGGCATTTATCATTCTCTGGAAAGTGGCAGGAGCATTCTTCATGCCAAATGGCATCACTTTGTATTGGTACAGACCATCAGGGGTGACAAAGGCGGAGATTTCCTTTGCCCTATCAGTCAGGGGAACCTGCCAATAACCTGAAAGTAGGTCTATTTTGGTGATGTACTTAGCGTCACCAATACGATCTATGAGATCGTCTATCCTAGGGATAGGAAACGAATCGGTCTTTGTTACAGCATTTACCTTACGGTAGTCTGTACAAAAACGATAAGTCTTGTCCTGTTTAGGTATCAAGACACATGGGGAGCTCCAGCTACTGGAACTTGGTTCAATGAGGTCATTTTCAAGCATATACTTGATTTCTGACCTAAGTATGGCAAATTTTTCAGGGTTGACCCTGTAAGGATGCTGCTTGACTGGAGTAGCCTCGCCAACATCTACATCATGCATTATAACATTAGTCTGTTTTGGTACATCAGAAAAAATGTCATTAAATTCATTAATGAGTTTCATGATAACTGGCCTTTCTGTCGAAGACAGATGAGACAGTTTTACATCCAAATTTTGTAATACAAAAGAATTAGGTATTTTGTATTGTCCAAATTTCTCCTTTACAATATCATCATCAATAGGAGAAACATGGCTATTTGAACAACTTTTAACTGTATTTAAAACACAATTACTCTTCTCTGAGTGATCTGGCCGAGATACATAAGGCTTCATCATGTTTATATGACATAGCTGAGTCTTTTTCCTACGGTCAGGAGTTTTGATTGTGTAATTGAGGTCACTAATTTTGGTCTCAATTTCATAGGGACCAAAATATCTGGCTTGCAAGGGTTGACCTGGTATGGGCAAAAATACAAGCACCTTATCCCCGGGAGAAAATTCTCTAACACGGGCCTTTCTATCATACCAGCGTTTCATGCTGGATTGGGTGTTTTGTAAATTATTTTTGGCCAGAACACAAGCATCATAAAGTCTAGTTTTAAACTTAATTACATATTCTAAAAGTCCTTCAGTGGCTGTTGGTGACAACAAAGTCTCTTTTATACATTTCAAGGGACCGCGCACCGAATGGCCAAAGACTAAGTCAAAAGGGCTGAATCCCAACGATTCCTGGACGGATTCACGGGTTGCAAACAGCAGCATGTGGATTCCTTCGTCCCAGTCTTTTTCGTGCTCAAAGCAATAGGTTCGGATCATGTTCTTGAGAGTCTGATGGAATCGCTCAAGAGCGCCTTGCGACTCGGCATGATACGCACTCGACCTGCAGTGTTTGATGCCCAACTGAGTCATGACTTGCTTGAAAAGATTGGCCGTGAAATTCGTTCCTTGGTCCGATTGGATGGACTTTGGTAGACCAAATAGAGTAAAGAACTTGATTAAGGCCTTTACAATGTTTGATGCTTTTATGTTCCTTAGAGGAATAGCCTCAGGAAAACGAGTTGAAGCACACATAATGGTCAACAGGTATTGGTTGCCAGCTTTTGTCCTTGGGAGAGGACCAACACAGTCAAGAAGTACTCTGCTGAAAGGTTCTTCAAAGGCTGGAATCGGCTTCAGAGGAGCAACAGGGATCTTTTGATTTGGCTTGCCAACCATCTGACAGGCATGACAGGATCGGCAGTACTGGATGACATCTCTCTTCAAACGTGGCCAGAAGAAGTGTGACATAATCTTGTGGTATGTCTTGTGGATGCCGAGATGACCTGACATTGGTGTGTCATGAGCCAGATTCATGATGTACGCTCGGTATCTTTCTGGTAACACGATTTGATGGCATATTCTCCATTCTTCTTCGTTGGATGCGTCTGGAGGTTTCCATTTTCTGAAGAGCATATCATCTTGGATGTAGTAGCACGTTGATGCTAGCTCTGCCTCTTGTGATGTCATTGCGGTTTCTCGAAGTTTGGCGAGCTCTGGATCCTTCTTTTGGTCCTCAATCAACTGTTTTCGAGTTGATGCCGGCTTTTCAGAATTTGGCGTTGGTTCTTCTTCAAGAGAAGCAAAGAATGTGGTGCTCAAGTCCACATCATCGTGGTTACTGTTAGCCTTGATGACGTTCTCTTCTTGAGATGCTTTCAACCTCATTGCCCTTGTTACTGCACACGCTAGATATAACTCTAGGTCTTCCTCGGGTGTGGCAGATAAGTCGGGTGTTTGAGTGACGATGGGTTCGGCTATCACCTTTCCACCTGCTAAGTCATTGCCTAACAGCAACGAGATGCCTTCCAATGGTAATGTTGGTCGGACACCTACAACAACCGGTCCAGTAATGAGATTTGACTTTATGTCGATTAGATGTAGAGGCACATCTATACATCCAAGCTCTACGCCTCGTAACAGGATGCTCTTCCCAGTCGATGATGATTTTGACAAGGGCAAGATACCCTCTAAAAGTAACGATTGTGAGGCACCTGTGTCTCTCAAAATGGTGATAGGTCGTAGACTTGTAGAATCACCGGGTAGTGATACGAATCCTTCCGAAATGAAAGGCTTAAAATCCTCTAAGGAAACATCAATTTTGGTTGATGCAGACTGGACTTGGGTCGAACTCTCGCTGGAGTCATTGACATCTCTAGGAGACGCAGTGGAGAAACTCTTTCTTGAGTCAGTAGAACATCTTGTGGATGTATTTGGAGAACTCTTGATGGAGTCATTGGAACATCGGGGTGATGTCTTATGGGAACTCTGGATAGAGTCATGGGAACATCGGGGTGATGTCTTATGGGAACTCTTGATGGAGTCATGGGAACATCGGGGTGATGTATTATGGGAACTCTGGATAGAGTCATTGGAACATCGGCGTGATGTATTATGGGAACTCTGGATAGAGTCATTGGAACATCGGCTTGATGTATTTGAAAAACTCTTGATAGAGTCATTGGAACATCGGCTTGATGTATTTGAAAAACTCTTGTTTGAGTCATTGGAACATCGGCTTGATGTATTTGAAAAACTCTTGTTTGAGTCATTGGAACATCGGCTTGATGTATTTGAAAAACTCTTGTTTGAGTCATTGGAACATCGGCTTGATGTATTTGAAAAACTCTTGTTTGAGTCATTGGAACATCGGGTTGATGTATTTGAAAAACTCTTGTTTGAGTCATTGGAACATCGTGGAGACATTTTCGGAGAGTCTTGTACAGTCAATACATTTGAAACAGGTGGTGTCGAGGTATTCTTGATATGACTTGAGGATGAGGGAGTAAACCTCGACGACCACTGTACTGTGCAAGCGCTGACTTTTGAAGGAGCTTTTTCGTTTCTCTTCTTCAATTTCCAGCAATCGTCAATTTTATGGCCTTCTCGTTTGCAGTAGGAACAATTACCTTTACTTGTAGTAGGTTTTCTGTCATTTGTACTGCTGTTCTTGATGGAGTTGCTAGCAATGGACTCAGGCTGTTTGACTTGTTTTGGCTTGACATCCGTCATATACTTGGCAAATTGATGTGATATTATATAATCGTCTGCCAACACTGCAGCCTTGTGCACATCTTCCTCGCCACGATCAGCTATATGCGTACGGACGTCCAGCCGCACACAACTCTTGAACTCTTCCATCAGCATTAGGTTCTTGAATTTGGCAAAGTCGGTGCCGATTTCCCTGGAAGTGAGCCATTTCTCAAAGCGTCGCTCCTTTTCCCGCAGGAATTCTACATGGGTTTGGCCATCCGATTTGCGACAATCCCTGAACTGCTTTCGGTAAGCTTCCGGAACAAGTTCATATGCCTTAAGAATTAAGGCCTTAACAACATTATAATCTTTTTGTTGTTCAATGGTCAAAGAACAAAATACCTCTGCAGCTCTACCAGTCAAAACTGTTTGCAGCAAAGTGGGCCACAAAGTTTCAGGTACATTAAAATTTTTCACAGAAAGTTCAAATTGTGGAAAATAATTGTCAATTGTGGCTTCATTAAAACGTGGAATTATTTTCAAAAATTTTGTTGCTTCAGCAGTATGACTGGCAGGGGAAGAATCTGGTCTTACATTAGCAGCTAACTCTAATTTTCTTAACTCTATTTGTAATTTCATTTCTATTTCTTTCTGCTCTCTAGCCGCTGCAAGCTCTAATTCTTTTTGTTTAATTTCCTTCTGGGCTTCTATTTCCATTTGTTTTAATTTTATCTGAAGTTCTAAATCTGATTTACCCTCATCGGGTCTAAGGGTTTCTAAAAGGTCTTCAGAAAACACTTCCTCGTCTACATAATGAATTACAATGTTATCTCTGATTTCTTGTTTAAGGGCATTTGATTTTATTTTTAACCCTAAATGTTTAGAAATAAGGACCAGTTCCTTCCTAGTGAAAGCATCAAGCTCTTCCACAGAGGGATTTGCAAGAAAAACCTGAATATCCATGGCTAACTAACAACTATTACAAGCAAAAAAAAATATGTATACAATGTAAATATACAGTACAAAATCAGTACAACAAAAAACCTTAAGAGAGTTTGGTCAATACTATTGATACTTTATTTCCGACTCTTTGACACAAAAAATTTTTTGTTAAAGTCAACTTCGCCTTTACAAAATTACTCAAGTAAGACGAAAATAGGTTCAGAAAAATATCCGGGACGAAAGCCCTCAAATTTTTGTTTCCAACATGACCATGTGGTTCGACAGGTGGATATCTCTTGCTAAAGTGGAAAACACTTATCAAGCTATCAGACAACATATCATCATTGACAATATCACGCATGCTCATTCAGAAGACATCCAATCTTATATACTTGAAAGAAGTCCTTCTGATATTCCAACGTTAACCAAAATCATCAGACAATATAAAGCTGCTTATCCAAACAAGCCAGTCAAATCAGCAGCAGACGAAAACTTTGTCTGTTTTTCACAAGACAAAAGAAATTCACAGAATACAAAATATGACAAAATAATTTGCAACAGATGCAACAATATGGGACATTTTGCTTCTCAATGCCGCACCAAGATTATTGAATGTTCACAGTGTCATATGAAAGGTCATCAAGTTCATGAATGCAGAAGGAAACTGTTCAACACCAGCAATCCATACCATGGCAAGCAATCTACAACAAATCAAAGATATAATGAAAGACCTCGTTACAGAAGTCACTCTCAAGACCACGATATGTATATAAGAAGAACTTTTCTACCAAAAATGATAGCGCGGAACATTCAACCATGACTGTCATAGCGAAATCAAATGGTCTTAAATTCTATCCAGGTTTGGTAGGAAATCAAAAAGTGCAGGTGCTACGTGTCACGTATTACGAATTGAATTCTACTTTTAAATGGCTTGCCTAGGGGAACGTGACAATAGAAAAGCAGTTGTGTCACTTATCTTAAGTCTGAATTTAATCAAAGACTTACAATGAATAACAAAAAAAAATGACACAAGAAATCGGAAGGTAAACTATCAACTTAATGTTTAATAAAAGATAACTCGAATAGTACTTTTAACTGTATCACATAAAGCAAAAAAAAAAAACAAATATTTACTCAATACAGAATGGAAGGGTTGACCAAAACCCTTTTACAAAAATGGCATGTAAAAATATTACAATACAAGAGTTTGAAAATATAATTACAAATACAAGCAAGGCCTTGAAAAAGAAAAATCTTAACTTACACGATAAATAGGTATACCACGCACGGGTCTTGCAATGTCTCCGCTATTCTGTCTCACGGCTGTCTCCATATGTCTGTCCGTCAACGTTACACGGGCGGTCTTTTTATAGTCTACCGCGCGTCGATATCAAAACAAATCTAGTAGTTTCTAGAACCAAATAAGTCATCACTTTCCCAGATCTAGAACGCTCTTCAAAGAGACAGAAGGAAAAAAAACCCACCCTCCTTTCAACCAGAGGTACACACATAGGTCAAGGACCGGTCACTGTCTGTGTGGCTTGACTCGCCGCGAAAAATAAAATTAAAAAAAAAAAAAAAAAACTTATTACACAAGGGGCAGACAACCTACAGGTCAAGAAAAAAAAATAGTATCTAGGTAACAATGCCTAGATACGTAACATACGTGACACAGGAAGCACATCTATATTAATCAAGAAACGTTTTGTCAAGTCAAACCAACTAACAGGCAAATCAGTTCAAGCCACAGCATTCAATGGCACTGTCAGCAGTCTACCAGAAGCCATAATACACATTAAGACGCCATTTTTAGCGGTCCAACCGAAGCCTTGGTTGTCAGCAATTTACCAGTTGACTTAATCATAGGCAAAATTGAAGGAGTCAGAGACTGCACACCACAAGAACTTTTAGAGTGGGCAAATAACATTGTACGAAATCAAGAATGTTATACAGTAGTAACCAGATCAATGACCAAACCAAAAGAACATGTTGAATCAGAACGAGCAAGCCAAAATGAATCAATACCTAAGACACAAGTACAGACCATTCAAAATGAAACAGAACCAGTGATCAGAGCATTAACTGAAAATGACGATGTATTGCCACAATTCCAACATGATGAATTCAAATATGAACAGAAGATCGATTCATCATTGCAAAGACTTTATAAGAAGGCGCAAGCAAACAAACAATCAACATTCACAGATGAACCATATTTTCAAAATGGTATTCTTATGAAGAACAGTCACAATAAGAACGAAACAATACAACAAGTACTTGTACCTCAAAAATACAGAAAAGAAATATTGGCAACAGGACATAATCTTCCACATGCAGGTCATATGGGTGTAACCAGAACGAAGAAAAGAATCCTTCAAGAATTCTATTGGCCAAGCATCACCAAAGATGTCAAGAAGTATGTCAGCTCTTGCCATGTTTGCCAAATGAAACGTTTTAAAGGCAATACAATACAATCAAGTCAAGCCACGAAGTTGATGAGCAAGCCAACATGGACATCCCTACTCACTGAATGCCCATCCTTACCTATCACAAGTCCATCCCTATCTCCCACATGTCCATCCTTGCCTATCACAAGTCTATCCCCATCTCCCACATGCCCATCCTTGCCTATCACAAGTCTATCCCCATCTCCCACATGTCCATCCTTAATCATTGGCAACAAAGACTCTATATCTCAAGTCTTATACAAGAATTCAAGAACACTATCCGTTAGTGCTGCACTATGCAGAGACAATTTATACGACAAACAAGATAGCCTATGTAACAAGGCAAATATCAAAGAATCCACAATACAACCAGATTCAAACTCATTAGAGACAGAAACAGCATGTCAGCAAGCCTCAAATACCAGAAACTTTGTCATATCAGCATGTGAGCAAGCTAAAGAAGCCACAGATAAAGCAAACAGAAATACTCAAGCTAGAGTCAACAAAACCAGAAAACTCAGACAATTTGAACCAGGAGACAAAGTATGTTTATTGTTACCAGACAAGAACAACAAGCTATTTATCAAATGGCAAAGTCCATTCTCAGTACTCAGAAGAATCACAGATGTTGACTATGAAATTGACATTCATAACAAGAAGAAAATATACCATATCAACATGCTACAAAAGTACAATACTGAAACAGATGATGATACAAGTACAGAACAAACAGAAAGAGTTATGTCATGTTTAGCAGTCATACCCGAAGAAGAAGAAAATGATATGGATGATTGCAATGATTTCATAATGCCAGATACATCTACAAAGCAAACTGAATTTTGGCAAGATATCAAAATTGATAAATTATCACCTCAAAGACAAAAAGAATTGACAAACATTCTCAAAGAACATTCAGAAATATTCACAGATGTTCCAGGAAAAACTTCTATTGTCGAACATGAAATCATACTTACAGATTCCAAGCCTACAAAATCAAGACCTTATCCTTTACGAATACACTACAGAGATTTTCTTCAACAAGAAATTAATCAACTTTTAGAACAAGGCATCATAGAACATTCTAATTCACCATATGTTGCACCAATTGTACTTGTCAAACGTAAACAAGCATCAACTCCAAGAATGTGTGTCGATTTCAGACAATTAAACAAAATAACTTGCATCGATTCATATCCCATGCCTAACCCTGAAGATCTTATGACACAATTTTCAGAGGCAAGATTTTTCACCAAACTAGATTTATCTAGAGGTTATTATCAGATACCTATGAAGGAAGAATCCAAACCTTTTACAGCCTTTACAACAGCTTTCGGACTATTCCAGTTCAACTACATGCCATTCGGATTGGTCAACGCCAGCAGCACTTTTAACAGAGCTATACATTGAATACTGAACCAACGAAAAGACACAGTATCTTACATAGATGACATTTGCATATTCCATAAAACATGGAATGAACACATGAAAGGATTACATGAAGTCTTCAACATAATACAACAATACGGCTTCACGATAAAACCCAGCACGGTTGAATATAGTAACATACTTAGATCGACTTAGCGATTAGCAACTTCTAGATGATCCTCTTATCAACTGAAAACATTCTGAATGATCGTATTATCAACTAGATCTAGCTACTTCTATACGATCATCTTACTAAAGACGATTTCAAGATCCTCGGCAATTACGATCATTGATTGTGCTTCAATGTGACATCTTAACATCAAGTTTGATTGTAACATTTAGAACTATTGATGGTCGTAACAGTGTGTATGTGTATGGGAAAGAATGACAGAGATTGCGCTTTTAGAAAGATCTAAGAAAGTATGTGTATGAGCGAGAGTGTGTGTTTGTATGAGAGACAGAGTATAACAGAGATAGCGTTGTTAGAAAGAGAGAGAGAGAGAGAGAGAGAGAGTATTCAGAGATAGAGCTTTTAGCGAGAAAGAGATAAAATAATGTTAGTGAGTTTTAAATCAATGTAAAGAATCAGTTGCGATTCTTAAAAAAAGACAAAACATTACTCTATCAGACTATGACTCTCGGACTTGTCGATGGTCCCGTCGTCCTGCGGGAGGTTTTTACTAGGAAGTAAATTATCTTCAACTCTGAAGGAACATCCGAAACATGCAAAACATTTTACAACTTTTTACAAACAAATCAAATTTTCTCTCAGTAAAACACTTGTATCACTTTTCTCATATTCTTTTTGTCATTGACCAGCATTCCTATTTCAAGTTCTATTGAGTAGCGCACAGATGTGGATGTTTTTGTTGTAAAGAGATAAGACGATGTTCTATTCGGTTAATATGTCGATATGAACTATTGCATATATTTATGTACCAAGTATTTATATTCAATTATTAAAGTATCATAAACAATAAGAGGTCTACAGTACCGTACTTTATGCTTCGTCCCTCTGCCAATTACTCTCAGTGGTCTCCCAATCTAAAGGTATATGTCATGAGAACACAGGGAAAAAACATACTGCACAACTACTGTATGTACCCAATGAGATGATACTTAATAATTAAAAAGAAATACACGGGGGCGATGTTTTGACTGATGGGGATAACCAAACGTGACGAGTCACTGATGTAATCTATTTCAGCAACCAACAGGTAAACGCCACAGGTAATCTAGGCGTTGAATCTTAGACGCCTGTATCCCAGACACTATCACCACCACGATTTAAACAGACAAAAGAAAACATTGACTTGGAGAAAGAGGTAATGTTGGCAGACGAGGGAAGAACACGAACAAGGGGTTATCCACATTGGACGTCACACTCAGGCTGATGGCACGTCCAACAATCCACCCCCTTATATCCGTCTAAATACGAGTGAGCGTAAAAGCCCTTATTTATGTTGATGGAGATTCTTTTTTATTACTGCGTGCTATTATGCAAATATAATGAACTATTATAAAGTTGTTGTTTTTTAGTCTATAAAGCAACCAACGAGGCCAGATTGTAGAGTGAAAATGTACTAAATAGACTCGTTTCTAGACTAGTGATTAACAAGGGTGTGGCTTATAAACGGAACAAATAAATTTTCTCAGCTAATGTCTAGCAGCCCATAAGATAAGGTTAAGCTCAGAGATTTAAGACAAAACCCTCAGAGCACAATTAAAAATCCCCGTACATCTTCTAAGACTCAAAACTATTCTGATCTCTATCTTGTGCTTTCGTGTGACTATGTCCGTATGTGTGTGATTGATTGAGAGTGAGAGAGAGAGAGAAAGAAAAGAGAAAGAGAGAGAGACAGATGGGGTAGGTCTTAAAACTTCTACGCGATCAGACGAGTTTTAAACAATTTTGAATAGTTATTAGTTTAATATATTGTTTGTTTCTAATGTAGAACGCGACAGTTACAATGTGACAGACAGAATGTGACAGATGGAGTATGACGGATAGAACATGACAGAGTATGGCAGATAGAATGTCAAATAGACATATAGAGTATGAAAGATAGAGTATGAGATAGAATGTGATATAATGTGATAGTTAGAATATAACAGATAGAGTAGGATAGAATATGACAGAGTATGACAGATAATGACAAATAAAGAATGACAGATAGAATGAGACATATAGAGCATGGCAGATAAAATCTGACAGAGTCTGACATAATCTAATAGAAAGTGTCAAATATAACAGGATAGTAGGAAGATAGATAATGACAGAAAGAATGAGACACAAAGTATGAGAGCAATAATGTGACAGAAAGTGACATAAAGAAGGTGATAGATGGAATGGGACAAAACGGGAACGTGACAGATAGAATGAAAAAACATGACAGATTTCACATAATTTGGAGATATTCTAATAGTGACAACGTGAAACGAATACATATTGAAGTGGTAAATGTCGCCACCGAATAACGTACAATTCACCACTCATCTCGTAGATCTCGAGAGTTAGCCGTGTCCAATCACATCAAACTAAGCATTACAATGGCTTGAACAAACAGGAAACAACAAAACAAAGGGGAGTAATACCTATACAGCATAGAATTGAGTACGTAGGCATAGCAACGGCTGCAGTGTACCCCTCACGTCATTCGATGTAGGCTACGTCATTGCAAGCTGTAGGAGGCGTCACTGACATCTGAGGAAAACGTATTTGAAAAGTTAACAAAATCTTGATGACAAATCTCTTCAATGTGAGCATGGAGATGGGCTGGAATGCTGTTAAGAGAGACTAGTGCGAGGATCTGTGAATGGATATGTTTATGTTTGTAAAATGTTGTTTCATATGCAAAAATAAAGATAAATAGATAGACAGATAGGCGCATCGACAGACAAACAGATATACAGAAGACAGATAGATAATTAGATAAGATAAGATAAGAAAGATGTAGATAGATATATAGATAGATAGTGGTGTCAAGCAGGGATGTGTGCTCGCACCTACTCTGTTTGGCATATTCTTCTCCTGTCTACTGCATTATGCGTACAACGACATAAACGAAGGTGTGTTTCTCCATACAAGTTCCTCTGGAAAACTATTTAATGTATCAAGGCTGCGGGCAAAAACCAAGGTTAGGAAGCTACTCGTCAGGGAACTCCTGTATGCTGATGATGCAGCTATTGTGGCTGATTCTGATATTCAGCTACAGTCCCTGGTCGACAAACTATCTGCTGCTTGCCAGAAGTTCGGCTTATACATCAGTCAAAGCAAGACTAAGATACTTGTCCAAAACACAAACACTGCACCTCAAGTAAGCATTAATGGCCAACCACTAGAAATTGTTGATCACTTTTGTTACCTTGGCTCCATCATATCCAACAACACTCTACTGGATAAAGACATAAACAACAGGATAGCCAAGGCAATGGCCACCATGTCACGGTTGCAGAAAAGAGTCTGGGACAACATATTGCTGACTAGCAGTACTAAAGCCCTAGTCTACTGGACCTGTGTGTTGAGCACCTTGCTGTACGGAAGTGAAACATGGTTAACCTACTCATGGCAGGAAAAAAAGCTGAATGTCTTCCACCTCCGATGCCTAAGGCGGATCTTTAAAATAAGGTGGCAAGATAAGATAACCAATGAGGAAGTGCTACAAAGAGCAGGGTGCCAGGACATCCGCTCTGTTATCAGCAGCAGACGCCTTGGCTGGCTTGGCCACGTTCGTAGAATGCCAGTAGGTCGACTTCCACAGGACATCCTGTATGGCGATCTAATAGAAGGCAAGAGAGCCGCTGGTCGCCCACTTTTACGTTATACGGATGTATGCAAACGCGACATGAAGCTCTTCAAAATCGACATTGGCAACTGGGAAGAGGTGGCACTGGACAGATTCACATGGAGAGAGAGCATAAAGGAAGGGTTACAGATTGCAGATGTCATACACAACAGAAGCAGAAAGAAGGGTGAAAATGCAACGGCGCCTGGTGATCACATATGCCCAACCTGTGACCGCAGCTGTATATCAAGGATTGGCCTCTTTAGTTACACAAGAAGTTGCAAAGAGAAAAGATCGTCTCTCGAGACGTAAAATGCCACAGAGATAGATAGATAGATAAATAGATAGATAGATAGATTGATAGATAGATTAGATAGATTAGATAGATTAGATAGATTAGATAGATTAGATAGATAGATAGATAGATAGGTAGATAGGAAGATAGATAGATAGGTATATAGGTAGATAGATAGGTAGATAGATAGGTAGGTAGGTAGATAGGTAGATAGGTAGATAGATAGATAGATAGATAGTTAGATAGATAGATAGATAGATAGATTGTTAGGTGGTTTGTAACAAGTGAAAAAACTCACAGATGTGCATTTGTTATTGTTTGTTAGATTCTGTCGAGTCTGTGTGAAATGCGTGAGTATATGTATGTATGTATATGTGAAATGCGTGAGTATATGTATGTATGTATGTGTGAAATGCGTGAGTACATGTATGTATGTATGTGTGAAATGCGTGAGTATATGTATGTATGTATGTGTGAAATGAGTGAGTATATGTATGTATGTATGTGTTAAATGCGTGAGTATATGTATGTATGTATGTGTGAAATGAGTGAGTTTATGTATGTATGTATGTGTGAAATGCGTGAGTATATGTATGTATGTATGTATGTGTGAAATGCGTGAGTATATGTATGTATGTATGTGTGAAATGAGTGAGTATATGTATGTATGTATGTGTGAAATGAGTGAGTATATGTATGTATGTATGTGTGAAATGCGTGAGTATATGTATGTATGTATGTGTGAAATGAGTGAGTATATGTATGTATGTATGTGTGAAATGAGTGAGTATATGTATGTATGTATGTGTGAAATGAGTGAGTATATGTATGTATGTATGTGTGAAATGAGTGAGTATATGTATGTATGTATGTGTGAAATGAGTGAGTATATGTATGTATGTATGTGTGAAATGAGTGAGTATATGTATGTATGTATGTATGTGTGAAATGAGTGAGTATATGTATGTATGTATGTATGTGTGAAATGAGTGAGTATATGTATGTATGTATGTATGTATGTGTGAAATGAGTGAGTATATGTATGTATGTATGTGTGAAATGAGTGAGTATATGTATGTATGTATGTGTGAAATGAGCAGAGGCGGCCTTAAGGGGGGTGAGTAGGGCAAGCATCTCCAGGCCCCAAAACCTTTAAAAGGAAAAGGGGGGGGGAAGAGATAAAGAAATTCTTCTGTTATCGTCAGCTTATCGTACAAATATTCTTGGCCCTGATATGAGACTCGCCAAGTTAAAGCCACCTCTGAAACGGGTGAGTGAATTCTATTGACGAAATGTTATCCTGTGAAATGAAAAAGCCAAATGAAAAAACAACAACACACTTCTAGAACTGTAATGAATGTCTATAAACATATCTTTCACGTTAGATACTTTAGCATCTTCTTATAATTTGTTTATGAGAGAGACATCAGAATAAAGAGAGAGAAAATGAAGAAAAAGAGACAGAAAGAGAGAGTCAGAGTGAGAGGAAGAAAAAAAAAGAGTTTCAAAGTTCTTTTTCAAAGTATAAAGGGAACTAATTCAACTTTTACCAGCTTATTTCTTTCCCTTGTTCGAGATACCAAACAAAATAAGTGATTACCAATAGTTAATTAACTAATTGGTAATTTTTTTTAAAATTAATTAATTCTTAATTTGTTCAGTAAAAGAAATAGTTGTATAAAATTTCAGCTTGATCAGACAGAGTTGATATAAGCTTTGTAGCAATCGGTAAAAATATTTGTAATTGCGAAGATTTATTATTGTTAGTCTAAATCTATTACCAATATAAATACATAACTGATCCAAAGTAAGTGATACAGCTACACTTCATATACACCTACTCTACATACAAAGCTTATATCACCTCACTCTGTCTGTCTGTCTATCTGTCTGTGTGGTTAAAAGAGTGTACACGTTATTTCTCCCACACCTATTCTCGGATCATACCGAAACTTCGCACAATTATTCATAATCAATAAAAACAAGTAACCAATTAGACAATTAATTACTGGTAATTCATTATTTTGTTCAACAGTAACAAGGGAAACTAATACTTCAGCATTCACAGATATGGCTAAATTTGTTGGGTATAGTCCCCTTTAATGATTGATAACGCTATTTCTCCCCCACGCATTCTCCGATCAAGTTGATACTCTAATCTGCTATTATTATACCTAACAAAACATGAATCAACAAACAATAATACTCTAGTAGTCATTAATTATTGGTAATTATTTTCGTTTGATATCGAATAAGGGAAATACCTTGTAAATTATTGGTAAATATAATTTTAAGGATTCTCCTTTAGATAAGCTTTGTAAAGAATTTCTAAAGGATCTAAATATATAATTCTCATCTTCCCTCAAGAGTTTTGTCGAGTAGTAAGGAGTAAAGGAAAGTCCACGAGAAAAAAAGGGGGAGGGGGGAAAACACGTAGTCACAAAATAGCAGGGCAGGACCGTTGCAATATCACTCTTTTTTTTTATATTTCTACCTCACGTTAAAAAAAAAAAGGGGGGGGGGAGTAATCTACTATGTAGTAACTATCGAGGCGACAGAGCACGCTCAAGAGTTTGGACACAATGGAAAGATCACTCTTTTATTTTTGCAACTCGGACGGAGGGAGTTATCCTAGGTAATTTAAGAGCGAAAAAAACGAATTTTCGTCTGTATATTTCAGGAGATTTGTATGAGTTGTCAAAAGATTATAATAATTTCCGGATATTTCCAGAACTTTTCGTATATTTTGCAATTTCAGGAGATTTCCAGGACCTTCTGACAGAGGCCGCGGAAAATCTGTTATAAGTTATTAAATGGTTTAATTTAATAATTTATACACCTAAAATTAGCGCGGGTCCTATAAAAGTGCTGGCCCCACTGAGGTCGCATATGTTACAATGGCCTAAGGTTTGCCCTGCAAAATAGCGGCGTATGCTACGCCGCCGGTCGACTAGTTTGTTATATTTTGCTTGTTTTTAAATATTAAAAAAATGCTTTTTCTTGTTTTAATATTCCATTTGTAAACATTTTAAATAGATCTAGATCTACTTGTTATATCAAGAAACATAGGGAGATGAACAAGCCTCACCACATGTTTGTGTAGCACACATGAAGTAACATATTGTGTCCACACATGTTGATGACAGGTCTAATAATTAGAATCAGGAACAGAGCACATTAATTTGGAAAACAAATTGCATATAATTCAGACCAAAAAAAAATTGACTTTATTGCAATTTTTTTTAGAACTGGTAAAGAAGATGTGCTTCAAAGGGAGGGGAGTGAAACCTTTTTTCATCTCTTCATATCCTGGATAGATTGACGAAAGAAACAGTTTTTGTAATCTTGTTTGGTCATAAAGGAAGAAAGATTTTAATTAAAAAAAAAGGTTTCCTTTCACACCAGTGGAGTTGAGGTAGTTGTATGCTTAAGTTTTTGGGAGGTTACGAGAGTAATAGTGAACAAATAAGAACGAGTAAGGTCGAGACAGCACATGGCTATGCATACGTGTGAAACTGGTAATGGTGGCTTGGGGATGGTTTGTGATAGAAATTATTGCTTTGACTTTTAACCTTTGAGTTAATGACATAATTGCTGTACGATGTCAGTCTTCTATGTCAAAAAGAATAAGCCTTTCTTATCTAAATCCGTTTTACCAATGGGGTATTAATACTTATATTATAGTGTACAATTTACACAAATACACTATTTACATTTATGATTTAAATACCACATGACAAGCGAACAGATTAGAGACAGGGTTACTACAGCGATTGGATCCCACGATGACCTGCTAACTATTGTAAAAAAAAACTACAACAACTAAAACTCTATGGCCATATTACAAGGTCTTCTGGGCATGCAAAGACCTCCATTCAGGGAACAGTACCAGGAAAAAGGAGAGGCAGACGGAGAAAGCAACCGGAAGACAACTTAAAAGAATGGACGGGCTTGACATTGAAAGAGGTTCTATCTATGGCAAAAGAGAGAGGAAGGGAGAAAGACGGTCGACAATCTTGTGTGGTGCCCCAATGGTCTAACGGACTAAGGGACAGGTGAAGGTGTGCAAGTGATGAAGTAAGAACGATGCTTTTGAGGGGTTTGATAAAACAAAATGTTTTTGGGGGGTTTGATAAAACAAAATGTTTTTGGGGGGTTTGATAAACAAACAATGTTTTGGGGGGTTTGATAAAACAACAATGTTTTTGGGGGGTTGATAAAACAACAATGTTTTTGGGGGGTTTGATAAAACAACAATGTTTTGGGGGGTTTGATAAAACAACAATGTTTTTGGGGGGTTTGATAAAACAACAATGTTTTTGGGGGGTTTGATAAAACAACAATGTTTTTGACTACAGACAGCTCTAATTGCGATCAATAACTAAAGTGACATTTTTTTCTCTGTTTTTTTTCTTTAAAACAGGTAACATAAAATTAAACTATTTAAAAAAAAAAGACAAAGTCCTCCTTTACAAAGCTGATGACTTCTAAGAAGAGCCATTATTTTACACTTTTACTAGTGAATGAGAAATACAATGTTTGTTTTTACAACGTTCACACATTTTCTTCCAATATTCTCTATGCATGTCGGGAAGGGGGATTTCTGCCCCAAATAGTGTGTGGTACAGGTGGCCCTTTTACTTAGTTTTTTTTTTCTATAAATACAATAATTTTAAAATATTCTGAAATAAAATGTTTGTTTTTTTAAACTAGACATTTAGTATTATTGAAACAGAAGGAGATAGAAGACCACACAATGTGTGATGAATGCATATTGAAAGCAGTAGAATTGAAGTGAATTTAGTTACTTTTTAAAATCGTTTGGCATCTTGTTAAATCTCTGGTATTGTAATATATTTCTAAAACTGCAATTGAAAGAAGTATATATCTGTTCAATTAAGTTTTATTTTGTTGGAAATAAATTTTTCTAGCTCTATTCAAGTCTCTTTTTTTTTAGTTAAGTATCAGGGCTACTCGATTACCAACCTGAAGCTGCACCCAAACAGAACTAGGACAAATGGAAATATCGGGCATCAAGGAGGTGAACGCCCCTGGACTACCTATTTGTAACTAATTATTTTCCCCCCAAAGGATAGTTAGATTGTTAAAACCTCAAAATATTTTTTCGATTTTTGTTTTTGTTATTACTGTAACAACGTCTTTAAAAAATTCGTTGTCATGGTAACAAGAAATTAAATATTTTACATCTCTGCCTGAAATAATGCATCTGGAAGTTGACCCACTTCAAAACTAATTGAAAGACCAGCAGGTATTTTTAGATTGGCAAGCGTGTGACTCACACGTAGTGGATTAGATTTTATTTCATATATATGCTATCATGTTCTTGGAATTCTTTATTTAAATTGATGTCTAAAGATACTTTAATTTAAAAAAAAATAGGATACGTATAATAGACGAATATTTTTAGTACGTGATTTCCACCAGGAAAAACTTTTATGCTGATAGTCTGTAAACTATTCGAGGAGGTATCTTTACTCGGTCTTAAAGTGGCTTCCTCGTGGAAAGTCCGTCAGAGAAAGAATAGGCTAGGCTAACAGAAAAACACCAGTGGGATTCCACAGTAAGTTTTACTGAACAAATTGGAACGTGGAAAGGATATTAAAAAAGGCTCGCTAACACGCCTAATCGCTACGGCGTTCCTAACAGAGGTCACACGCTGCTATTGTGGCCCTCTCACGGTTGGGGGTGGTACATTGTAGGAATACGGAAGAATGTATATGTTGGTCGATTGGAAATTTAAAGCATGTGTAGTTTACATGGCTAAGTGACATAGACAGCTTGACTGCCGAATTGAGGGGTTTGAGGTGACATTTAACTCGAGCTGATCTGTATGAGCTGAATGCCTCAAGGAAGTCACACATATTCACAATAGAAACGTGATTAGATTGTACATAATATCAGGCCCAGATTTAATGGAGGGCAGACCGGAATACAGCTCAGGGGACAAAAAAAGGGGCCTCCAAAAAAGAAAAAAAAATTATCCGAATTATTTCGACGGGTCACAAACTCGCAAAAATGTCTTGATTAAGAAGTTTACGCTTGTAGCATACTTGGAATAAGTAAATACATCTCTGGGTTTACAATAGTGCGTCTACCAACGGCATTACCCTTCACGAACTAAAAAATAAAATACACTTTTTAAAACTAAAATATGCATATTATATATTGTTTTTAAAAAATTACTAAAACTCTATTTCTTCCTTCTAAAATATGGCATGCTTTTAGATACAAGTATTTGTAGAGGCATCCAAAAAATCCTGCCCCGGGGCCTCCACATACTTAAATTCGGCCTTTTTATATTATTATTATAGCTTTTATTTAGCGCTACTTTCATGCTCAGAGCGCTTTTGGTTCAGTGGGGGGGGGGGGGGGGTATCTAGGACAGCCAAGCCAAGTTCAAGCGCACTTGGCCTCTCGACCACGATTCCCATGCATAACATGCTTGTAGCACATCGAGACGTAATATAGCATTAACTTTTTTTAATAGTAGTAATTTCTTTGTCGCTTAGCTCTCTAACCGTATTCACTAAATAAAGACTGGCCACATTCTTTCAAACCATGAGCTTCTTGACGTTATTGGTTTAACTCGAGGATAAACATCTGACAAATTCCACACAAGTAACCAACCTAGAGTTCCGAAAGCGCAAGGTACTAGTAAAATATATAAAAAAATATGGTGATATCAAGGACAGGCGCTCTGCATAAATCTTCATTCCCAAGCACAACACGACCCGTTTACGTAAGGCATTTAGACAGAAAGATTATTTATGTTATCTTTTAGCTCAGCCTTTCGCAACCTAACACTTGACTCGAGTTGATTCGTTTAGAAGAGAAGATGGGTTGATATGCAATATTAAATAATCCCATCCTTTACAAATGGATAGAAATCAGAAAAATTTAGGAAACTCTTACATCAAGAGGTTGTCATAGCGTCAGCATTGGCGACCTTATACGCATAGTACCCTAAGGTATTGCATATTATCGAGTCATAGTGAGTAAAATATAGACATAATGGTAAGCCTATGTTATCTTACAAATTAGAGTGGCTGCTTTAAAGTCACGTTATATGCACTTTTTATCTAGGTAAATGGTACCCTAACGACGACCTGCGGGCCATATCAAGCCAGTAACGAGAAACTATGGCTCTAACAATGTCTGCACGCAGAGCGTAATGATGCCACGAAAGAATCGTCGAATCTCTGCAGTGATGCGGTCCGTGAGAAGTATGAGGGAAAGTGCTGGATATACCTATCGGCAATACAAGCTATACCTCTTCCCCCCCCCCACCCCGGTTGCTTATGGGCTCCCGAATAATTGTTCCAGAAATATTTTCAATTACTTTTAAGAACACACTTGCATCCAACATCACAAGACACACCCTTACTTTACCTGGGAACCCAAAGGAAAGGGAAGAGGGAACGGCCAAGAAATACATGGGGCGGGCCGAGAATCAGTTGCAGATGCCAAGCAGATGGGCAAGATTTGGGGACATTTGGAGAGACTCACCCAGAAACAGACGCCTGGAAGAAGTTAGTGGCCTAGGCTCCAGACGGGACATCAGGGCAGGCAGAGATGAGATGATAACTACAAGGCGTCCCATATCCCCAAGTAGTTTAGGGACTTATCAAGTCTAAATCTGGCCCTGATAGGAAATATAAAGGTTTGGCACCACTGTCTCTAGATCTACTCTAGAATACTGAAGTATTTTTTTTTTTGCCTGAATTATCTCACTGAGATAAGCTCAACAAAGTGAGTCAAAGAAAGCTTGCTGATCTAAAATTTTGAATATGTTTTTAATACTTGTGTCTTTCTGGGTATTTCTTTAAAGTTCTAGATCTACATTATTTTAACTAGAACTAGATTTACCTTTCTCAAAGCTACATAACTAGATCTAAATTTAATGCATTCATCACAGTCATCGTCGCGTTATGTACACCAAAATAAAACTCGATCTATGAGTTTCTTACTTCCGCAATGAACAATTGAAAAAATACTAATTCCCTTTTAATGCATTTCACGAAACAAAATAAAGACCACCTAAAAAATAAGTCTTGTCTTCGAGTCCGAAGATTAATGAGGAATGCAGTGTTTCCCGTGGCTACTCAGTCCCAGCTGTGACCTACATATTTTGCCACATCCATTTTGCCACCCGTCTGCGTCTGTCCTCCTCAGCGGATTTTCTTTTGGTCTCAAATGTGTATCCCGTGGCCTTTGTGAGTGACCTCCAGCTGTCTCGTTCTGAGGCCGCATGCAACCAGTTGCTCTCTTCTATTTTAGCTTAGGCAAGTTGGCGCCTAAGCTGGTTTTTAAAGCGTTTCCGTGGGGCACCTCTGTTATATCGACCACCTTTTAGCTCACCAAAAAAGACTGCTTTTGGCATACAAGATACGTGCCCTGCCCAGCGTAACTGTTGGACCATAAGAAGTCCCTCTATACTGTCCATACCTGCGTTCGCAAGGACATCGCTTAGCTGCTTTCTGTATAGTGTCCATGTCTCAGATCCATATAGAAGGGTTGAGAGAACCACCGCCTGATTTTTGTAGGCATGCGGAGCTATTTATTCAGCCAAACTCTCACCTGAAGGCGTCCTAAAGCGCTACTGGCCCTGGCCAGACGGTTATCAAAGCGAGATGTCATTTGATACTATACCTCCTAGATATGTGAAGTGGTCTACCACGTTAAGGGGTTGTCCATTTACGGTTATCTTTGGGTCTGAGTAGGTTTTATTGGGTGACTTCTAGATCATGACTTCTGTTTTCCCGAAGTTTATAGATAAACCAAAAGAGGCGGCAGCGAATTCAAATTTGTTGACCGCGATCTGGAAATCATGTTCATTGTGAGCTAGCAGGGCGTAATCATCGGCATAGAGAAGCTCCGTTATGACCATCTCCTTTGTTTTGTATGGGATAGTAGACGTTGAAGATTGAACACATTGCCGTCCAATCGAAACTTGATGTAGATGCCTTATTGCAATCGCTGCCTCATTTGACCCAGCATTACGCCAAAGAAGATAGTGAATAGAGTAGAGCAAGTACACAGCCCTGCTTCACGTCATTTTCTATTGGGAAGTGATCAGACAGGTCACCATTGTGTCTGATCTGGCCTTTTTGTCCCACTGTAAACTGCTTGAGAATCGATAGGAACGTAGGTGGGCTATTGAGTTATACAAGGCTGTATTATTGAGAACAAACTATGCAATAAATATTTGTTTTAAACATTTGGATAAATCAAACCACCACGTAACCAGTCAATTCGCAGATGAAAAATAAAACAGATCATCCTATTTGATGGTCGAAGAATGTCATCTTACTTTTGGTGATGCAGAAAAAAAGAGTTACTTTTTCCCCATTATGTTGGAGGGTTCAGATGACTATATCAATATCAAAGATGAGCTGTGCAGTGGTTTAAAGATCAGGCAGCTCTCCATATATTTTTTCTTCTATAGGTGTGTTTTTGGGAGAGTGTCTTGTTCGGGACTCGTGGTGGAGAAGGCAGTTTTCGAGTAATTTCTTATAACACTCCACAAGGGCAAATTTCACTGGTCGCAACTTTCGTTGATGAATGAATGAACAGAAACACAAACTCATTATATTTGACACATTTACAGCGCTTCCCTAGCTGGCTAAAAGTGGTACAGCTATAGGCCCTTTGGTCTAGCTGGCTAAAAGTGGTACAGCTATAGGCCCTTTGGTCTAGCTGGCTAAAAGTGGTACAGCTATAGACCCTTTGGTCTAGCTGGCTAAAAGTGGTACAGATATAGGCCCTTTGGTCTAGCTGGCTAAAAGTGGTACAGATATAGGCCTGTTGGTCTAGCTGGCTAAAAGTGGTACTGATATAGGTCATTTGGTCTAGCTGGCTAAAAGTGGTATATAGGCCTTTTGGTCTAGCTGGCTAAAAGTGGTACAGATATAGGCCTTTTGGTCTAGCTGGCTAAAAGTGGTACAGATATAGGCCTTTTGGTCTAGCTGGCATTGCTAATGTTGAAGAAACTTGGCATGTGTAAGTTATAGATAGAAGTATCAAGCGCGTGTATGTCGGACAATATTGGAGATAGAAGTATGAAGCATTTATGTTAGAAATAGAAGTATGAACATTTGTATTTTGGATATAAAAGTATAAAACATTTGTATGTTGGATATAGAAGTATAAAACATTTGTATGTTAGATATAGAAGTATGAACATTTGTATGTTGGATATAAAAGTATAAAACATTTGTATGTTGGATATAGAAGTATGAAACATTTTGAAACATTTGTATGTTGGATATAAAAGTTTAAAACATGTGTATGTTGGATATAGAAGTATGAAACATATGTATGTTCGATCTAGAAGTATGAAACATATGTATGTTGGATCTAGAAGTATGAAACATTTGTATGTTGGATTTGAATTTTTAAAACATTTGTATGTTGGATCTAGAAGTATAAAACATTTGTATGTGGGATATAGAAGTATGAAACATTTTGTTGATGGAATGTTACGCCCCTCTTAGTAACCCACATAATATTATATATTACCCCCCCCCCTCCCTTTATAGATAAATTGTATATTGTAGGAAGAGTTATGCCCGTGGATAGGGGACACAATCCGTGAGCCAAGATGGCTGATTAAAGAAACTAATTGTTTGTTTATATTATGAAAGTGTTGTCATTTTGTTTCAAGTATCTATCGTAACACATTTGTATGTTGGATATAGTATAAAGCATTTGTATATTGCACATATTAGTATAAACTGTTGTATGTTGGAGATAGAAGTATAAAACATGTGTATGTTGGAGATAGAAGTATGAAACATTTGTATGTTGGAGATAGAAGTATGAAACATGTGTATGTTGGAGATAGAAGTATGAAACATGTGTATGTTGGAGATATAGGTATGAAACATTTGTATGTTGGAGATAGAAATATGAAACATGTGTATGTTGGAGATAGAAGTATGAAACATGTGTATGTTGGAGATGTATAAAACATCAGTAGGCAGAGCATAATCTGTATAAAGAAGACAGTCTAAGGCTAACAAAAAAAAACACGAGTCTTCAGAATACATTTTCTTATTTTTCTGAAAACGTTCAACACATTTCTTTCTTAATTTTTAAGGTGATGTAAACATGGTGTTCCTAAAAGGAAATGGGTGGGGGGAGGTCTAGATCACTGCACCATTCGACAAGCTACGCCCCTTTTCATAACGGACGTCAATGAGAAAAAAGTGAGTGCAAAAAGGTTAGTTCCATTAGTCTTGTGAGACAAAGGTTTCCGGAGTCATTAGCTGTCACCGGCCAGAGTAAACGGTCAAAATGTGACATTCTTTCTTATGACGAGGTAGTTAAAGAGATAGGTTCATTAAATTGTGATTAGAATCCACACGTTTCCGATATGGCAGACGTGAGGCCGCCCCATTGGTGTCTCCGGCACAGTCTTTACATAATATCTAGTAAAAAAAAAAACGAAATGTGTATCAACATATTAAAAAGTTTCGCATTGTTATGTCTACCTAAAGTTATGCCAACCCACTGTTATGTCTACTCAAAGTTATATCAACCCATCGTTATGCCAACCCAGTGCTTTATCTACCAGGGGTTACCAAGGGGATGTCAATTTCAGGATGAATTTGAGAGTTAGTGTTGGATCACGTTGAACATTGTGAAAAGAAAATGAAACAATTCCTGTAGTCTTGTTTTAAACACTTTCGATCACGACTATCAAGTATTGTGTAACAACACTTTGAAGCCAGTCATTATGTCACCAGAACTTGTTCATATATCTCACGTTTTTCTGGTTCTGCACTAGCGCTAGGATCACATTCTAAAATTAGATCAAAACGTGAAAATAAAGAAAGTAATCCTATTGAATATAATTTTAAACGTGTTTCACAAATAGTTGTAGTAATAGAATCTATTAGTGGGTGTATTTTTAGAAGGGTGAAGTCTTTTAAATGCGAGATGTTCGATCATTTCCATCTGAAGAATGCTCATAAGATTAAGAAAACCATTAAACACACACACATACACGCACACATGAAAAGTACTAATAATTTTGTCTGCATTTCTCCTAAAACAGAAGTTTTTATTGTACAAGTTCTAGGTTTTAATGCCTGGGTGAAAAAATACATATATGTTATTAAATGGTAAGAATGAAGCGTAACAATACATCATGGTGTCCGAAGAACAAATCACGTTTTAAAATAGTTGTCCAGCCGCTACAGAGCTCAGTCTTGAGATTTATAAAAAGCCTTATAGATTTTCTCCTTAAGATCTTTCCTATATGTTATCCGTAAAATAAAAAAGAATAATTAAAAACTTTAGAAGAAAACACGAAACAATTATATTTTTTTCTAGAACTGTGTGCTCATCTGAGAAATATTTATCATTAGCACTTCGCTATGACAGCCGAATCAATGTTTAAACCCAACTCGAGATTTATTTACAGTGTGCGAGCATCTAATTAGTGTAGTGATGAAAGACTCATCTGGAACATGTAGTCATGGAGACTTAAATAGAAGAGTCAAGAGTGCGATTTAGGGAGTAAAAGAAAAAAAAAAAACGGGAGGTAGGAGAGAACACGGAAAGAGAGAAGGGGCTTCGGTTACCAGGTACCTGCACCGCTACAAATTGACAGGTGCCTGGACCGCCACAGGGGGACAAAACCTTACAAAGGTGAACAAACACACTCACACACACCAACAAACAAACAAGACAAAAAGTAAACTTTAAAAACTAGGCTTACACTGTATTGGAATAAATAAGTCAGTACATTAAAGGCTTACACTGTATTGGAATAAATAAGTCAGTACATTAAAGGCTTACACTGTATTGGAATAAATAAGTCAGTACATTAAATGCTTACACTGTATTGGAATAAATATGTCAGTACATTAAAGGCTTACACTGTATTGGAATAAATATGTCAGTACATTAAAGGCTTACACTGTATTGGAATACATAAGTCAGTACATTAAAGGCTTACACTGTATTGGAATACATAAGTCAGTACATTAAAGGCTTACACTGTATTGGAATACATAAGTCAGTACATTAAAGGCTTACACTGTATTGGAATACATAAGTCAGTACATTAAAGGCTTACACTGTATTGGAATAAATAAGTCAGTACATTAAAGGCTTACACTGTATTGGAATAAATAAGTCAGTACATTAAAGGCTTACACTGTATTGGAATAAATAAGTCAGTACATTAAAGGCTTACACTGTATTGGAATAAATAAGTCAGTACATTAAAGGCTTACACTGTATTGGAATACATAAGTCAGTACATTAAAGGCTTACACTGTATTGGAATACATAAGTCAGTACATTAAAGGCTTACACTGTATTGGAATACATAAGTCAGTACATTAAAGGCTGACACTGTATTGGAATAAATAAGTCAGTACATTAAAGGCTTACACTGTATTGGAATAAATAAGTCAGTACATTAAAGGCTTACACTGTATTGGAATAAATAAGTCAGTACATTAAAGGTTTACACTGTATTGGAATAAATAAGTCAGTACATTAAAGGCTTACACTGTATTGGAATACATAAGTCAGTACATTAAAGGCTTACACTGTATTGGAATACATAAGTCAGTACATTAAAGGCTTACACTGTATTGGAATACATAAGTCAGTACATTAAAGGCTGACACTGTATTGGAATAAATAAGTCAGTACATTAAAGGCTGACACTGTATTGGAATACATACGTCAGTACATTAAAGGTTTACACTGTATTGGAATAAATAAGTCAGTACATTAAAGGCTTACACTGTATTGGAATAAATAAGTCAGTACATTAAAGGCTTACACTGTATTGGAATACATAAGTCAGTACATTAAAGGCTTACACTGTATTGGAATACATAAGTCAGTACATTAAAGGCTTACACTGTATTGGAATACATAAGTCAGTACATTAAAGGCTTACACTGTATTGGAATACATAAGTCAGTACATTAAAGGCTTACACTGTATTGGAATAAATAAGTCAGTACATTAAAGGCTTACACTGTATTGGAATAAATAAGTCAGTACATTAAAGGCTTACACTGTATTGGAATACATAAGTCAGTACATTAAAGGCTTACACTGTATTGGAATACATAAGTCAGTACATTAAAGGCTTACACTGTATTGGAATACATAAGTCAGTACATTAAAGGCTTACACTGTATTGGAATACATAAGTCAGTACATTAAAGGCTTACACTGTATTGGAATAAATAAGTCAGTACATTAAAGGCTTACACTGTATTGGAATAAATAAGTCAGTACATTAAAGGCTTACACTGTATTGGAATAAATAAGTCAGTCAGTACATTAAAGGCTGACACTGTATTGGAATAAATATGTCAGTACATTAAAGGCTGACACTGTATTGGAATAAATAAGTCAGTACATTAAAGGTTGTAAATGATGTAGTATGATAGCTGTCCAATACACTTTTCTATGTACCTCTATTCGTGAAAAAAAAAGGTATGTGGAAAAACTCCATGCACTATTTCTTCAGATTTTACTTTGTGAACAAAATGTCTTTCAGTAAGTTATTGCACAGTCATATCTCTCTATTCTCTGATGAGCCTTGATCAGTCAAAACCCTCTTTTAACTTTAGCATTGTACCTGAGAATCTAAAGGAAACAATCGCAGGTCTTAAGAAGCTCCTAATAACAGGCTTGATTTAAACATCCATGAATATACGAACGTTCCCGAGAGAAGGATGTCAAGGAACTTGCCAACTGCGTTTGTATGCCAGATAGGGATGCTCCTGATTGTAGCTCCGGGTCCGGCCAAATTTAAAAAATGAAGGCTAGGCTTAAGCTTTGGTTGAACACATTTTGCACACTAAGCAGTTCTCTCCACACAGCCGTTGCGTCCAAAGAAACGACAAATAACCGATATAGTTAAGGATCGCAAGGTCTAGAAGAGTCGCAGATATTAGCAATTAAAAATTATACGCAAAAATATTTGAAATTATTTAATAAGCGAAAATATTTTCGAAGGCAAGGAGAAAACAATTTTAAAATATTAAAAAAATACTTTAAAAAAACAAACTAATATTAATTATAATGGTATCAATTACTTTGACTTAATCCTGTGATTAATTTGGTTCAATCACATGTGAAGAGCAGTTTGAGGGGAGGGAGAGGCTGGCTTTACAAGAGCAATTTTTAAAAAGGTTTTGCTCGACTTGAATTAAAAATGAGGGCTAAAGCCTCCCTTATGTGGAGTTCACTGAGCTAGACTAGTGTTTATGAAAATAGAAGGTTTTATACTTATGTATTGTTAGTTTCAATTTTTTTAGTCGACGACCTAATTCTCTACAAAAAGGCTTATCTCCTTTTAGCTAGTATTGTCTCTATATAAACAAATTAATTAATTACGACCAATTGTTAAAATAAATGTTCTATTTTTTTAAAAATTAATTCCAGTGTTGTTAGAAACAATGAATGTGCAAAGTTTCAACTTTATCCGTGAATCGGAAGTGCAAAGAGAATCAAAGATCTTTTTAAGACTTAATGCAATCATAGTAACGAGAGTTTGAAATCCACTAATGTTTGATGAATACAGTACTATTGCAAACAGAGTATTAGCTTTGAAAAAAAAAAACATCTATTGATCTGTCAATGCCAAGTTAAAACTGATATAACAAGTAATCGAGGTTTATCTGTATTTTAATAGAATAAAAAGATCCAATGGATCTATAGTATATTTTGTGAATGTCATTTTTATAAATAATGACAAGTGTTCATAAACTTTGTTTTTCTTGTTTAGTGTTAAAGATGTCTGATAAATGAACAGCTACTTTCCCCATGCTACAATCAGGCTAACAATGAGTTCATCCGGGAAAACGAATTAGAGATGAGCTGACAGAGAGAGCGAGGGGGGGGGGAGAGAGAGAGGGGGAGAGTGCGAGAGAGGGGGGGGGGAGAGTGGGAGCTGAGAGAAAGCGAAGAGAGGAAGAGAGAAGAAAGAGTGGGAGGAGCGATATAGAAAGCTTGAGAGATAGAAAAAGAGACAGAAAAAGAGACAGACAGACAGAAAGACAGTCTGACAGACTGATAGACATATAGATAGATACATAAATAGATAGATAGATACATACATATATACATACACACATATATATATATATATATATATATATATATATATATATATATATATATATATATATATATATATATATATATATATATATATATATATATATATATATATATATATACATATAAACAGGTTAATGGATAAATAAATAATTAGATAGATAGATAAATAAATAGGTAGATAATAGATGGATGGGTAGATAGATGAATAGATCTATAAATAGATAAATAAATAGATACATAGATAGATGAATGGATGTGTATATTTTTGTACCTATTGGAACGTATATAAACAGATAGATAGATACATAGATAGATATTGAGAGAGAAAAGGTGAGGGAGAAAATGCATAAAGAAGAAAAATACGTGACGTTGTACAGAGACGAAGTTAATGAGGACCTGTGAAGGAAAGAATTGATTTTGAAGATAGCAAGCAAAGAGAGAAAAAAGAGATAATGAAAGACACACACACACAAAGAAGGAAAAAGAGAAGAAAGAGAGAGAGAGAGAATAGTTAGGACAAAACAGACGAAGCGAAAGTGACAAGGCGGGGACTTAATGAAGAGCGCCGACACTGAGCCGTCTATAGTAGTAGCATTAAAAGGTAGACACTAATCAAGATAATCTTAGAAGAAACTAGATAAATATCTATGCAGGAGGAGTCTCTCAGAATCAACACATCAAGAATAACACAGAGACTGACACACGTGTGTACAGCACACAACCCAAGCAGTTCTAGATGTGTCATGTGGTTAACAGTAAAGAATTACGTGGAACATCTGAGCCTTCATAATTTGTTTAGATTTATAGTCATCAGTTAGGAGATATGTATTAAGGAAGAGTTCTATGTATACTTAGGAAGTCATTTGTAAGCAAACAAAGACGCTATCTATCTATCTATCTATCTATCTATCTATCTATCTATCTATCTATCTATCTATCTATCTATCTATCTATCTATCTACCTACCTACCTACCTACCCATCTATCTATCTATTTATCTATCTATCTATCTATCTATCAATCTATCTATCTATCTATCTATCTAACTATCTAACTATCTAACTATCTATCTATCTATCTATCTATCTATCGGTTATTAATTCTAACACTTAAGGTAGCCGGAGCGAAAGAAAAAGACAATTTTAATTTGTTATAGCTTACCATGAACATGGAATAACTAAGCACTTATCACAATCGTAACGACACACTTGCTCTAATTTCCAAGATCAATATTTTGTTCGTTTATTCGTTCCAACACGTTTTTAAAGGCCGAAACAAATTGTGTAGGAGCACATTAGGATACTTCCCTCTTGCTGCATCTGTTACGCATACTTACATTTCCATCAAGATCAATCCATTCATTTTGTTGTATGTTTTTTCCATGACTGTTATTCAACCGAATATCTGTAGTCATCACATACAAACAAGCAATAGAAAAAAGAACACTTTTAAAAACAAAGCTTATCTAAGGGAAAGAACCGCTAATTAGTGCCATTTATCTGAAAATTACAGTGTTTAGCTCCCTTTCTGTTATATAATATGCAAAATTAATTGATTAGTCCTACATGATTAGCTAATTGGCTAATGTTTGGATTGATTGGTGTATTGGCATTGACTATGAATAATTAGACAACATTTCAACTTGATCCAAGAATGGGAAGTGGGAGAAAAACGTGTCAAAACGTAATAAAGGGATTAAATCCATATATACATCCAAGTCTCTCATTAAGTAGCATTTATTCCCCTTATTTCGATATCAAACAAAATAATTAAATTATTGGTAATTTTTTTTTTCACTGATTCATGTCTTGTCAGGCACAATGAATAATTGTGCAGAGTTTTAACTTAATCCGAGCATAGGAAATGAGAGAACAAAACATGTTCAAACTTTTTACCGAACAGACAGACAGACAGACAGACAGACAAAGTGAGTTGACGCGTAGGACGTAATCATCTTCTTTTTTGAAGTAACGTCTGTATTATATAAGATAAGATAAGATACAGTTCTCGCTAAAAATGATTAAAAAAAAACAACCTTTGCTTACGAACAAACCCGAAAAGAATTTTAGTTCACTAAGGTATCATCCGTAGTTAACCTACATTTCACCCCATCTGCCTGGATGTATCTTACACCTACCCAGCCCACGATGGTTCCCCAGGTTTAAATCGGATGCTCTTGCGATATTTGTGTGCATACTTCTTTGTTTCCCTCCTGACAGACGAACCCAATTTACTATTTTAAGTTTCACTTTGTCTGGTAACTGGGGGGAAATCTGATATGTTTAATTTAAAATCAGATGTATCCTTGCCTCACCTAGCTTACAGTCAACACTGTTGATAAATAGATACAAAAATGTTCGTTTTATATTCATCTAGTTTTAGGGCCTGTTTAAAATTATGTAACAAATTCTTCACGATTCACAGACACATCTCTCATACTACCTCGAAAATTGACGCCAAGTCGGTTTAACCAATCTTAAGAATGTCTGTTACAGATAGAATCTAAGAAAGAACAGAAAAAGAAAACAAAAACAGACGGACAAATAAACAGATAGATAGATAAATACTATTAAAATAGATAGATAGATAGATAGATAGATGATAGATGATAGATAGATAGATAGATAGATAGATAGATACAGATAGATAGATAGATAGATAGATAGATACAGATAGATAGATAGATAGATAGATAGATAGATAGATAGATAGATACAGATAGATAGAAAGATAGATAGATAGATAGATAGATAGATAGATAGATAGATAGATAGATAGATAGATAGATAGATAGATAGATAAATAGATTAAAAGAGGGAGGATGATCATCGCTCTTACTCAACAAACGGGGAAGGGTTAATTTTTTGAAGAAATTACAGCTTATTAAAAAGATAGTTACTAATCTCAATAATATATGCTACATATTGATTCACGTATTAATATATTGAAATATATGTTTGTGTGTTAACAGACTTAGGAGTTCATCAGTTCAGGTTTAAGGTTTTAAACAAATCGCCCGCCCTAACTCAAAATCTCTGGATCCGCCTATGCACAGGGATGAGTTCCTACTCTGATGCTGTACATTACCATTAACGTAATAGGAAGCCATGTAATTGATGCATATTCCATTATTGGAAGTGCTGACGACACAGTCAATGTTGACCTATCTCCAGTAACGAAAAATTGTCTTAAGAAACAATCAATAGCATCTATTACTGGAGTGTTATACACTAAAGAAAAAATCGTATACCAAAATTATGAAAACATTGAAATGATTTCTATTTACAACTGTTTGCAAATCAAATATTAATCATTAAAATACTGATACAGCTTTACAGATAAACTAGCATTACCCATGGGCTATGCTCGTTGATTTGTTCCAGAATTCATAATCATATTAGAAGGGCCCGCAAGGAAACCTTCCCCCAATGTTCTTTATTCCTGCGAATTTGAGTCTCTATTACGTTGAATAGGACCGGCCCGTTAATGTGAGTATCCCTTAATCCCACCTCTCGGCAACCTTCGCCTCATTAAATAGTCTTTTTCAGATATTTGAGAGCTTCCATGATGGCCGGGCTCTTTTTCCTCCTTACATCCTGCAAATTGTAACGTTCACATAATATTTAGGCTGGAACCACCATTTTTTTCACCTTCAATAAAACTGCCCACAGTTCAACGCTTTTTGCGTATCTGTTTCAGTGACTTGGAACAGCCCGCTTTAAAACGCCCTCCAAAACACACTTCCTACTGGCCTGTGAATTTTAGTAACACTTTTCTACCCCACCCCCTTTTGACTACGAAACAAAAATCTAGTATGTTATGTCGAAGTAAAACGGCCCTTCATAGCGTATACTTTTGACAGAGACAGACCGACAGACAGATAGAGAGAGGAAGAAAGAAAGAGAGAAATAGAGAGGGAGGGGAGAGAGAAAGAGATAGACAGAGAGATAAAAAGAAATTAAACAAGCGACGAGAATATTAACAATATGTTACTCTTCCAATGTAGGATTTGTCTGTAAACCAATTTTCTGTGAACCAATTGTCAGTGAGCCGTTTACCATTTGTACCATCTGTCGTCAACCAATTGTCGCTATTGTCGGTGAACCAGTTGTTGGTGAAGGATTTTGTCAGGTCAACGAATTTGCTTGAACGATTTGACAAAGAACGAATTGTCCTGGAACGATTTGTCGTGAAACCTAAAAAAAGAAAGAAAGAAAGAAAGAAAGATAGATAGATAGATAGATAGATAGATAGATAGATAGATAGATAGATAGATAGGTAGATAGATAGATAGATAGATAGATAGATAGATAGATAGATAGATAGATAGAGAGAGAGGGGGGGGGAGAGAGATCATCTTTCAAAACAATGCTTTCAGTGAACTTGCAAAAAAATAGAAACTCTTGGTGACCTCCTGCTCAATGTGAAGCAACTTATCGTTTCGATGGTAAGAACCAGTGCTTTTTGTAGTGACGGTACGCACCGGTACGGCGTACCGGTACCTTTTTCAATGTGGGGAAAAATATTACTTTTCTTGTATTTTAATTAACGTTTATTATTAATTTATTAGTAGTTAAAAGTTAGATAATGCATCACTGAGTACCGGCACCTATTTTTTTTTTTACAATAAAAGCACTGGAAAGAACACATCACAAACTTTGTCAGAGGTCAGATGTAGAAACATGTACTGGAATGTCTCAGTTCTCAATGGGAGAAGAAGAAGAAGTAAAATGATGTCCAGCGAGGCAAGGTCCAGATAAGGCTTCAGATGGGGAGAAACATTTCGATGGGTGTTGCCCAAAAAGACCATCTTAATTCACAGGCATCCCAACGATTCACTCGACGGATATTAGAAACACGATCTCAACTGCGTTCTACTTCCACACATATTTCCCCAAGAATGTCCCAAGTGTTTTGAAGAATCTTTATCAGACGATTAATTTTCTTTCATTTATTCTAAGTGTCGACAGTTCCTTTGACTTTGGGAAGATCCTGATATATGTGCACTTTAAATGTTTATTTAAAAAGCTTATATCACAAACATTTGTGTTCTTCTGGTTCTTTCAATGAGAAAGTTTACATGTCAGGTGAGAAAGTTCACATGTCAGGTTCTGTGAAATTCCTCCCATGTTTTAAGAGGCAATGCAGTTTTTCTTTTATTTGGCGCAAATTGAATTTGATAATTTCTTTTTCTTTTAATTGAATAGATCCAAATAAAATGTTTAATACGTTCGTTGACAATTTCCACACCCACTTTGATTATTACCTTAGAAATAATAATTAAGTTCGTTGTTGGTTTAAAATGCAAAATAAAAAAAGGTAATAAAAAAAACAAAATTATATATTTTATTAATAGATCTTTTTTTTTTTCGCTTTTCAGTACAAAATAAGCATCCAACAAAAAAAAATATTTGTCTTTGTGTTTTAAAGAAACTGTTATTTATAAAGAACAGGAACTAAAGAGGTAAATCAAAACCACCGTTTTAGGTCGGTTGTAAAGCTTGTAGCTCCTGACAGTTAATACAACCAAACCGATGTAGGAGTATTATATTTGGACAAAGCTTATATCAACAAAGAAATCTGTACACGTTATTCCCTCACACCCAACCTCGGATCAAGTTGAAATTTTACACAATTATTTCTTGTACCTGTCAAAACAAGAATCAACAAAACAAATTAATTGCCTATTGGTAATCGATTTTTTTTTATCGAACAAGAGAAAGAAAGTGTACTTGACAGATGTGATGGTATAAATTAAATAAGTCCTCTTTATATTTTAAGCAGAGAATAAGGTCGTCGTTTAAAAGTTTGAAACTAACAATAAAACTTTGGCTGGCACAGTGGTTAGTGTGTTGGCTTAAGGAGGCTTGAGCCCTCGAGTTCGAATTGGAGTCGCAAAACTCGTTAAAACAATTATTTTAAAAAGCGATCACGGTAGCATTCACTAGAAAGCCCATTCTCCCTTCTCAATGTAACTTTCATTACAATATTCACAAATTTAACTTGAGTTGAGATATAAATCCAATAGCAGTGAAATTAACTGATATTTAAACAAAATCTAACTCACAACAAAAACACGTCTTTACACTTTCAGGTCTCTAGATCGTCTTTCGTTTTACTTTGGCATTACGCTAGACCCAATTGTTATTTAATCATACTCACCGCATAGCCATCAACCAATCACTAACTTCTTCTCAGCGTTACCTGAGAGAGAGAGAGAGAGAGAGAGAGAGAGAGAAAGAGAGAGAGAGAGAGACACACACACACACATACACTCGTAGCACACACACACAAAAACTGAAACCAGTTCGATTTAATATTTACATTTTTTTAAAAAGTATTTCCGAGAGCCTACCAATCGATATGACATAAAATTACATCATGCTTTAAGTTTGTAAAAACCCGTTTAATAATTTATGAAACAAACTGGTATCACATTAAATTATATAATGTATACATCTCAAATCCAACGCTTGTAAAAATATATTTAACTCGTTCTCACTATGTACTCATAAAGCCAGATATATCTGAAAACTGTTAAGTACCTGACAGGCTAAAAAAAAAAAGGGGGGGGGGGGTAAAGAGTTTTGTCGATCCTGTACTAAATTATACGGTTTAGGAAAAGTAAAGTAAATATCAAGCAAATATCAAGCAAATATCTCACCTAAGTGAAAGTATTTGGTATAACAAAAATGAATAATAAGAAACACAGAAACTCAAGTATTTTCACCTAAGTGAAAATATTTAGCGTGATTGAAATATATGATAATAAACACAGAGACTCTAGTAGATACCTCACCTAAGTGAAAATATTTAGCGTGATTGAAATATATGATAATAAACACAGAGACTCTAGTAGATACCTCACCTAAGTGAAAATATTTAGCGTGATTGAAATATATGATAATAAACACAGAGACTCTAGTAGATACCTCACCTAAGTGAAAATTAACCCTTCCAAGGCAGAATGTCAAGTTGTATCTTCCTGCTTGAAACACACTTTTATTCTCCTACTTGGACACTTCAGAAATGAGTTGCTTAATTTCCCCCTTGATTCTAGTCCGTGCGCGCGCGCGTGTGTGTTTTAATATGTGTGTGAGTACATATATATGCATGAACTCACGGCGGCGGCGGCCGTGGCTTCGGTGACAAGAAGATGCTAGAATGAGTACGGCCTAGCAGGTGAGGCTTTTAAATGGCGGAGTAGCGGCCTCGCTCGTGGATGTGTTTGTGAGAAAGTCAGGCTCATTTACATACATTCACACAGATACATGGAAACACGAGCTCAATAACATTTTACATTCACACAGATAAATGGAAACACGAGCTCAATAACATTTCCCCCCATAGTCACACACTGTGACACGCGCTTCTTCAATGAGGTATCTTGGTATCAAGACGCCAGCTAACATGAGGCTCCAAATCCCTCAGACGTGATGAAGTATTACATGAAGAGACATTCCTTAAGGTCTAGAGTTTTCGTTTAAATTCTTTAAATTTAACAAAAAAAGTGTATTATACTTGTATAAATGTTTACATAATTAAGTGTTGTCTTCGAGTCCAAAAAAAAAAAAAGAAAACGAAATAGCGATATTTCACGTAGGTACGTAAACCCAGCTGTGACCTACATACTTTGCCACATATAACGCAGACAAATACATTGTCTTTCAATGGTTAATTTAACCTTTTGTTTTTAAACCGGTAGCATTACATCATTTATAGACTGCTCCAGCTGATTTTTTCCCAAACCTTCTGTCAAGTGTTTTCCTCTATGTCGGTAAGGGTAAGCTTGTACTTGATTAGATTTCTCTCTGTTTAACAGTCCTTCTTTATTAAGTTGCTTCGAAAAGATATCCTTTGGCTTACGTTCGTCCCCCATGTACGGTCTTTAAAAGATCACCTTTGGCTTACGGTCGTCACCCATAACTGCTCTTTAAAAGATTATCTAATTAGTTTTAGTACTTTGTACCTACGTTAAAAAAATAGTAAACAAATTCACACAATTGCTCCTTCTTCCCTATTGCCATTAGAGAATGAAATGGGTTGCCTGAATCAGCCAGGAAAACCAAAAACTTGGCACAGTTTAAGTCATTGATTATCATGCATGACTAGATTGACACATGTAATGCGTAGGACGTAATTACCTTTTTTTTAAATTAACGTCTGTAATATCTCCCTTCCTTTTCCTCCTAGCCATCGACTACATAATGAGGAGAGCAATGAACCAGACTGCCTTTGGTATTCCATGGCATGAACAGCTCCGATTGACGGACTTGGACTTTGCTGATGATGTTGCACTACTCGGGGCTACAAATAAATGCATTCAAGAAATGACGGAGAGCCTAGACAGAGAGGCACCCAAAATTTGCCTCCGCATAAACTTGGATAAGACTAAAATTATGCGAGTGGGATATAAGGCAAAGGGTGTCCCCGTCAGACTTGGCGATTCAAAGCTTGAAGAGCTGGACAAGTTCACGTACCTTGGCAGCATCATAACAAATGATGGAGATGCTTACCATGATGTAGAGTGCCGAATAGGAAAGGCAGGGAGCATTTTCTAAAGGCTGCAGCCTATTTGGACTAGCCAAGCCATTGGACTCGAGACAAAAATACACCTTCTCAACACAATCGTCATCCCAACTGCTACATATGCATGTGAGACGTGGAAGTCATCTGTCAAAATTGAGAAAAGACTAAATGTGGCTCAACAGAGATGGCTGAGACGGATTTTGGGAGTCAGTTACACAGATCGGGTTTCAAACAAGGAAATCCTATGCCGAACTGGGAGTCGAACACTTGGTGAGGTTGTGACTGAGCGTCGCATGAGGTTTGCGGGACATGTTCTACGTCAAAATGAATTACGCACACCAAGAGTTGCGATAACATGGAAGCCAAAACAAGGAAAGCGCAAACAGGGACGCCCTCGTATTACTTGGCGACACACCTTCATGGAGGACCTCAAAACAGTGGACACCAGGTGGGAGGAGGCTTCAGACATTGCCAGTGACAGATCTTTATGGAGACAGCTTGCCGCCCAATGCGCCGAACGGCGCGGGAGGACCTAAGTAAGTAAGTAAGTAATATATAAGACAAGAAGATTAATTAAAAGGTCAAGATGAAATTATGGAATAAAAGCATCATTATTAGAAGACGGCATCACGTGTCCTTTCGCCTCACACCTTTCTACACATCCCCTGCTACTTTCTACCCGCAACGCATCCCCGATATCAGTGAAATGTTGAAGTAAGGAAGTAGTTTAGTGAAATGTTATTATACTTTTACAACTCATGAAAACATAGATAGGTCAATAACCTGGATCGTCCCTTATTATCTTTCGCATTTATCTATACATGAGATGGTCTCTAGTCTTACTATCTATATATGAGATGGTCTCTAGTCTTACTATCTATACATGAGATGGTCTCTAGTCTTACTATCTATATATGAGATGGTCTCTAAGTCTTACTATCTATATATGAGATGGTCTCTAAGTCTTACTATTTCTACATGAGATGGTCTCTAGTCTTACTATCTATATATGAGATGGTCTCTAGTCTTACTATCTATATATGAGATGGTCTCTAAGTCTTACTATCTCTACATGAGATGGTCTCTATTCTTACTATATATATATGAGATGGTCTCTAGTCTTACTATCTATATATGAGATGGTCTCTAAGTCTTACTATCTCTACATGAGATGGTCTCTAGTCTTACTATCTATATATGAGATGGTCTCTAAGTCTTACTATCTATATATGAGATGGTCTCTAGTCTTACTATCTATATTTGAGATGGTCTCTAGTCTTACTATCTATATATGAGATGGTCTCTAAGTCTTACTATCTATATATGAGATGGTCTCTAGTCTTACTATCTATATATGAGATGGTCTCTAAGTCTTACTATCTCTACATGAGATGGTCTCTAGTCTTACTATCTCTACATGAGATGGTCTCTAGTCTTACTATCTATATATGAGATGGTCTCTAAGTCTTACTATCTCTACATGAGATGGTCTCTAGTCTTACTATCTATATATGAGATGGTCTCTAAGTCTTACTATCTCTACATGAGATGGTCTCTAGTCTTACTATCTGTATATGAGATGGTCTCTAAGTCTTACTATCAATACACCAACATGTTCCTGGAATGGAGTAAATGTTTTCCAGATGTTCTTTCGATAGTTTGTCAATTTGTCCTGCTATCGATTCCATAAAAACGCAAAGAATACGAAATCTAGCCTAGCGTGACAGAATAATACAAATGTATCTGTTCTATGGTCTTCACAGTGAAAAAAAAAAAGATGTTTTGGCGACCACACATACACATAAACTTATCAGATACTTCGTGGTCAAGATTGGGTTCCCAACGTGTTTAGATCTAGGCCACTCTGATTTTTTTTTGAGTAAGTTGGGACTCCATTAAACTAAGAAAAATGGTTGCCAATATTTTTTTTAAAATCAAGGTGTTAAGTAATGACTTTTTTTTCTGTATCTAGAAGAAGATTTAGTCTGAAGCTACGTGTATTCATTTTTGTGCCATTAGTGTCTGTTGGTTTTAAATGTTTTGCGTGTTCCTTCGGAGCTCAAGGTAATCCAATTTCTAGTCCAAACTTAACGTAGGGCGACAGGGGAGGGCAGATGGCAAGGTTTGAACCCTGAACTATCGAGACGACCGAACGACAGCTCATCGCTCATAAAGCACGACCAGGCAGCCATCCCTTGACTTGCTAATGGCAAACTCTAGAATTCTTTTCAATCGTGGGAAGAGGTCCTTTGTTTTCGTTTATTTTTGTGACTTTTTTTTTGCTCTAAGCAAACCTCGTCCAATCCGCAATCCTGCATTTCCATCCTGCTTCTCTTTCTTTTTCCTTGTGTTATACTTTGCAGGAAAATTTTGTTTAGGCTCTGAGGATAGTTGTGACTTGGCCATTTCCATGGGCGTACCCAGGAAGGAGGGGGTTGGGGTTAAACCCCTTCCGAAAAAATCCTCCCCCACCCCCGACAGAAAATTCTTTAAAAAAACACAAGAGACAATGGACGGACGCATCAATAGGTGATGCTTATATTAGCATCTCTCTCTCTCTCTCTCTCTCTCTCTCTGTATGTTCGTGTAGTTTTGTTTGTTGGTTTGTGTATTGTTAAATGTACTATCGTAACGAGAGAACATGCTAATGTAGGAGAACATGCTAATGTAAGAGAACATGCTAATGTAAGAGAACATGCTAATGTAGGAGAACATGCTAATGTAAGAGAACATGCTAATGTAGGAGAACATGCTAATGTAGGAGAACATGCTAATGTAAGAGAACATGCTAATGTAGGAGAACATGCTAATGTAGGAGAACATGCTAATGTAAGAGAACATGCTAATGTAGGAGAACATGCTAATGTAAGAGAACATGCTAATGTAAGAGAACATGCTAATGTAGGAGAACATGCTAATGTAGGAGAACATGCTAATGTAGGAGAACATGCTAATGTAAGAGAACATGCTAATGTAGGAGAACATGCTAATGTAGGAGAACATGCTAATGTAAGAGAACATGCTAATGTAGGAGAACATGCTAATGTAAGAGAACATGCTAATGTAAGAGAACATGCTAATGTAGGAGAACATGCTAATGTAGGAGAACATGCTAATGTAAGAGAACATGCTAATGTAGGAGAACATGCTAATGTAAGAGAACATGCTAATGTAGGAGAACATGCTAATGTAAGAGAACATGCTAATGTAGGAGAACATGCTAATGTAAGAGAACATGCTAATGTAAGAGAACATGCTAATGTAAGAGAACATGCTAATGTAGGAGAACATGCTAATGTAAGAGAACATGCTAATGTAAGAGAACATGCTAATGTAAGAGAACATGCTAATGTAAGAGAACATGCTAATGTAAGAGAACATGCTAATGTAAGAGAACATGCTAATGTAAGAGAACATGCTAATGTAAGAGAACATGCTAATGTAGGAGAACATGCTAATGTAAGAGAACATGCTAATGTAAGAGAACATGCTAATGTAAGAGAACATGCTAATGTAAGAGAACATGCTAATGTAAGAGAACATGCTAATGTAAGAGAACATGCTAATGTAAGAGAACATGCTAATGTAAGAGAACATGCTAATGTAGGAGAACATGCTAATGTAGGAGAACATGCTAATGTAGGAGAACATGCTAATGTAGGAGAACATGCTAATGTAAGAGAACATGCTAATGTAAGAGAACATGCTAATGTAAGAGAACATGCTAATGTAGGAGAACATGCTAATGTAGGAGAACATGCTAATGTAGGAGAACATGCTAATGTAGGAGAACATGCTAATGTAAGAGAACATGCTAATGTAGGAGAACATGCTAATGTAGGAGAACATGCTAATGTAAGAGAACATGCTAATGTAGGAGAACATGCTAATGTAAGAGAACATGCTAATGTAAGAGAACATGCTAATGTAGGAGAACATGCTAATGTAGGAGAACATGCTAATGTAGGAGAACATGCTAATGTAGGAGAACATGCTAATGTAAGAGAACATGCTAATGTAGGAGAACATGCTAATGTAGGAGAACATGCTAATGTAAGAGAACATGCTAATGTAGGAGAACATGCTAATGTAGGAGAACATGCTAATGTAAGAGAACATGCTAATGTAGGAGAACATGCTAATGTAAGAGAACATGCTAATGTAGGAGAACATGCTAATGTAGGAGAACATGCTAATGTAAGAGAACATGCTAATGTAGGAGAACATGCTAATGTAAGAGAACATGCTAATGTAGGAGAACATGCTAATGTATCGTCCGTGTGCAAACATGAAAGCAAGCTAACTCTTGGATCGTGACTGCGACATTGAACATTCTCATTAGAGCTGTAAAAGTTGTCTACCCTGTGTAATCGTCTGCATGCCATTATTTGAGATCGATGTTCCTTCTCCACGTCAAGGTGGAGGAAAAAATCTGAATGAAATATGAACATAAATTCATACTGTCTTTTCACCAGACAGACAGACAGAGAGAGGGAGTTGATATAAGCTTTGTAAAAATTAGTTAAGAATTATATATAAATAAATGGGCGTAGCCAGGAATTTTTTTCGGGGGGGGGGAGGGTTGGGGGCATTTTTTTTATATATGTGTGTGTGTGTAAAGAATTAATCTTTCTTACATTCTGGCATTCATTCTTTCGGAAAACGTTTATTGTTCCTTAGAATCGGTTCTTCCTGGGATTTGTAGACTCCCCGCCCATGCCAGCAAGCGGGTTTGGGGGAGCGCCGTGAGCTCCCCAGCGAGGTACGGGGCCAAGGCCTGCCGCCAAGCACATTTTCCGGTATTGAAAGCCAACAAAATGCATATTCTGAGGTATCTACAGTGCATTATCCTGCTATTAAAAAGTTATTTCAAAAACCTAATCTGCTATTCTTACTTACTTAGATCCACCAGCGCCATTTGGCGCATTGGGCGGCAAGTTGCTTTCGGAAAAATCTGTCGCTGGCAATGTCTGAAGCCTCTTCCCACCTGTTCTGAGGACCTCCATTAAAGTGTGGCGCCAAGTTGTACAAGGATGTCGCTGTTTGCGCTTTCCTCGTAATGGCCTGCATGTCATCGCAACTCTTATTATGCGTAATCCATTTTGTTTGAGACATGTCCCGCAAATCTCATGCGACGCTCTGTCACAACCGTACAAAGGGGTCGACTCCCAGTTCGGCATAATATTTCCTTGATTGAGACCCGATCTCTATTACTGACTCCTAAAATCCGTCTTAGCCATCTTTGTTGAGCCACATTTAATATTTTTCAATTTCGGCAGATAACTATTCACTGCACTTTATTAATGGAGCCCAGCCACTGGTAGAAATGTGTAACCTCTCTTGTCTACGCCCTTAGAATTAGGTGACTGTAGGTTGCTTCAGATTTTATATCGAAAAGGGAAGTTTTATCGTCAAAATAATCTGTTTGGGGGTTTTAAACTCAAAACTATCTGGACGGGTTTTGAACTTTAAAAAAAGCCCTCTGGTTGAAGGGGATTTTACTCAAAGCCCCTTTGGCTTGGCTACGCTCATAGAATTTTTAGTGTGTAATTTGCTTTTTTTTTATATTGAAGAGGTATTTTTCAGCATTAAACACCGCTGGAAGGAGGCTTTAAACACAAAACCCCTCTTGGCTATGCTCATAGAATCTGGTTACGCTCATAGCATTTTGAGTGTGTAATTTGCTTTTTTTTTATATAATGAAGGGGTATTTTTTTTTACTTCAAACCCCGCTGAAGGGGGTTTTAAACTCAAAATCCCTTTGGCTACTCTCAAAGAATATGGTGACTGATGAATGAATAGTCTTATATTGAAGAAGAGGTTTTAAATTCAAAATCTTCCTAAGCTATGCTCTGCGAATATGGGGATTGTCGTTTGCATTCTTTTCTTTTTTTTGTTTTGTTTTATAGAAGAAGGGGATTTAACTGCAAAACTCCCTTGGCTGCGCTGCGGCAAGTGATGGTTTAGTATTAAAATCTTACATAAAATAAACAAAATCAAAGCAAAAATCAGTCACTTAATTCCTGTTTGAACCCCCACCCCCACCCGGCTACGCCCATGCATATATATATATATATATATATAACGTCCACATATTTAATTTAAAAATAAAAAAGTTTTGCTTTCAAAAGACTCAGCACGTTTCAGGCGGTGGTGAAATGGGATTCTCAATATCATTGATTGTTTTTGAGATCTAAACATGTCAGACGAACGGATGACTTGACAGACAGACAGCACGCAAAAGGAAATGGAACAATGTGAAAGAAAGAAAAAAGATGGGTTATACAAAAATAACAAGGTTACAAAAGACAGTTTGTGTGGAAACACAAACTCAAAATCGGCCCCCGAAGTAAAATGTTTTACATGATTCGGATAATCCTTCAGAGTTGAAGATAGTTTACTTCCTAGTCCAAACCTCCCGCAGGACGACGGGGGATGGGAGCAGGCAGGGTTTGAACCTTCGACCGTCGATAAATCCGAACGACAGTCCAGCGCGCAAACCGCACGACCAGTGGTCCACCCAGGTAGGCTTCAATATTTTCAGAAAGAACATTCGAATGAAATTATATCAAAGACAAATGAGAGATAAGATTGGAGAAAGAAGGTTAACAGATCTTGTGTAGTGCCCCAACGGTCCCGCAGATCAAAGGATAGGTGAAAGTGAATGTAAAGTTAGATGTCAACCTGGCCTAACTAGTTTCCCTTTCAGACCTTGTGGTCTATAGGGCAGATGATGTAAAGTTTATCTGATTTTGTGGCCTACGGCTAACGAGGGTGTCATGTAGCCAGCACAACGACCAACCGCCTTTACTTTTCCCCAACTAATGCCAGGTACCCATTAGAGCTGGGTAGACTCAGAAGTTCAAAATCCCAGTCTTCACCAGGATTCGAACCCGGGACCCTCGGTTCGGAATAAATAATTGTTTTGAAAAGGCTCAATCACATATTCGAATCCTCAAAAAAAAAAGATAGAGATTTCCGCCATATAGAAATGTTTACGAAAATGAAATTTATAAGATTACTTTTCGTTTTAAATTAGGTCTAACTTATAATGCATACTAATTAGCTTTTTCTCTTTAAAAAAACTGCTTGCATAATTGATTTTAAAAATTATAATTTTCGCTTTCAGGAAAAAACAAAGTAGCCGTTGCATCAGAACTTTGAATGGTCTAAAATATTGTGAAGTCGGATATCTTTTCTAGTTTACGAGATCTAAACGGGACAGACGGACAGACATTTCACACAAAACTAATAGCGTCTTTTCCCCTTTCGGAGGCCGCTAATAATAAAAAAAACAACTACCTACTTTCGAGCAGGCTAGAATGTGAGACTTTTGATAAATAAAGCGTTTAATTTTTATCCTATAATAGCCAAAACGTTTAACCAAATGTGTAAGGAATTCTCAATCACAGCTCTGTCTTCTATTTCAGTCCGCGTTAGTATAATCTATTTCTATTTCTTTCTATCACTGACTCTACGTATTTAACGCTAGGATGAGTAGGATAGAATCTAGCAGATAGTACAAGCCGAGTAGCATACCGGAAGAACAGAGATAAAGACATTTGAAAATACTTCTATCAGCTGTTCATTATCTACGAGAGAGAGATTCTACAGTTTTCGTTTACCCCAAGCTTCAAGGCAGGAGAAAATACATTAAGAGCCCCTGGCGATTTTGATGAACACATTGGATAGAAATAAATGGGTTTAAAACAACAACAACTACACATTATTGAGTATTGCCCCTTTAAATCATCTCTGGAATGTTGTTATCGCTTTAAAGTTCGTTTTCAAAGAAAAGACGTGTGTGTGTGTTTTATTTCGCTATCTTATTAACTGAAAGGATAGACAACTTAAATCTGGGTTTATTTACTTGAAATCTTTACGGAAGATTTCTGGATAAATATAGCGATGTATATTATAGATACAAGTAATAGGAAATGGATGCAGTAAAGAAGTAGAAACACCTGATTCATATTAAAATAAAATAAACAGATCTATATCTATAAAATACAGACAAATTTGAGCTTCTCTCTTTCTCTCTCTTATATAGGTTTGTGTGTGTGTGTGTGTGCCAGTGACGTAGCTAAAGTAAATGATGCCAGGTGCGGCAGCTCCTTAAAAATCACTAAAAAAATGAAACATCGAAAAGGCTTTTTTTCCCCTCCAAAAAAAAAACGTCTTCTTTGTTAGAGTATTGCTAATTAGCAAAAAAAAAAATAAAAAAATTTCAAAACGATACTACTAATGAATCTTAGGAGCTTTCGTGTAGGCAAAACTATCAATGATTTTACTGAAATTTTTTTTTTTCCACCAACTCTTGTTCACTGAACGAAATTAGTAAATTAGTGAGTCGTAAATTGTCAAAGTTGTTCGAAACTATTTCTGGATCCACTTAAGTTTGCAAATATTTCGCACGCATGTTGCCACACAACGCTACTGTGAGAAATAGATGAATCGAAGTGACGATAATCGGGACTGAATCACCTAGCCGACTTTTACCAATAAAATTCAAGAATTCCACGTAAACTTGTTTCGGAAGTTTGAAGGCTTCTGAAGAAACTGCGAAAAAACATTGAAGCTTCTTTCGCTCCAGAAGACGGCTGTCATTCAAGAGATTCTATCAAAGGCAAATGACAGAGGGGAATGGAGAAAGACGGTTAACTGATCTTGTGTGGTGCCCCAACGGTCCAACAGACTAAGGGATAGGTAAAGGTGAGTAGTCTATATGGGAAGTAGGGCCATGACAAAGAAGGCTGACGTCATTTCTTTCGAAAGGAGTGTGTTTTAACTGCTACAACTGGATAAGAAGGAGAGTTTTAAATTTGATGAAAAGCATTACCTCAAGACGTAAGTTTTAACATCTTAGAAGTAAAGAGTCAACGAAAAAAAAAATTCTAATAACAAAATCAAGATAACATTTATAATGTATATACATAGTGATAAACAAAGAAGAGAGCCTATCAGTCGTAAATTATAATGTGCTAGCAAAACCTAAAGTTTGGAACGAAAATCCAGGATAACTCTGATAGACTAGCATAAACTCACTTACCTCCCTTCTCTCTCCCCCTATTGCCCTGCTCGATTCTTCCTTCCATATTCTTAACTTTGTTTTTTTAACGTCTAGTCACTCTTCACTCCAAAATATACCCCCCCCCCCAATCGTATTTATCTTTCCAAATCTAATCTATCATCTCTTAACTTTCTAGTCTTTTGAGTCTATTTCCCCATAAACCTTTGTCAGTTCGTTCAACGCTTCCCGAGCACTTCAACGCTCTGTTTTCTGCTGACTTCAAGAAGGAAAAACGCTGTACAATTAGACACATTCGTTGTAGGTTTCTATAAACCTGTGCGTCTCACAAGGCCACACGAAGAGAGATGTTGGATAGGCACCTTTTGCTCGGCGTTCCAGTACCACCTCATCGTGGTCGCCGGGTGAACACCCTGCTCTTAGAGGGGTGGCCAAGGGTACTGGTAGCTTGCCGCTGATGAATGAGCAGCCGGCAAGTGTAAAAGGCAATCAAAGGGGTTAATAACTAAGGCCGCCAACGGCCTTCGACATCTATGCAAACATGAACAATACACAGCAAACCAGAAAACCCGGGTACGAGCATACCCAAACAGGCTCCGTCGCGCGGGTAGTGGGCGGCAGGCCCGACAACGAAAAATCCTCTACTACTCGCCCCGTGGTTCCGATCCGGCGGAACCTGTCGAACCACGAAAAGTTAGCGAAGGTTCCCCTTCTCAGGACAAAGCCCTCTTCCCAGGCTAGACTGCATTCGTTCTTGCCTCGGAAAACGGTAGCCAAGGTGTGGCTAGCCAACCACACCAACCTGGTGATCATGTCCCGCACCAGGCCCAACGAACTATTATCACCAAAAAGGCCCAACCAACTACGACCAATGAAGCGAGGACCATCGGTCCTCCAAAACTCCAACCATTACAACGGTTTGTCGCTACCAGTTCAAAACCCTTCGGGAGCGACAAACTTAGCCAGATAAAAGTACTTCAGCTCAATATCTGTGGCTTAATACCCAAGATATTAGAGCTCACAAAACTCCTCCATGAGAGGGCAATAGATATCGCGCTCTTGCAGGAGACTCTGGTAGGCAAGAAACGAAGTAGCCACATCAGTGGCTACACGGCTTATAAATGTAAATGCGATGAGTGACGTGGAAAAATCACATATGTAAGAAACGGCATGACAGTTTCTCTAAATCCTGGCCTTCAAAGCGGGCGTACCGACGCCATCTCGCTTGATATATTCAAAGTTGGTAGAAAACTTACGGTCATTAACTGTTATAATCCGCCAAAACACGAACTTGCCATTAACCTCGACAACAAGAATATTCCCACTAAAACTCTATTAGCTGGGGACCTAAATGCCTAGTCTCCTGCATGGGGCTATGACGCAACCGACTCCTCGGCCAAAAAGTCCAAGAAATTCTCAACACTACGAACTTATTCTGCCTACAGAATAAACATAGCCCGCCAACTCTCCTACACACTGGCAACGGGTCTCTCTCGAGACCCGATTTAACTCTGATCTCCGCAGACCTAGAGGGGAAAACCACAATTAAAGTGCTTGAGGATGTTGGAAGCGATCATAGGCCCATTGAAATCACTATTGCTCTCTCAGAGGCCAGGGGTGTAGCCACTAAACGGCCCAAAAAATGGAGCTACACTAAGGCTGACTGGCCAGCTTACGGGGCGGCTGTCGACTTCGCCCTGTCGTGTATCGCGGTGAAGGAAGGGACAGTCAACACTAAATACGGCGAAATCACTGCAGCGATTTTGGGTGCGGCTAGGAAGTATATCTCGCGGACCTATCCCGGCATACGGCAGAGACCCGCCTGGTCCCGAGAATTAGATCGAATAGTCAGGGCAAGGAAACGGGCGAGGAGCAGAGCACAAAAAAAAACGGGACTCCTGAATGCCGCAGGGAGTTCAACGCATTATGCCGGAAGGCCAGCGAGGTGGCCCAACGTGTACGGGCGGACCACTGGAGGGATGCATGTGCCTGGCTGGATCTTCGGGATACTTCCAAAGCCTGGCGTCTTCTTCGCAATCTTGAGGCCAAAGATTCGGTGCGTACAGCCACCCCATGATTGTCACCCAGTGGGGATCGAGTGGCAAAAGATCAAAAAATGGCCGCCTTGCTTAATAAATATTTCGCTTCGATAAGCAAGTCCGAAAAGAAGACAGCCACGTCTATAGCCCTCAACAAGGAGCGTAAGAGACTCGAGAGGGAGTCGGATGGGTCGGAAGACCTGGACACGTGCAAAGCGCCCTTCTGCCGTGCTGAGCTGGACAGAGCGATAGCTAAGTGCAAAAACAGAAAGGCTCCGGGGCCAGATAAGGTTACTCCTGAGATGGTAAAACACCTCGTTGGTATTGCGAAAGACAAACTCCTTGAGTTTGCGAATCGAACCTGGGTAGAATCCAGACTACGCAGTGCCTGGCGCTGTGCTACCATTGTTCCAATACTTAAAAAGGGCAAAAACGCGACTAACGTGGAGTCCTGCAGACCCATATCCCTGACCTCCACTATCAGCAAGATAGTAGAACGGATAGTCAGCGAGCGACTCGTGTGGAGCTTTGAGAGTACCGGTATCTTAGCACCAGAGCAGGCTGGCTTTAGGGCAGGCTTGAGCCCGATCGACCAGGTCACAGTTTTCATGCAGGAGGTGGCCGATGGGTTCCAGAGGACATGTGCAGTTTTTATAGACCTAAAACAGGCTTATGACCGGGTGTGGAAGCAAGGCCTCTATCTGAAACTTAGAGCCATGGGCGTACGCGGGCGGACCTACAACTGGATAAATAAGTTCCTAACAGAGAGGAAAACACGAACTCAGTTCCAGTACTCTCTAAGTGGGGAAAACACCCCAATAAGAGGGTTACCCCAGGGATCCGCCCTCTCATGTATCCTTTTTATGGCCTATCTTAATGATTTGGCCAGCTCACTCCGGTGTCGCAAACTGCTATATGCTGATGATATTGTCCTCTGGTCAACCGGGAAGAAAGCTGACCAAATTCAGGCAGCATTACAAGCCGACCACCATACCATCTCCTCGTATTGTTCAAAATGGCAGATACGAATCAACGTTGCCAAAACGACCTGTTGCTTGTTCAGCCTGGGAATCAACATTCTTGGGGCCCCATTCGAGCTCCAACTTGGTGGGCTGCGACTCCAACGTGAAAACACGCCAAAATATCTAGGAGTTACCCTAGATAGAAAGCTCTCATTGCACTTGCACATCCAGGATGTTGAACGAAAGGCCTCGGAGAAGTTAGGGCTACTCAGAAAGCTAGCCAGTACCAATTGGGGCGCCCGAGCTGACACGCTTCGCACACTGTACACAGGGGCTGTCAGATCCCAAATCGAGTACAGCCTGCCCGTGCAGGTGTACGCAAGCAAGACGGCTCTCGAATCACTCGACCGTGTACAGGCCCAGGCTCTCAGATTCATTTGCGGCACCTATAGAACGAGCCCAACTTCCGCTGCAGAAACCATGTCCAACGTGGCTCCTCTCAGCCTGAGGAGAGAGCGCGCCGTGCTAACGGCCCTGGAACGCTACAAAAAGGGCGAACCAGGTCTCCCGACCCATACATTAGTCACTCAGTGGAGAGTAAAAAACAGGATAAAACGGACACAAGCTGGCCTCTCAACTGACCGGGTGCCCATTTCGACGGATAAGCACGTGCCCGCCCTGGAGGAGACAGCCAATCCTTCCCATAAATTTCACTATACACGGGTTGGAGGGGGCCACAAAACGACACACACACACGGATTTACTAAGAAAAATGGCATTGGACACACTAAAGACCTACCCGGCCGATGCCATCTACTGTTACACAGACGGGTCGGTCATGAAGGACCCCGTAAGAGCTGGGTATGGGGCCTATATCTGTTACCCAGACCACGAACCAGACAAGCTGTCAGGCACATGCGGCCTCGCCGCATGTAGCTTTGATGCAGAATTAACGGCGATAACCAATTACCTGCTCAAAAACTGCGCGAAAAGATAACCGTTGCGACAACCGTTGTAATTGTTACCGATTCCCAGCCCTGCCTCCAAGCCATGGCTGGCTTAGGGGGAAAGTCCAAATTGGTGGAAGAGGCATTAGGCGCCACAAATAACATCCGCCTATTTATTGGAGCTGCCATCTTTATGCAGTGGGTGCCCTCGCACTGCGGCGTGAGGGGCAATGCCGTGGCTGATGCTCTAGCACAAGAAGGAGCGCTGGCCGTGCCCACTTTCGAGTCACCAAGTACATTCCAACAGGCTACCACAGTTATACGAGAGTGGGTACATGAAAAATGGTTAAAATCCTGGGATGACTCCAACACTGCCAGGGGAGTCTGGCAGCACATGCGTCGCCCACATCGAGAGGACCCGTGGTGGAGGCTTAAAAGGTCGGAACAAACAACAATAGCGCAGTGGCGTACGGGACACTGCCCCATAGGTGCGTACTTCGCCCGGTTCCGGCCAAATTTTGATGCCCGTTGCCGATTCTGCGTGGAATCAGAAGAGACGGTGGCGCACGTCTTGCAAGAGTGTCCGCAGCTCCGCGAGCTGCAGGAAGACGTATCCAGTGGTTCACTATGTTTGTATGGAAGCTATGAGGCACTACGCCAAACAGCAAAGTTCTTTACCAGGGCACTACGGGAGACCTAGGTCTCCCTGCCTTGTCACCAATTGGAGTTCATTTCAGGCCCCTTTTGAAATTTAGACTTGACATCAAATGTAAAGTAAAAAGTTCCCCTTTCAACATTTTGGTATATAGGGCAGATGAAGCGTCCAGATGACTAGACCAATATAGGAGATGAACTGCGCAGTGGTTTCCAAATCAGGGAGCTCTCCAAATATTTTTTTTTCTTTTGGGTTGTTTTGGGGCCAGTGTCTTGTTCGGGCAGCTTGATGAAGAGCAGTTTTGGAGGAAATGGTACCCGGGCATGCTACCCTGCCTCATTGTGGCGCCTGGGTGGAAACGATCGTAGGAAACGATTAGGCTAAAGGGTAGCAAAACAAGACTCCCGTGGGGGTGCCTTAGGGGGTGCGAGAGCATCCTCATTGCACTGCGCGGAGTTGTAAAAAAGCTCCCACAACCTTGTCACAATCCAGGCGCTGTTCCTCAAGGGGCCGTTACATAAATGGCGTGTCCCGCACGGTTAGCCTGGTATAGAAAAGGAAAATGGCGGGGGTCTTAATGTATGAGGGCCTCTTGCTACGAGTCTGACCCACCCGCCAGACAGAACAGTGTACACTGTTCTCATTCAGGTCGGTGAAAGGGAGCTCTTGTTCACTTTTGCTGGCCTAGAGTTCCAAGAGCCGAAGGCTCAACTCTACCTGACAGTTTCAAGAAGAAGGGGAAATGGTCAGCATTCTCTGGTGACACTACACATGAGCAGATTTCACTGGTTCCAATTTTGAGCTTCCGGTACATATGTTGTCTCATTCTGTTGTGTCCGGTCCTGAGTCGAAAGATTAGACGTTGATCTTGTCGGGATAGCTTACAATAGGCGTCATCTTTCTTGTGATTTGGATGAGAGCTTCTCCATTTCTCGCAGATGATGTAAAGGTCATCTGTTTCTGTGGCCTACAATTAACGAGGGTGTCATGTGGCCAGCACAACGACCAACCGCCTTTACTTTTCCCCAACAAATGTCAGGCACCCATTAGAGCAGGGTGGACTCAAGATGCGCCCAAAGATCCCGAAACTAAAAATCCTAGACTTCACCAGGATTCGAACCTCGGATCGGAAGCCAAGCGCTTTACCGCTCAGCCACCGCGCCTCCTAACATCAAATGTAATTAGTGTAAAACACTTATGGAATTTTTTGTTTAAAGTTTAGATAATTAGCGAGTAGAGTGCCGCACAAACAAATCGATAAATGTCAACAAATATTGGAATGTAAAACGTAGAAAAGAAGAAATAAAAAAGAAAAAACGAAACGAAAGAATTGTTCATGGTATTTAAAACATTAACAACAAAAAAAACTACACCTGATAGAACCGATAATTGATGAGAACTAGAGGAGAAAAACCAACCAATTGGAACTAATAGACAGTATGGTTGAATAATCAAACAAAGCGTATAGATTTTTAAAACATTGGTATAAAGCTGAGAAAAGTTAGACCTAGGCTAAAACGATATAGTCAAATGAAAAAAAAAAGTCTTAAATTAAGTGTCCAAACTTCACCTAAATACGGGTAAACTGACCTGACCAATGACTACATAAGTTTGGCTTGAGCTCCGATATTCCCAATGTACACAGCTTACTACACAGCACAACTCTGAAAAGAAAACCTTTTTAAAACAAAACAACCAACGGATGAAATTGCACAGAACGCTGTACACTACATAAGAGCACATTGCCGAGACTGCTAACATCTGTCCACCTACTAAAATACGTATTTGTTTTGCTTAAGTATTCTTGTGTTCAGATTTCGCGCACTGTGCGCTAATACAGGCCTATACAACGAGAAAACAAAAACTAATAGAAGCAAACATTTGTGTAGAAAGCAGGAATGACGGCTAGTTGGACGAATGAAGGGCAGACAGATACTGAGACAGACAGACGGACTGACGGAGTAACGGATGGATGGAACTATAGATAGATAGATAGATAGATAGATAGATAGATAGATAGATAGATAGATAGATAGATAGATAGATAGGCCAGCTTTGTTTGTGAAATAGTAACAATATAACCCATTTCTGGTGTCAATAAAACATCAGAGCTCATATTAGCCAAACCTTCCCAGACATCAATGGGATCAGTCTCTATGCCAACAGTCCACGCTATGTTAGGTTTACATCCCGTTATGGCAGGATATTTCAGTAAATATGTGAAGCGAAGGTAAAGAGGAAAAAAAAATAGGCGGAGGAATACACACCAGAGTGCTAATTCCGCTTCTTATCACAGTTCAAATAGAACTGTATTATTCCATCTCAAGGAAATAAAATCCCTTTTATCGTAAAGTTATGATAGAGACAGAGAGAGAAAGAGAGAGAGAGAGTGCAAAGAAGAAGAGATAGATATATTAAGAGATATATTAAAGCAACAGAGAAAGAGAGAGAATGTAATGAGAAAGATATGTATATAATAAGATAAATAGATAGATAGATAAATAGAGAGTTTGACTATAAGAAACATAAATACTAAAAGCCCGCAGTTCCAAAGGGAGAGATTGCATATTTTACTTTGAGAGAATGAGAAAGAAACAAAAGACTTATAAAGGAACAAGAAAAACATTTTAAAAATACTTTAAAAAAAAAAAGCTTATATTAAGCGTACTTGTATCAATTAGTTTGGATCAGTCATGTAATTAAATGTGTAATAAATGTAGAGTAGACAAACAATAAAAAAAGTATTTATAAAAATAACAAGGTTACAAACACAGTTTGTGTGGAAACACAAACTCAAAAGCAAACCCCGAGGTAGTCCACCCAGGCAGGTAAAAGGCAGGTTTCAATATTTTTAGAAAGAATATCAGAATAAGATTCTATCAAAGGCAAATGACAGATCTTGTGTTCAACGGTCCAGCAGACAAGGGATAGGTTAAAGTGAAACTGAAGTTACATTTGATCCTGGCCAAACTGATGTCATATTATGATTATCTAATTGATCTAATTGTTTTGTAACGGGTCAATCTCTTATTCCGTAAAAAAAATAAAAATAACAAATTCCTTTAGTTAAGTGTCCTATTCAAATAGTATCGCGCTGCAGTTCACGAGATAATATGAAAAAAACTACTTATTAATTTTTGCTTTAAATTATGACATGATATATTTAACTTAGTAATACATTTGTAAAAAAAATTATTATTTGATAAAAAAAACTAAAACCGTTTGCATAAATATGTTTAAAATATGGTAAATATCATTCCATTTACGAAATAGCCTCCCGTGTTTGTTACTTTTAAAAGTGAATAGTTGTAAAAATGTTGCATTTTTATGAAAAAGCTGCTTGCATAGTTGATTTCAAAAATTAAATTTTTCGCTTTCAGAAAAGAAAAAAGTAGCCTATGCATCAGAACTATGAATGGTCTAAAATATTATGATGTCGGAATTTCAATTTCTTTTCCAGTTTACGAGATCTATACAGGACGGATGGACTGACAGACGGACAGACAGACCACACAAAACTAATAGCGTCTATTCCCCTTTCGGGGGCCGCTTAAAAAAGAAAACGACCTAACGACCTAAATTGAACTCATGGCTTAAGCCTTCTCTGGCTTCTCAAGACAACACATTAACCACTCTGCTAGTGGAGAGCTTATTAACATGGAAATTGTATAGTTATCTATTGTTTATGTAGTATCGACATATTTTTCAGGTTTGTGTTTACTACGGCTCAGACGACGACCTTTAAAGGGAACTAATTCAGCTTATACCACGACTTAAGTCAATTACAATTTCTTTCCCTTGTTCGAGATACCAAACAAAATAATTTCCTACCAAAATTTAATTAACAAATTGGTTAATATTTTTTTAAATTGATTCTTATCATGTCAAGTAAAAGAAATAATTGTGCCTAATTTCAGCTTGATCTGAGATTGTGTGTGGGAGAAATAACGTGCATAAACTTTTTACCAGACAGACAGACAGAGCGAGTTGATATAAACTTTGTAAAAAGAAAAGAAAAAAACTGTGAACGAAATAGCCGAGAGGATAAACTCGAGACTATAGAAGATTTCGTGATTGAGAGCAGGCAAAACACGGAGAGCTAAGAATATCGAGAGAAGGAGAGAGAGGGGAAGCAATCTAGGCTCAATTTGAATGATAAATATGTTCCAACATGTTTACAGACAGAACATGTAAACAACCATCATCTCATAGTAAATCATATAATTTAAGAAACATCATAAGGTGCCATAAGGTCATACTCACCTTTTCAAAAAGATATTTGTTGATAACGACTCAAATGTAATATTTTATTGGCCAGATAACGTGCAAAGCTTTTAGGCGGACAAGTGTGAGATGTAGGGCCACAGGTCAGAGATTGAACTCTAACACAGGGGGGGGGGGGGGAATTATGTTTTTTAAAATGATAATATACTATATAATTAATACATTAAATACCAATACATTAAACCGTATTTACACCCTAGTCCTTATCCATACAGTCCATGTAAAGGCTTATACATTCTTATCTTCTTATCTTATATAATACAGACGTTACTTCAAAAAAGAAGATGATTACGTCCTACGCGTCATGCATTTAGTCATGCATATTAACCAATGACTTAAATTCTGCCAAGTCACTGGTTTTTCTGGCTAGCTCAGGCAACCCATTCCATGCTCTAATAGCACTAGGGAAGAAGGAGTATTTGTACAAATTTGTCCTAGCATATGGGACGAGGAATGTGCCTTTATTTTTGTGTCTTTCAGAGTATTTTATTAAATTTTGTTTTTCTATTTGAAGATTATGGTTCAGTGTTTTATGTATAATTGCTACTTTACTTTTGAGTCTTCTGTCCTGAAGGCTTTCTAAATTTAGTGATTTTACTAATGGTGTTACCCTAGTCAAATGTGAATATTCGTTTGTTATGAATCTCACTGCTCTATTTTGTGTTTGTTCCAGTTTCTTAATGTTTTCTTGAGTTGAGGGGTCCCACACGGTGGATGCATATTCTATTATTGGCCTAACCAAGGTTAAATAACATTTTAGTTTTATGTTCTTATTTGATTTATAGAAATTTCTTTTAATAAACCCTAATGCTTTGTTGGATTTTTTTATAGTTTCATCAATATGTGGATTCCATGACAGTTTTTCATTTATTATAACACCTAGGTATTTTGAGTTTTTAGTCTGTGTTACTGGTTTGCCATGAATAAGATAAGTGGAATTAATTTGTTTTAGTTTTTTTGTTACTCTTAACAACTGACATTTTTCTGGGTGGAAAGACATGCTCCAATTTGATTCCCATTTCTGTAATTCATCTAATTCTCTTTGTAAAATATCTGTGTCTTGTTTTGTTTTTATTGTTCTATATATTATGCAATCGTCTGCAAATAATCTGACTTTTGTTCCTGAACTAATGCAATTTGGTAAATCATTTATGTAAATTAAAAATAGTAGTGGACCCAAGACTGTTCCTTGAGGTACACCTGAGTTTACTGTTATTGGTGTTGATTTAGAGCCATTTATTATTACAGTTTGTTCTCTCCCTATCAGAAAATCTTTAATCCACTGATGCAGTGGACCGTTAATGCCGAAATATTTTAATTTTTTAAGCAAACTATGGTGGTGAACTTTGTCAAAAGCCTTGGAAAAGTCTAGTAAGATAGCATCTATTTGTTCACTATTATCTAAACCTTTTGAGAAATCATCAATTAGTCCTATTAGTTGTGTTTCACATGATCTATATTTCCTAAAGCCATGTTGGTTCAAACTAAGTGGCTCGAATAAAGGGGATCAGCTTATCTTATCTTATCTAATATAATACAGACGTTACTTCAAAAAAGAAGATGATTACGTCGTACGCGTCATGCATTTAAATTCTGCCAAGTCACTAGTTTTCCTAGCTAGCTCAGGCAACCCATTCCATGCTCTAATAGCACTAGGGAAGAAGGAGTATTTATAAAAATTTGTCCTAGCATATGGGACGAGGAATGTACCTTTATCTTTGTGTCTTTCTGAGTATTTTATTAGATTTTGTTTTTGTATTTGAAGATTATGGTTCAGTGTTTTAAGCTCATGGTTAAGTCTCGTCTTAGAAGTGCATTTGTTTAAAAGAAGTGCTTGAGTCAGGCAGGAAAACCAACGACTTAGCAGAGTTAACATACATGACTAGATTGACACATGAAATGCGTAGGACGTAATTATCTTCTTTTTTTTTTTTGAAGTAACCTCTGTGATATATATATAAGATAAGAAAAAGATGCATTGATTAAATTACTTAGTTTTAGCAAACATTGTTTCCCCCCAACATCCACCCATTATTAGTGTAGCGATTGGTTGTTTATATACTATGATAAAATATCTGTTTTGTTATTACCATCATTTGGGTGGTTTAGTGGTAGAAATACAAGTAAAATAATGGAATAAACTGAAACTATTTGAAGTAGCATATTCCGTTGTTGGGCGCTTTCACGCTTTGTCTTATGCAGCTAAGTCAAACGGAGGTAACAAATAACACAGGCGAAAGGCCAACAAAATAAGTTAGTCGATGCTGATAGGGAATGTCGAACAAAAAGGTGAATATAATAACGAAGGGAACCGTCGAATGTCGTCAAGCTAGATCTCTACTTCAATAAACCCTGCTTGCTGCTTCTCTCTAAAGCCGTCAAAAGTAGACGGTTTACGATTATCTTATCTTATCTTATATAATACAGACGTTACTTCAAAAAAAAAGATGATTACGTCCTACGTGTCATGCATTTAGTCATGCATATTAACCAATGACTTAAATTCTGCCAAGTCACTGGTTTTCCTGGCTAGCTCAGGCAACCCATTCCATGCTCTAATAGCACTAGGGAAGAAGGAGTATTTGTACAAATTTGTCCAAACGGAGGATGCATATTCTATTATTGGCCTAACCAAGGTTAAATAACATTTTAGTTTTATGTTCTTATTTGATTTATAGAAATTTCTTTTAATAAATCCTTATGCTTTGTTTGATTTTTTTAATAGTTTCATCAATATGTGGATTCCATGACAGTTTTTCATTTATTATAACACCTAGGTATTTTGCTTTTTTAGTCTGTGTTACTGTTTTGCCATGAATAAGATAAGTGGAATTAATTTGTTTTAGTTTTTTTGTTACTCTTAACAACTGACATTTTTCTGGGTGGAAAGACATGCTCCAATTTGATTCCCTTTTCTGTAATTCATCTAATTCTCTTTGTAAAATATCTGTGTCTTGTATTGTTTTTATTGTTCTATATATTATGCAATCGTCTGCAAATAATCTGACTTTTGTTCCTGAAGTAATGCAATTTGGTAAATCATTTATGTAAATTAAAAATAGTAGTGGACCCAAGACTGTTCCTTGAGGTACACCTGAGTTTATTGTTATCGTGTTGATTTAGAGCCATTTATTATTACAGTTTGTTCTCTCCCTATCAGAAAATCTTTAATCCACTGGTACAGTGGACCTTTAATGCCGAAATATTTTAATTTTTTTAAGCAAACTATGGTGGTGAACTTTGTCAAAAGCCTTAGAAAAATCTAGTAAGATAGCATCTATTTGTTCACTATTATCTAAACCTTTTGAAAAATCATCAATTAGTCCTATTAGTTGTGTTTCACATGATCTATATTTCCTAAAGCCATGTTGGTATGGGGTGAGGACATTATGTTTGTCTAAGTGGTTTATGATGTTATTAAATATTATGTTCTAGGATTTTACATGTGATGCTGGTAAGTGATACTGGTCTGTAGTTTCCTGGGTCAGATTTTTCTCCTTTTTTAAATGGGGGGTGACATTAGCTTCTTTCCAGTCCTTTGGTACTCTGCCCTGGTTAAGCGATGCCTGAAAGAGTATTTTGAACACTGGGGCTAGCTCATTGCTTAGTTCTTTGAGTAATCTAGCTGGAATACCATCAGGTCCAGAAGTTTTATTTGGTTTGATATTGGCTAATAGTTTTTGGATTCCATTTTCTTGTACTACTATATCTTTTATGTTGTCTACTTGGTACAAATTAAATAATATGTCTTTGTTTCCTGCGGCTGAGAATGCTGATGTTTGCTTTAGTTTCATTATCATTATGTATTATGATATGTTCATCTTTTAATGTCGCTATGTCTGTTGTTTCCATTTTCTTAGACTTAATGTATGACCATAGGTTTTTGTTGATATCTTTAGATATTACATTGTTTATGTATTCACTCTGCAGCTGTCTGCTTACTTTTTGGGTTAGGTGTTTAATTTTTATACTTTTTGTAAACTCTTTCTGCCTTAGTTTCTTTAAATTTTCTACATAGGTTTTCCTTCTGTTTACAAAGCTTCTTTAGTCTATTATTAAACCAGCATTTATTTATTTTGTTTGATGTGCATTTAGTTGGTATATGATTTTCTATAATGCTTTTAAGATGGTTTTTCATGAAATCCCAGAGGTCATCGACTGGTTGGTTAATGTCTTTTTCTAATACGAATGTTTGTTAAAAGTTTAATGCAGCTTGATGTAGTTGTGTTAGGTTACATTTATTCCAGAGTAAGATTTTTCTTTTGGGTTTTGTATTGGCTACTGCTTTTATCTGACTGTGTATTTTTATGATCTCATGGTCTGATAGACCAGGGATAATATCATAATCAACTACAAATCCAGGTCTGTTGGTTAAGAAGAGATCTAATGTGTTGTTTAATCTAGTTGGCTTTTTAATGATTTGATCTAAACTTAGGTTGTGTAAAGTTTCTATGAAAAGCTCATTTATGTCCTTAAGGTTTTGGTGTTTATCTATGGTTAGTGTTTTCCGATTTATATCAGGTAGGTTGAAATCACCCATAATCCAAAAAACTGCATTTTTATTTGTCACTTTAAGTGTAGTAACCTGATTACATAGTTCCTGCATGTATTCTAAACTAGAATTTGGTGGTCTGTAAATGCTGCCTATTATAAAGGGATGTTGAGGTGGTATTAATTTTACAAAATGTTGATTCTATATTTTTTTTTGTTAGGTAAGGTAGTTTCTTCTGCTATAAGAGTGTTTTTATTGCTAAAAGAACTCCTCCATGATTATCAGCCCTATCTTTTCTAAAAATTTCATAATTACTATTGAAAATTTCTGCATTATAAATTTCAGGATGTAGCCAAGTTTCTGTTCCTGCAATTATGTCTGGTTTCTCACATTCTAATAAAATTTCTAAGTCTGCTGTTTTGTTCCTAATGCTTTGAAAATTTATTACTAAGGTTTTAAGGTATTTTGGTATTACTTCTTAAGTAGGTTTGTTTAGTGAAGTTGTTGTATTAATTTTAGTAGATTTAGGTTTAATAGGAGTGGATATGGCTAGTGGTTGGTGAGTTTGGTTTGGGATGGTGTTTAGGATGTTGTATGGGTTAGAAGTGTCTGCATCAAAGGAATGAAACAGTCCTGATGTAAACTGAGGTAACCCACATGGTACACAGTGCCATGATGCGTCTTTGTTGCCTAAGGCATAATACACAGGTGTTTTCATATGGAGACATGATGCATGGTACCATTCTTCGCAGGTGACACATTGAATGGCTTTCTGTTTCATGGTGCATACGTTTTTGCAGATGTTGCATCTATCTTTAGATCTAGGCCCTGGATTTGACTCTACATCTCCTGCTATTAATATTAACAGTGATAGGTATTTATTTCTGCTGTGTCTGATCGAGAACTTCCATTTGTGATGGGTAATCTTCTTTAATGTTATGGATGTGTATGTTAGGTTATTTTTGAAGTTGCATTGATCTAAAGTGTGATGATTCGTTATTCTTCTTCACAGCTGGGGCTGCGTAGCCACGGGAAATACTGCATTCCTCATTAATTTTCGGACTCGAAGACAAGCCTTATTATTATTATAATTATACCTTAAAACTTAGTTATATTTTTACTAGTCGCGTCATTGTCTTTTAAGTCAAAACTTTCCCTTTCTATGAAACAAATCGTTACTAATCGTGCCATAACACCATTCGTATGGCATTGACCTAAAGTGTGAAAAAGTTCTACTTTCATTCCGTTATTCACGAATCCTCGGTATGGTCGAGAGGTGAAATACGCTTGAACTTGGCTTGGCTTGGGGGGCTGAAGGGGGCTCGAGGATCGACACCTGACTCGGGCAGAGTTGTGTTTACTGAGCGCCTAAAGGCAGCACAGAAAAACCAACTCCTAGATACCCCCTCCCCCTCTGGTCCACGAGATTGGACCATAGCGCTCTGAGCATGATATAAGCATGAAACTAGCGCTTTTTTAAAGCTATAATTTATGGCATTTATTTATTAACGAGCCTTGTATATTATCAAGTACATGGTTATGTTAATACAGACCTACATGGTAGCATGATTATTTGAGATTTATCAACGGTTGAATATCGTGTGCTTGCGAGGACACAGGTGTATAATTTATGCATTTCTTTGGCAAAGCATTCCAGCAGTGCTTTCTTTTCCGATTCTGATGCATATTGACTCCAAAAAAGTTTTGGTCACTTTGTTACACTGCTATAGATAATTGTGCAATTGCGAAGATTACAAGATCGTGCAATGGCTCAATCATACCAGTAACAATTCTTATGTGACTGGGAGCGTTGAGAATGGTCCCTTTATAGATTCATCCGAATATATGCACACGAACGTGAACTTTATAAGAAATATAGGCCTTATGTTGTTAATCGCTTAGTGTTTAGGCCCCTATAAGGGATGAAGCCTATAAAAGAACTGTATACGGATGTAGGCCAATGTAGGCTATTACATTATTTCGGTAAATGAGTTAGATTAGTAGCCCTAATGCACTGAATAGTGTGTAAATCACCACGCTCTGAGTGCTACTTTTATAAAAGAATATTAATTAATATGAGTCTTAGTGGCATTCATGCGATCCTTTCACTGGCTCTACCGCCACACCGGGCATTTGCCCAAATGCCCATTTAGCCAGTCCGCCGCTGGAAAATATTGAGAACTAAGATCATCCACCTGACAGGACAATGACACATTGTTTGAATACCTCTTTCAAAAAACAAGGCTGTTCGTAGAACCGGATTTAAGTATGGGGAGGCCCCCATGGCAGAATTTTTGTGTAGGCCCAACACGTTTTCAAAAGTTTTAACAAAAATCTACTTTTTAACCATTATTAATAATCATAGTGATACTTAATAGCAATCCATTTATTAGAAAAAAGAAATAGAATACTTTGAAATTGTATCTAATTTTCACATAAAAAAGGTAACAATTATTTAATATGCAATTTCAGTACAAAAAAGTGTATATTTTGTATGTTTTTGATTTTGTTGACAGTAAGATTATGTGTGACCAACTGCCGTAGATCCTAAACTGCATTTATAAATTATGAGCGCGCTGCATGTGGACATTTCTTAACCACGACAAGGTTGTCATAAGTAAAACAACTTTTTCTATCTCTAAAGACAATGGATGCACATCATGCCTCGTGCGCCTTAATGAATCACTAGTTTTAGTTTCTTCTTTAGTCCGGTCTGATGTGACTAAACAAGCCGATTCTAGAACGGCAAAGATTGTCACAGTCCCTGCATGTGGATGCTCCTGTTTTTAGGGCTATTTAATAGGGCAGCTTTCTTTCTCAATCTCTTGGCTATGTCCGGTTCATTCATTTTGCTCTCGGCGAGGTTCGTACCAGCACGCTCAGTCTGTGATTTCCTGCCACTTGCTTTCTTTGTAGTCTTCAAATCTCGCTTGCAGACATCTCTGTAGGTTAGCTTTCGGAATATCTTGGGTCTGACTCCCTCAGCAAGCTCAGCACTGAGGATGTCCTAAGGAATTCTTCCATCTTGCATGCGGATGACATGCCCGAGCCAACGTAGTCTTCTCTGTGTCAAAGTAGTCTTCTCTGTGTTAACGTAGTCTTCTCTGTGTCAAAGTAGTCTTCTCTGTGTTAACGTAGTCTTCTCTGTGTCAAAGTAGTCTTCTCTGTGTTAACGTAGTCTTCTCTGCGCCAAAATAGCATAGATGCTGTGTGTATGGCCAGTCTCAAAACGTTCTTATTAGAAACAAGATCCCTTCAGAAGATTAACATTATGAGCCAGAAGCAGCGCCAGTGAAAACTCTTTAATTCCTGTATGTTGACAAGCTCTCGTTATCATAAAGACGTTGTACATTAGCATTTGTTTGTCATGGTCAGTTTAGTATTTTCCCAGACATGCTTAAAGAGTTACGCCAATCTTGTGCTAACTGAAGCTTCATCAGATTAATGAGAAAAGCCATTGCAGCTCAGACTAGCAAGTGTACCACTTTTTCAAAAGATGGCATTATTCTCAGTAATCATCTGTTATCGTGCACTGCAAATGGAACGATGGGTAGAGCGTTATGCAAACTCTACTTAATCATAAATACTATCTTGCTAACCGTTGTGTCTAACATCTCATTACTTGGCGTTTTAGATAAATTAGATGAAACACCGTCTGTAAAGGAATTGAGAGCAGCCATTGACAAGCTGACATGCTGGAAAGCAGCCCGAGGAATTCCTGCAAAAACAATAATTTGTTCTGGCCACAACACTATACGGCATCTTCTTTTCGGATGTGTAACTTTCAGCGCCTTAGAATCCAAAACTATGACTTTGTAATGACTAAAAAACTTGGAAAAGTTTCTGCAGCTTTGGTTATCAGTCGTAGGCTTATAAGTATTGTTGATTAAAAAACGCAAAAAAAAAAAGTTCGAAAAATATTGAAAGTTGATAAACCGTCTAAATTTTGAGACTTTAAAAAATTTCTTTTTGTCGAGGCCCTTTTTTTTCTTCTGGGGGCGGGGGGTTCCCCGGGGCTGTAGCTCCGCCTGCCCTGCCTTAAATCCTGCCCTGGCTGTTCTAGTATTCAAACTGTATGTGTTTCGTGTGTGAATGTTGTTCGAATTTTTCATCTATATTTTTATTGTACAGTAGTTACGCTGAGGTTGTCAGTTGTAGTCAAACTGAATTTTCATTTGATTGGATCAATAAAATTATCTTATCTTATCTTTATATGAAAACTATTATTCAGAACTCAAGACCCCATAACCGTGGACACAATGGGCAAAAGACAGAATTAGACTACCTTTGACTCAGAGAGAAATATTCTTATTACAAATTACAATCTGAAGAAAAGGTCGTGCGTGGAGTTCCACACGTAGGGCCTACGTTTGCGCGAATGATGAACTACTGCATAAATTCGCTTTGATTGAGAAACAGCAGAAGTGACGCTGATCACGTGATAGGCTAGTTCTACAGGCATTGATTTACTGACACGTTTCATCTGTCATCAGATTATTTAATCGGATACTTTGTAACCAGCGTTTCTCAAACTGTGTGAGGGCCCGAAGAATTTTTTTTTTGTCATGTCTTCCTTCGGCCGTGCAGGTGTGTCTAGTAACCCTACAAACGATGGGTAGGACAAGGTCGTTAGCTGCTGCTCTGATAACAGAACATTAATTTAAATAATAAATATTATTTTTATTTAGTGAAATGCATTGACGTCATCATCTCAGAAGTGAACGTCCGTTAGGTAAAGGTGTCTCTTATTTCTACACCCACATTATGGTAATTCCAAGTCGATGCCTTTATTTAAATACAAGCACGTGCGAGTCAGACCGTTTTATTCTTGGTTAAAAAAATTGATTTACTAATACGTTTGAGTAAGAAACTTGACTGCTCATTTGCAAGTTACAAGTTGCACGATTCAGGAAATAAATATATTTTTAGAAAAGATAGCCGCGCGCATTAAAGCCTGCTGGGATAGCTGATTACAAACAAGTCATGGAGATTATGAAACAAGGTGGGGCGGGCAAGATACAATTTATTCGTGCACTTGTTGTTTTTTTTCCTTTCCAAATTTACATTTCTTTAATTATAAACATATTTTATTAGCATCCCCTTTAACGGCCACTTCTGACAGTCTCGACGTGTTTTAGGACAATGACTCTAAATAAGTAAGTCTTGCACTGACTGTCTCAAAGTGTCTTTAGGACAATGACCCTAAGTAAGTCTTGCACTGACTGTCTCAAAGTGTCTTTAGGATAAAGACCCTACGTAAGTCTTGCGTGTTCATAAACAGAGCGGATCTTACCAGAATGTAATATTTACTGACAAAGTTATAATTCTATAATTAACGAATAGGTTAAATTATTTATATTCGATAGATAATGGCAAAATGGGTGTGGTCTAAGACCTGTTGTATTCTTTTATAAAGGCATATAATCTTGCATTACTCACCAGCTATTTGTTCCCAGGCTATCTGGTGTCTAGGCCTTTTTTAGTTTGCACTTCCAATAAAACGACCCCCCTCCCCTTTTTTTTCCCCCAATTTAGATTTGGCCAGTGAATTCTAATTATTTGTTACGTTGAAACTGACGGCCCGCTTTATACTTTTGACCCGCAAATTCTCGTATCACTCCATCCTCTCCGCCCGGTAGAAATTTATTTTTAACTTAACATATATTTAAACCACTTAACACTCCATTTTTTAAACTAAAGCTAATTTATTAGCACTTTAATGTAGCTGTTAAGTTTCGAAAACTTAAGTTAATTAACAAATAAGTTAAGATCATGCATTTTAGATTTGAAATAAAAAAAATAATACGTCATACAATGTAGCATCACGTCTGATCACATTCTCTCAGTATGTCATGACAGTTTCTCATTGAATACAGAATAATAATGAGGCTTGTCTTTGAGTCCAAAGATAAAGGAAGAATGCTGCGACCTACATACAGCATAAAGTCCATTAAATGCATACCTTTTTTTTTTATAATTAAGTCCGAATTTTTTTTTTTTTAATGAAAAGTAATATTAATATGTTCAGTATATATATACATTTAATCTAATGTAGTTATCTTCATCCAATTGTGTTCCCGGGCCAATGTAATCAGGTCATATATGAGTCTACGTTTATAAGAACGTAAGTTGGCCACTTCTGCTTCTTGAGCTCAGTTGGAGTTCCTCTAGTTGATATTGAATCTTCATCGTTTACATGTAAATCAGTGACTTAAAGTCAGCTAAGAGGTTGGTGATCTTGGTTGATTAAGGCTACCCATTCCGTACTCTTAATAACACTAGTGCGGAAGGAGCACTCACAAAATTTTGTCCTAGCTTATGGAATAACAAAGAGCCTTTATCTTGTGTCTTCTGAGCCTTTTATTAGGTTTCTTTTTCGTTCAACTCGAAACTCAAAAGTGAACTTTACCTTTCTATTCCAAACTTCCCAATTAGATCTAGCCATGAACCGCGTCGGTCAAACGAAGGCTAATTTCTTTTAATCCATGTGTTTCTAAAGTCTTTGCTGAAACTGTGATTATGCCCCTTTAAACTTTGATCAATGAAATTACCAACAACTTTCAAAGGTTGCCAATTTGTAAATTAAATGAAACAATTTTTCTGTAGGCCTACAGATTTGGTTTTCTTGGAAACATTTTTTTTTGGGGGGGGGGGGGGGGGGGGAGAGGGGGCTGTTTGAGCTCTACACCAATTTCGATTCCAGCTTCAAAGCTGTCCAGAAAATATTTGTTCATGTTGTGTGACTGATGTATAAGGAGTTGTGTTGAAGAGAGTGTTAAGAACACTGATGTATAAAGAGTTCTGTTGAAGTGAGTGTTAAGGACACTGATGTATAAGGAGTTGTGTTGAAGAGAGTGTTTAGAACACTGATGTATAAGGAGATGTGTTGAATAGAGTGTTAAGGACACTGATGTATAAGGAGTTGTGTTGAAGAGTGTTAAGGACACTGATGTATAAGGAGATGTGTTGAGGAGTGTTAAGGACACTGATGTATAAAGAGTTCTGTTGAAGAGAGTGTTAAGGACACTGATGTATAAAGAGTTCTGTTGAAGTGAGTGTTAAGGACACTGATGTATAAAGGGTTCTGTTGAAGAGAGTGTTAAGGACACTGATGTATAAAGAGTTCTGTTGAAGTGAGTGTTAAGGACACTGATGTATAAGGAGTTCTGTTGAAGTGAGTGTTAAGGACACTGATGTATAAAGAGTTCTGTTGAAGTGAGTGTTAAGGACACTGATGTATAAAGAGTTGTGTTGAAGAGAGTGTAAAGGACACTGATGTATAAAGAGTTATGTTGAAGAGTGTTGAGGACACTGATGTATAAAGAGTTCTGTTGAAGAGAGTGTTAAGGACACTGATGTATAAGGAGTTCTGTTTAAGAGAGTGTTAAGGACACTGATGTATAAAGATTTGTGTTGAAGAGTGTTAAGGACACTGATGTATAAGGAGTACTGTTTAAGAGAGTGTTAAGGACACTGATGTATAAAGAGTTGTGTTGAAGTGAGTGTTAAGGACACTGATGTATAAAGAGTACTGTTGAAGAGTGTTAAGGACACTGATGTATAAGGAGTTCTGTTGAAGAGTGTTAAGGACACTGATGTATAAAGAGTTCTGTTGAAGTGAGTGATAAGGACACTGATGTATAAGGAGATATGTTGAAGAGAGCGTTAAGGACACTGATGTATAAACAGTTCTGTTTAAGAGAGTGTTAAGGACACTGATGTATAAGGCTTTATTTCTTGTAGGATTCCTAGTTAGATCAGAACATGACAATGTTCTGACTAGGGTTTATTTCTTGTAAATTTGAGAGTAACTTATGCGAACATAATTACAATTCTTTTTATTGTATTTAGATAAACGAGAATAAATATTTTCAAAATGTATTGTCTGTGCCTTGCTATTTACCAAATTAAATATGTAATTATAAGAACAACCTAAACATATAGACATTTTGGTCAGAAAGTATTTTTCCCACTTTAGCTCATTGCAGGACAAAATAATTTTATAACTAAATATTTACAATTTTCATTTTTTTATAAATAAAGCAATAAATATTGATTATAAATCAAGACTGGTAATGTGTATAAAATGGAATAATTTATTTTCTGGTTTAATAGTTTCAAATTCATCTTCTTAAAGTATCAACAAGGTGAAATAAGACAAACAAGATTGCTAATAAAATTCAATATCAAATCATACAAAACATTTTTATTGACTTCATTTATTCCAACAATTTATGAGGGTATATGGTCAGCTTACAATTGGTTGCATATCTTAACCTCTTGCTAAAAGCTATGTTTTAGTACCATGTTGTTATTTTAATTATACAGCATGTATTAGTATTTACTAATAAAACATTCTACACTGCTACGCTGTTAAAACAGTATGGGAATTATTCTCATAGTGATTGTTTTTTTTTTAGATAAAGACGCAATCAATTTTGCTTTCATTTTTTTCTTTTAATAATTTTCCTATTAATGGAAAGACAGCAAAGAACAAGTCAATACAGAACGAAATGATTGGTTGAGTATCAAAATGTTTGTTCTGTAGAAATACAAAAAATAAAGAGAAGAACACATACATGATAGAAGGCAGTACTAAAATAATATTTTCACAAAAAAGTATAATTAATAGTACTTTTGTTCAATAGTATAACTTTGTTTTCATTAGATATTCAATCAGGTGATCACGCATTTATTAAAATCATATATGAAGCGACTACACCATAAAACTTGTTCTTATCAAATCTAAATCTTACATTACATTAAAGCTTCTGTCGAAGTCAGTGTGATATCGTTTTTTTGTTGTTTTTTTACCTTAACAGCTAACATCAGTTAATTGATACACATTTTTATAAGCTAGAAGTAGAACATGTCAAGAAAATGTAAAACAAAGGAAAAGATTTGACAAATGGAAGTGACTAGAGCCTAGAGATCAAAAAAATCATAGGAATATTGAGGGAATAATTATCTTTCTTTCTTAAGTTAATCATTGGAAGTCTTTCATTTCTTGAACAAAAACACAGTTGTTTTTTTTTAATAAAAGGAGAGAGATGTTACAGACTTGATCTTTCAATGAACAAGTGTGTCAATATGCAAAATATGTAAATAAAAACATTTGTTTTGCCATTAAAAACAACAAAAAAACATCCAGATTTTCAAACGAGATTTCATCCACATGATTCTTATAAAAAATATTTACACATGCTTTCAATATGTAGTTAATGTAACCACATAATACAAAAACAACATACAAACTTTATGTACAGGCAGCAATGAATGGTTTGTCATCAGCTCTCATCTGTCTCCATATCTTGTGAAGCATCTGCAGTCTCTGAATCAAAGTCACTTAAGTCTTCCAATGCTAACACTGGAGATAATAGACAATAGACACAATTGTAAAATCTATAACCATGGCGATGACCCACTAAAATGTTAAGATAAAACTTGGTAAACTTAAGAGTTTGTCTGAGTGGTATAAGAGATCAATGGTTCTAGAGTGCATCCAGCTTCAGCATGTATCAAACATGACACAAGGATTTGATTGGAATAGAGAATAGGAGATATACCAATGGCAATTTATTAAGAAGGTGGGATTTGAATACAGGACCATTGTGACCATTCGAAGACAGTCCAGAGTGCATACCACATGACCAGGCAGCTATTTTCCTTATTTTTTGTGGGAAGCGTGGACAGGAAGCTAAGTACGCTTGAACTTGGCTTGTTTTGGCTACCTATGAAGAGGCTGGAGGTTCGATACCCAACTCGAGCTGAGTTGTTTACTGAGCGCCTATAGGCAGCATGGAAAAACCTTCTCCCAGATACCCCTCCCCCCAGTGGTCCACAAAAGAGATTGGACCATAGCGCTCTGAGCATGCTATAAGCATGAAAGTAGCTCTATATAAAAGCTATAATAATAATAAGGAATATGTACACTTTTATTTGAATTGAAAAATATTGTGTATTTTTTTTTAATGTGAAGTAAACTGAGCCCTCCTTTTCTTCTTTTAGAACTAGAAAGTACTCAGATTATTTTTACTATGCAAAAACTAAAACTTGGTATTAAGAAAGTTACTTGGTAAATGGATATTTATGAATGAAAGATTCAAGTCATTACTTTTTGAACAAAGGAGATCTCTACTTGGTAAGAATTTAAATAAAGGTTTCTAAGAAAAAGCTACCAACTTACAAACTAACTCGTAATCCTTAGGGAGAGATCGAAACAGTCTCTCTAGTTTTATCACTAGCCTAATATAAATAGTCTGGACAGGGGCAGAGTGCTGAACAAAGATGATGTCTCCTTGCGCCAAGGCATGCAGCAGATGAGCACCATGGACTAGTGTCTCAAGCAGGTGTTGGGTAGAATCAGAAGTTCTCCTGGCATCCTTGTAAAAACACAGCACTTGGTTCAAAGCTCTAATTACTGCAACGACTAACTGGAAGAAAAAAAAAAGGTTCATTTAAAGTGTATTGTAAAACCACCAAAAGTATTTCATAAGTAAACAGATTTGGCAAGATAAATGCAGCAGCTTTAATCCAATCCAGAACACATGTTGTAGAAAGACAAGGACTAGTTCCTCTATACATTTAAGAAAGGCAAAGAATTCTCTGGTAAGGTTTTATATGATCATGTCCTGTGTTTGGGTTAGTTCCCTTAAAATAACAAACTTCTCTATGTATTGAAATTCAGTTTTTTTCCACCTCAGTTAGAAACATTCCTTTACATCCATCATTACATCCTAGAAAAAACTGTTTAAATGACAAGAGCAAAGGATGATTAGGAGACCAAACAATGACAATAGTTCTCTGTAAATAGCACATGATTGTCTTTCTAACTTATGCGAAAACAACCCTCCAAAGCTTGCAAAACTCTGATTCCTCTGATATTAAAAACCTCAGAACAGCACTTACAAAGCTCAACCACAACAGCAAAAAAAACTGTTATTCAATGGATACCAGCTTATATCAAATACAACTAGAAGGAAATGAGAAGGCTGACACATTCGCCAAGAGTGGGAGAACTAACTCACAAATAAACTCTGCACTCTATCCAGAAGAATTGAAGAAATTAATTGTAAACTAAATAAATGAGAAATAGATGAACTCTCAACCTAATCACAAGAAAGATGACGCTTACTATAAGCTATCCCGACAAAACCAACATCTAATCTTTCACCTAAGGACTGGACACAACAGAATGCGACAACAAATGTACCGGAAGCTCAAAATTGGAACCCGTGAAATCTGCCCATGTGGAGTATCACCAGAGAATGCCGACCACGTCCTCCAAAACTGCTCTCTTTACCAAGAATTGGAAACCACTGCGCAGTTCATCTCATGTATTGGTCTAGTCATCTGAACCCGGGACTGTCGAGATAATCAGTCCTGCATGCTAACCACATGACCAGGCATTGCTGTTAACTTAAAGGGAAACTCCGATGGTTTTGACAATTTTTGATATAATATGTGTTTTGATTCACAGATAATGAATATATAATTCTTTTTTGTCTTCTTAGTAATTAATGTTTTTCTGACGTAATTTTCCTGCGCATCCAAAACAGTCAGACTTTCACCGGGTTTCTATGTGACGTGTGATGTGCTTGTTCAGACTGTCTTGAGGTCAACTAACGATGACTGTTGAATTTCAACCAATTACTCTGCAAGCGTTTGAGTTTTATTGTTCGGGTGTATTCCGTGTAGTTGATCAACTAACAAACTAAAAGACATCAATTTAACTAGTGAAGAGATGTGGTCAACACTGATGAACAATGTAACAGATGTTTATCCCAAGAAAAGGCTGCAGTAAAAGTCTCTGTCAAAATAAACACGTCTTTACCCTAGAGAATTCTATCGCTAACTGATTTTCCGGTCTCTAACCCAACATATCCCAAACGTCACTAGTCCCATGTAGTCTCGACTACCCTTACACTGACCAGTTTGTTCGAATCAGTCAGACACACAATCTATTTACTTCTTGGGACAGGGAGAGACTTTAATGAAAATGTTTTTTTTTCTCAAGTTGATTATCCTAATGCTTTTAGATCTATCTATACATGTATATAATATATATATATATATATATATATATAACTGTATCATAGCTCTGAACTAGGCCGTCACTAAGCCTAACAGCTACTGTAAGAATGAAGCGATACGATTGGTCAAATCTAGTTTCTCTTTCAGTATTGTTGAGGGAAGTGACATTTGACATGGTTTAAAACAAAATCTCATAGAACCCCGTTTTTTTTTGAGATGTCAAGAATTTACTATTTTATTAAATATAAATGTTTCTAAGCTTTTAAATAAAAAATGGTAAAATGTTTACTATTACAACTTTTTACGCAGAATTTAAATATTTCAATAACTCAAATTTGAAAAACCATCGGAGTGTCCTTTTAACAACAAACTGGTTGCAAACGAATAGCCTATTATTGATAAAGAGATACATTACACATTATGGCAAGACATCTATCGGATATGTACAATTTGTCAAACGAGCGATTTTAGATTATCTTTCAGCATTGATTTGTAATTGAAAAAAAGAAGAAGAAAAGAATAAGTATCTTGCTTGTAGGCCTACTTCGATATCTCAACACAGTTATCAACAGAGCTATTGGCATGTTCATTTAAATAGAACTAGAATGAGGATGTAGATCTACCTAAACTAAACTTCTGATTTAGCACTCTTAAGATCTATATCTACTAGATCTAGATCTAAAATATAAATTTGGAATAATTTAGATGTAATTAGATTTATGAAAATGAAAAGCCTAGATAATCTATCAATAGACTGAATGCAACAATAAATTTAAAAATAGTAGATTATAGCATTGCAATATTGATCTAGAAGTTTGGAAATCAAAATTTACACTTTAAGTCTAGAAATTGAAATTCAATATATCGATCTAGTCTATATCATTTTAAACTAGACCTAGAATGATTTTAAATAGAATATAAATATAGTCATATAGATCTAGTTTAAAAAATCTAGATAAGATCTTAATCTAGGAATTATGTCTTTTTAAAATACGAGTCAGATAACGAGGTTTAATAAACATTACTATAACGAGTTGATTTAGCATTTCATCTAAAGAATTAATTCCACATGACGTCAAAGGAAAAAAATACACTACGTCGCATGGCCTAGTTAGACTAAAAAATGCCTTCATCAATATGAGCCAGTTATCGAGTGTTCATAGATATTGGTGCACAGAGTGAGTTCTTTTAGCATTTCATCTAAACAATTAATTCCATATGACGTCAAAGGAAAAAAAAATCCACTACGTCACATGGCCTAGTTAGACTAAAAAATGCCTTCATCAATACAAGCAATTTTTCAAGGGTTCATAGACATTGGTGGACCAAGGTTTTAGCATTACATTTAAAGAATCCATTCCAGATGTTTGTATAAATAGTAAGAGAAAAAGAGAATTCCAGATAAATGTAATACCATTAATTATGTTTTTGGGATGGTCTTGTATAAAAATTAGGTGTACCACAACCTTGTGGAGAGATTTTCATACCATACTTTGGTGTTTGGAAGTTGTTTTTCTTAAAAATTGGAACATAATATTAGCAATAATTAGATTTTGTAACGTTTTAGTTAGAAAATTAAATGTACTGTAGGAGAGAAGTGAGATTTTACATAAAAATAAAGTTAAAATATTTTTCATAAAAAATTCGGAAATTTTTCGCGACGATTTGTAAGAAAATGTAAGTAATGTAGGTTGATTTCTTTTCAAAACAAAATCCGGAACATTCTTTATCGATTAAAAAACTTTTGTTATTTTTCAGCAAGAAAATAAAATGTAAAATAAGTCTAAAAAGGGATTTTCAATAATCGTTTCTAGTAAATTACTTTCTTTTTTTTTAAATCCTGAACAACCTATTGTCGATATTTAAAAAATTTGTTAAAAATGAAAAGAATAATTTTTTTTGTGTTGCCAATTTATCTAATTTTGTTAGAAGTATAAATCTTTTTTAGTTTCTCTTTATTACATGTAACGTTATTAATTTTGATTGTATGGATAAGGTTAATAAGTATTACTTTAAAAAATATAAGTGTACACTAAATGACTATATGGAGATGCTGTGGCTGAGGGGTAAAGCACTTGGAACCGGAAGTCCCATGTAGGAATCCTGGTGAAGACTCTAGGTGGACCACTTCGGGGGCCGATTTTGAGTTTGTGTTTCCAGACAAACTGTCTTTGTAATCTTCTTTTTAAAATGTTTGGACTCCTATATACTTTTACTGTCTTAATAAGTTACTGGATTATAGACAATAAAACCTGTAATTTAAATAAAGAATATTTTCTTTTTACATTAATATTTATACTTCAATTTTTTATAAACATGCCAATAAAAATATTTTTAATCCAAAAATGTCATTTTTTTGAAGTGAAATCAAAATGTGCTAATTTGTATAAGAAGTTAATAATGATCTCAAAATGTATTAACACTTTGGTTACTTTAAGTTATACCATTGAGCCAACATTCCAAGTAAGCCTATTACAAAAATATTATAAATGGATCTAAGTATCTTCAGATGTATGCTTAGTTACCTCCTCTGTACAGGGACACTTATTGGTCAGCAATAGTTTGAGGCCCAGAGGATGAGACAAGAGTTCCAATATGCATGATATATACTGGGGTCATGAAAATAAAGAACACAAATTGAAAAGAGTGAATATAAGATTAAGCTATTTTGCTTTAAAAAAATAAAGTTATCAATAGCTAGTAATGATAAACTTAGTAACCAGCATAATTTATTTTATTTCTAAAACTAATAGGCACAAATAAAAAAAAAACAAGTATAAGATGCTGAATGACTGGAACAAATAGCACTCACTTCTTGATAGAAAGCAATCTTTTCAGAGAGAAGTGCCTCTGGATTAGTGTGAGAACACAATCTGTGTACCAGGAACAGGGGACAGTTATCTGCTCATGAGTCAGGAAAATTAATAGAATTGATATCATATTAAAAAGGAACTTCATTAAAATGTTTCCTTATCAATCACTATCCTTACTATAAGAGTGAGAGATGGATAATACTATTATCAAGCTCTATTATAACAAAAAGAGATACCATTTACTAGTACACTGCAAATAAAATATTGAAACCTTGCGCTTCATTTTTCAGATCATTGTAAAAAAAACTTTGGTGGTACAGAAACAATGATTTGATTTTGATTTTAGGCACATCGGCACAATTTAGGCCATGTCGTGCCTGCAGTCCCTTAAGGACTACTCTCTCTCTAAACAACAAGGGCCAAATTCTATACAGTCATATCATTAAAATCAAGGTCTATTCACAGTTAAAATAGTAAAGGTAGTAAAAATTTAATTATTTGGTACAAATCTAATGTAAATAGTACATGTTCACAAATTCATAAATCAGATCTTCGTAGATAACCCCACTTCCGGGATAAAGCCCAGTACCTTCCCAGGGTTGACATTATCAAATAGTGTTTTTAAGTTAGTGGCTCTAAAATATTTCTCCCTGACATCCTGGTATCTGGGGCAATCAATGAGGATATGTTCCACGGTGAGGCGTTAGTCACACTACTCACAAAATGGGGGCTCGTCTCTCTTCTTATACCACTCTCGATAGTTGGCAGAGGCAATACTTTGTCTCAGGTCCGAGCATGGAACCTGGGTTCCTGACACCGCATGATTTAGGGCTCTCTTTGCTTCTCTGTCTGCGGCTTCGTTTCCCTCAATGCCAACATGGGAGGGGATCCAGATGAAGGTGACATCCCTACGGTCGGCTGTTATTTGGTCCAACAGCTTCAGGCTCTTATGTACCAATGGGATGTCAGTTTTCATCCGCCCCAAAGCTTGCAATGCAGATTTGGAGTCGGAGCAGATTATAAATTTCCTCCTTTCTGATGCTTTAACGGCCAAAAGTGCAACGATATTGCATGCTATTCGGCCGTAAAGATGGAGCAGCCATCAGGGAGTCTACGGGAGATTGTTTTGTTCCGAAAGGAGCAGGCACACGCGACCTTTCCATCCATTTTGGATCCGTCTGTGTAGATGGTGCCACAATCTCCGTAGCTCTCCTGCAGTTCCCTAAAGTGGACTTGTAGTATGCTTGGGTCTGTATTTTCTTTTTTGAAATTAAGGAGGGATAAATTTAATTTGGGTTTATTCATTAGTCAAGGAGGATTCTGAGGGGTTTCTTTTTTAGAGATTTGGTCAATGGGTGGGGTTAAATTTTGGATGGGTTCTCTCATTCGAAGGCCCAACGGCTGTATCACATTAGGCCTTCGATTGTATAATTCTACCTCTGTGGGGTTAAATATGGAGTCGAAAGCAGGGTTCGTGGTGTTGGATTTTAGCTTGACTATATACTGCATTGCAAGCTTTTTCATTCTTATATCCATGGGGACAAGTGATGTACGAAACGCACCGAGACAGAGGCGCAGGGCAGCATTTTGTATTGGTTCCAGTATTTTTAGATAAGACTTCCTTGCTGCTCCATATATTATGGATCCGTAGTCTAGCTTGGATCGAATTAGAATCCGATATAGCAGCAGCAAGGTATCTCTGTCAGCTCCCCAGTCCGTATGGCTGAGCACTCTAAGTATGTTTAATGACTTTTGGCATTTCTTCTTAAGTTCCTTCTTAATGTGGGGGAGAAAATTAAATTTGGAATCTAGGGTGAGGCCTAAAAATTTTGTAGTTTTCATGACAGGGATCTTCTTTTTGTGTATAAATAGTTCAGGGTCTGGGTGGAGTCCCCTTAAATTACAAAAATGCATACTAACTGTTTTGGAGTCCGAAAATTTAAAACCATTATCGTTTGCCCAATTTTGAATTTTGTTTAAACATAACTGTAATTTTATTTCTAAGATGTTCATGTTTTTCCCATAAGTAAAAATGACAAAGTCATCAACATTCAAAGAGCACTCTATGCCAGGGGACAGAGCATTTATGATGCTATTTATTTTAATGTTGAACAGGGTGACTGACAGAATGCTGCCCTAGGGTACACCCATTTCCTGGTCATGAGTGTCAGAAGCAGAGTTGCCCACTCGAACCTGAAATTTTCGGTCTTTCAGGAATTCCCCCACAAAACGGGGAAGGTGTCCCTTAAGCCCCATAAGCTCCAGGTCACATGGAATGCCATGTTTCCAGGTTGTGTCATAGGCCTAATGCATTTCTAATATAAGCTTCCAGCCTTACCAGGTGGTCAGTTGTTGTCCGCCCCTGCCGGAATCCGCACTGGTAGTTGGAGATCACTTTATTCTTCTCCAGGTACCAGACCAGCCTACTGTTAATCATTCTTTCCATGGTTTTGCAGATGCAGCTTGTTAGTGCTATTGGTCGATAGTTAGCTGGGTCAGAGCCGTCTCTTCCCAGTTTAGGTATCGGTATAACTGTGGCTTTCCTCCAGCTGTTTGGGAAAGCGCCTGTTTGCCACACACAGTTATAGACCCCTAGCAGGACTGTCAATGAGGGTTCGGGAAGGTGCAAGAGGAACTGGTAATGGATTTCATCATCTCCAGGCGCTGTTTCATGTCACTTGTCTAGCGATTCCCTCAGTTCCTCAAGCGCGAACGGTTTGTTGTAGTCTTCATTGTTCTCTGACCTGAAATCAATGGGGTGTCTTTCCTCCCTGGTTTTGACTTTTTGGAACTCTGTGTGTAGTGTGCAGTGGATGACTTTTCTGCTATTGTGGATGCAAGGCAGTCAGCTATTTCTCTGGGGGACGTGACAGTTCGTCCTTGGTTTTTCAAATGCCCTATTGCATTTGATTCTTTCCCTTTGATTCGACTTACTGCCTTCCAAACCGCTCTAGCAGAAGTTTTAGCATCCAGACTGCCGACAAAATTTCTCCAGGAATTCCTTTTGGCTGAACCTATGGTTTGTATAGCCTTTTTCTCTAGCTATCCTGAAGAGCTTTATATTTTCCTGGGAAGGATTCTTTATAAATGCAGCCAGTCGGTTTTTCCTATCGTCAATAGCACTTTGCAAGCTAGGCCGTTTTGGATTTGCGGAGGTTAGGGGGACAACTTTCCTGGCTATACTAAGTAGCTTGCAAGCAAAGGTATCAGCTGGGTTCTGTTCATCGAGGATATTTTCTGTGATATCCTCGGAGCATCTTTTTTTGAATTGTTCCCAATCGGCCTTATTCAGTTTCCACCGCTGAGGTCGTCCCAATGAGGGGAGATTGTTAGTAATGATGATTGGGAAGTGATCACTTCCCCATAGATCATTGCTAACTGACCATTTAAAATCGTCCAGAAGTCCAGGGACGCATACGGTGAGGTCAATGCATGTGAGAGATCCAGTTCCTGGGTGCAAGTATGTCGGTGATGCATCATTAAGTATGCATAAATCATGTTGGAGGAAGATATCCTCCAGCATACGACCTCTTGTGTCTGTATTGTTGGATCCCCACATAGTGTTATGGGCATTGAAATCCCCAAGGATTATATAAGGCCAGGGGAGTTGTTTCAATAGGTCCTCCATGTCTGTTTGGTTTAATGGAGCGCCTGGTGGTAGATACAGGCTGCAGCAAGTGTTAACCTTGTGAAGGGTTATCCTAGCTGCTACGGTCTGTAGTGTGGTCTGTAGTTCTACCCTCTCATGGGGAATGCTATCCTTCACAAGGATACAGACTCCACCTGATGCTCACTCTGCATCCTCAACATTCTTGCTGTAGCTTCGGAAGCTGATGCTATCTTTCAGAAATGTTTCCTGTAAGCAGACAGCTACAGGAGTCTCAAGAGTCCATCAGTAGCTGCATTTTCTCATAATTGGCCTTGAGGCCTCTACAATTCCACTGTACAATTCTGGAATCCATGGCTTATTCTAGATGACCTACTTGGAGCTATTTGGCCTTGGGAGGCCCTTGGAGGGGTTTTCCTTTATTCCAGTGACCTTGGTATTTTTATTCTTGGGTTTGGATGGAGAGGGGACAACCCCCTTTTGGGGGAAGTCTTTCTCTCTGGAGAGGGGAGATCCCTCTGGTTAGTGCGGAGGTCATTTCCTCCTCTCTCACCTCAGGCATCCTCTCCCCTTTGATTTCTCCCCTTAGGGAGTTGGTCAACCTCTAATTCGGTAGAGGTTGGGGTGTCTGGCTGGGTTCTCTGAGGAGAACCTGTGTCAGACATGATGTCTCCGGGTTCTCCCGGAGTATTGGTTTTGACATGCTGCTGTCTCCATGCTCTCATCAGCGAGCACAGAGAACCTGTTCTATAGTATGACAACAGGGCTTTCTTGTTTCTTCAAAGGTGTGTTCTTTGGCGGTGTTTTCTTCTGAGTTGGAGGAGGATGAGGGGGTGGTGGGGTCAATGTGTCAGTCTGTGTGGCTATGGATCTTCCTATCTTAGCAACAGCCTGGGCGTAGGTCTTTGTCAAGCCGAATTGGCCCTTGGGTAGGGCCAATACAGCCAATTTCGCCTGGCTGAAGGTACATCCATTTCTTGCCTTGTACTCCTGCACGGCAACCTCCTGTTTCCACACAGGGCAGTCCTTGGAGTAGGCTGAGTGGCAAGCTTGACAGATTGGGCATTTGAACTGGGCTGTGCAGCCCTTGTCCTCATGACCCTCTCCAGCACATCTGGCACACACAGTGTTCCTCTTGCAGACTTCTGCGCCGTGTCCATAACCCTGGCACTTGAAGCACCTCATGGGGTTAGCTATGTAGGGCCTCACTGAAACTCGTAGGTATCCTGCCTTCACATACTCTGGCGGTGTCCTAGTTCCGAATGTGAGGATAATAGTGGCGGTTTTGACCTCCTCACCATCCCTGCGCCTGGTAATGCGCCGGGCATGGGTGACTCCTTCAATGCCCTCCACTATTTCCTTCTCGGAACATTCCAGTAGGTCCCTAGAGTTGATTACACCTCTGCTGGACTCTTGTGTGGCATGACTTCCACTTGGAGATCACAGAGTCTTCTGCATCTTAAAAGCCCATCAGAGTGTGTCTTGCCATCTACTTCTACAAGAAGTTCTATTGATTTGTGTAGCTTAGACACACTCTTGGGCTCTCCCACTACTGACTTGAGTCCCTTATAGATAAGGAAAGGGCTCAGCTTTGTCAGGCTTTTCCCTTCCTCTGTGCATCTGATCACCAAAAATGATGGCCAGGTAGTACAGCTTTTTGTGGCCTCTTCCTTTTTTGCCTCAATACGGCGTCTCTTGCCCAGACTTAAATCTGGGGCAAGTAGTTTATTGGGTTTTTTTTTATCCATATATATTTTCTTGTTAGTTCGGCACCTGTGCTCCCCACCCGCCATCGAGTCCAACAAGGGGACGGGCCATTCAGATGTCCAGAATGAGCCAGCCAGGGCTACACAGGTGCTATACTCAGTCAGCTGCTGCATCGGGTATGTGTCCGATTCAGCAGCTCCCTGATTGACCCTCCAGCCACTGCCATCCAGAATAGGTCGACGACCTATGCTGGTAGCTCGGCATGACCAGCCGGTTGACCCAGAGCGGGCCATCTGGGCCTCAGGTCTAGGGGAACTTGGAGCCAAAGTATTGTGTTGTGGTGGTTTATCCTCAGATAGCCACCACTCAAACACCAGGACCTCTTTATCCCCCCTTACCCGTCGCAGTCCACGGCAAACGAACTGGTCTAGGACGTAGTGAGATTTTAAAGATAAGGAGACAGTGTGATGATCAATGAAGGCAGACTTAGGAAAAGAGGAGGCAGACACAATGATAGAAAAGAAGTAGGGCACTTTTGAGCTCCAAAAGTGCTAAGGGAAGAGGTGCGCAGTTTAATGTCATGTCTCGGGACGAGAGAAACAATACAAAATCTTGAACACAGCTATGGGAATGCAAAAAGGGAACGGATAGACCTTCACTAAATGAGATAGGATAGCAGAAAATAGCAAAAGAGTCAGCTGCTGGTGGTACGCTAACAGACTTGTTGTCTATCTCTTTCACCTGCTGGTGGTACGCTAACAGACTTGTTGTCTATCTCTTTCAGCTGCTGGTAGTACGCTAACAGACTTGTTGTCTATCTCTTTCACCTGCTGGTGGTACGCTAACAGACTTGTTGTCTATCTCTTTTAGCTGCTGGTGGTACGCTAACAGACTTGTCTATTTCTTTTATTTTTTGGTGTAGCGTAACATCTATTTTTTTTAAAATAAATATTTAATATATTGATTACAAAAAATTTAATCAAGTCCTTGTTGAGGTAATTGTTAATATCTATCATGTCCCTTCTGTTTTCCTTTATCTTGAGACTTAAGGATCACCATCGGATATATATTACAGAAATTCTTAAAGCTTTCATTAGATTAGATTTTAGATTAAGTTGGTCAATGATTCCTTTAGAATGAAGAAAACTAGGCCTAATAAAATCATGTGGATCAACAGGTCAAACCTACCAGACTTGGAACATAACTTTTCTAGAAGTTTCTCACATCTGGCTAATGACGCCAACAGCTTCAAAGCTGACAAATGAATAGAAATAGCTTTAGTTTGTTTGAAGTAGGCACTTAGAAATTGAAGTGGCAGCAGAGTCTCTAGCCTGTTGGAGATAGAAATGAAGTACAAATCAACAATCAACTAATTATCATATTAAACTGAAGAGGGAATCTGTGTTATGTATTATGCATATAATACGCAACTGATATAAAAACTGATATAAAAATAGTGCAAATGTATCACTAGTTTGCATAGCCAGTACGTTTTTTAGCACTAATTAGCACACTAAAAAGCATGCCAAAAATTCATCAGAAAATCAATATGAAATTTATTTAATTGATAAATATTAAACTCCAAATCTAATATTTACCTCAAATTAATCCCAAAAGACTAGTCCTAAAAGTAATCCTAGATCTAATACTATAACTAATTACAAGCATTTAACTTCTTACTAAAGTATACACATAACATAGAAATAAAAGTTGGCTTACTTATAAAGAAGCTGTTTTGGCACACATTGTAATAGAGTATAGAGACACTTGACAGCCTCATTCACAATCAATGGATTAGTCGATTCAGTCTGGAGAACAAAGTCAACAAGTGACTATACTCATCTACAGCTAATCATACATGGAGAATCAAATATTTTAGCTACTGACCTTTTTAGATCAAAATTCTACATTTTTCAAATATGCATTAGTAGTGCTAGTAGATAAAGATATGCCCAAAGTTGGTTCATAAATTCAAATTATACTAAACTCAAGAACCATTATACCAGTCATAGTGGTTCCTTAACTCAGTGATGAGAAATAAACTGAAGTGCAACACTGTTTTATTTATTATGCAGTTTTTGTTTCTTGATGAGATAGCTTTTTAATAGACTTGTTACACTGTATATATGTATACTGTATGTGTATCTCAGATATGACTGGATCTAGTGGATTCTTTGTTCCCACACATTCCTGATAGACATCCAAATCCATAAAGAATAAAATGCAGAAACACAATCCTTAAATTAAAATTCCATTTTTTTTATAAAATTTGAAAAATTTAACAAGCACAGTTGTATCTCAAATTACAACATTAAATCAATATTTTCATTAAAATTAGATTTATTAATGCTGAAACTATTCTCATCCTATATATAGTTTTTCAAATTCACCACATCTTGTGCTTACCCAAAATGTCTTCTGAGAAGCTGAATTACAAATTGCAAGCATTAACTTTTTTTTGTCTTTCTAGGTCTCCATTAATGCATCCCCCCTCCCCCCCATAGACAAACAGATAAAAAGTTTCTCCATCAATGCATCCCCCCCACCCCATAGACAAACAGATAAAATGTTTCTCCATCAATGCATCCCCCCCACCCCATAGACAAACAGATATAAAGTTTCTCCATCAATGCATCCCCCCCCCCCCCCCAATAGACAAACAGATATAAAGTTTCTCCATCAATGCATCCCCCCCACCCCATAGACAAACAGATATAAAGTTTCTCCATCAATGCATCCCCCCCACCCCATAGACAAACAGATATAAAGTTTCTCCATCAATGCATCCCCCCCCCCCAATAGACAAACAGATATAAAGTTTCTCCATCAATGCATCCCCCCCCCCAATAGACAAACAGATATAAAGTTTCTCCATCAATGCATCCCCCCCACCCAATAGACAAACAGATATAAAGTTTCTCCATCAATGCATCCCCCCCCCCCAATAGACAAACAGATATAAAGTTTCTCCATCAATGCATCCCCCCCACCCAATAGACAAACAGATATAAAGTTTCTCCATCAATGCATCCCCCCCCCCCCAATAGACAAACAGATATAAAGTTTCTCCATCAATGCATCCCCCCCCCCCCCCCAATAGACAAACAGATATAAAGTTATCACTTGTATGTGTGGGAGAAGGCAAGAGAAGTTATACATGAAAATAAAATGGGATACTTTTCTGTATCATACATGTTTTTGATTGTAACTATAGGCATAAATCATTTCTGTTTATTCTACTGTTTTTTTATATTATTTAAAAAAAACAACATTTTTTCAAATGCTAATTTAGTAATTTATTGATTTTTTTTAAAAACTATTCACATTTATAGGTAAATCTAACTATGGTGAATTATTCAGTTTTAAAAACAATTTGGTAACCAATGTCTTTTAAATGTAAAACATTAGTATAATTTTGTCAACTTTGAAAACCTAAACCTCAATATATCAAGGTTTTTTTTTTGTAAATGATTTAGCAAATTATTCATACAAAAACAATAGATTTAATCTGTTTGACTTAATTTAAAAAAAAAAAGCTCACCTCTAAGTCTTGTCTAGCTATCTTTATAACAGAATAGAACTGGAAATTTGTTTGGCCATGCCTGCTCACTGGGCTGCGAAGATCAAGTATGATCTGTGTCTCTGTGGATGTGGTGCTAAGTTCATCATCGGCATTGCCACTTGAAGATGATTTCTACATAAATTACATTCATTTTGGTTTAATCATTAAAACAGCAGGGCACAAGAATAATTTCTTTATAAAAACTAAATGACCTAGTACAATTCTCAATCTAGCTAGACACTGGCATAAATCTAAGCTTTATAAAAATTTTCTAATAGAAAAAAATACCATATAATTGCCCAATACAACATATTGGAGGTAAAAAAATTGCATAAGAAAATTATAGTACATAAAATATTGATAAAAACCAAACATTTGCAAGTTGCAATCTTAGAATTTGTTATACTAAAATTGTAATATTACAGGCTTTAAAGATTTGACTCACCTTCATTTGATCTTCTTCTAATTCTTTAGATGGATGAAAATTCCTAGAAGGGAAAGTATGTTTGAAAATAACCTGACCAACCTCAGGGCAGAATCGCAGTATTAACATAAGAATTCGAATCGAGGAGATGGTCAAGTATTCAATGCCAGTGGTACAGTACCCATTCTCTCCCTGTAGCAAATGAATAAGGCAACTGGCCAATGACCCTGTGGTGTCTAATAACAGTGATGAACTACTTTTTGTTTCGATGCTGGACGGAGTGGACAAAGTGGAGCTAGACAAAGAAGAAAGATTCCTGAACAGCACAAGACCTTCTTTTTCTACAAGTTTCACATAATGTTCAATATAATCAAATAACAATGGTAATAAATTGGTTAAGGCTTGACAGGTGGGGCTCAGTTCTTTCATGAATGCATCAAGAGTTAAGTTCATAAATTTATACACTGCCTCATCAGCCTGCTGTTCTGGGTGGATTTTAAATAACTGCCTTTCGGGACTTGTTTCTCCTAAGGTAGAATTTCTTCTAGAGTCACTACATGTTGCGTTTATGTCTGAAACAAATGAGTAAAGACTGATATGTGAAAACAAATATAAATGTTATGAGAACTTCCTAATCTACAATATTGTTTCTTAATTTGTCTCCACAAAAAAAAAAAAAACTATTTCAGTAAACACTTACTTCCCAAACTCTCCACTCAACCTTTCAAACACAAAAATAACTATTCTTCTTTACAAAAATTTCCTGTTTTTAGAGTTTCTAGGGGGTTTTAAAATATCTGTTTTAGTAACACTGCAAGGAGGATTTAAAAATAAGTTTGGTAATAAGTAAACTCTGATTTTTTTTGTTTTTTTAACAAAAATAATAGACATAAAGATAAGTTACCTTTAAAATAACTTTCACTCCTCTGGTCATTTAACAAAAACAGCAATCCATCAACAGCTAATCTATAATGTTCCCTGGTTACTATCTGTGGTAGAGACTCAAGGCTCTTCTTGTTTACCTGTTTACTGGTTAAAACACAAACATTTTTGAACTAAAATTTCTTAAACTTGTAAGTCGATGTGAGAAATTAAATCTGCATTTTTTTTTATCATTCTTGAGTTAAAAGTAAATATCTCAATATTATTGTATTACTTATCAACAAACATAGCTGTACCTGGGTAGTTTTGGTGTGGATACATGACCATCTTCTTTTCTATTACTGATAGCCAGACTGGTTAAGGGTGCCAAAGGTGCCACTGTTGCATCGCTGAGGAGTTGTATCAGTCCAGGATCCCAAATCTGACTTTTCAAATCACCTTTCTGATCACTAAGCATCTGAGATGTTTGTAAAAGATGTGTGGCTATCTTCTGACCTTGATCTTGCAAAGGACCTATTTTATATCAATACGTTTTTATATCAATATGTTAATAATTTTTTTTTTATCTTGCCTTTTTTTTGTGTGTTGTAGGATGACATTTAAAAAATTCAATATCCCAATGTATACTTTATTTTCAATGAAGTTTCAAAAGAATATAACTTAAAACTTATTCTAGAAATGTTTTTTTTTTTTTAAGAGATTTGACATTTTATAGCTTTGACATATCCGTTTATCAGACAAATGCTTTGTGCCAAGTATTGTGTTAAATTTAGGGTTAAACATTTACACTCTTATATTTATGGTTTAATTCAACAAAAATGTGTTAAAAATATTCTAGTCAAGTTATTAAATGAAATATTTGAATTTACCAATTTTAAGTTCTAGTTTTCTTGTATTAAGTTTCTTTGATGGGTCACTGTCACATACATTGACTTTCACTAGACAAAGAGAAAAAAATCACTGTGCTTATTTTTGTAAAAAAAAATAATTTGATTTACAAATAGCCTTCACACCCATAAGCACTGTAATAGGTTAGGCTCTAAAATCAGAGTGCTGTTAATAGGGCAGGCCTTGGACTGATTTGACCAATAGCTCAAAATTGGGCCCTGCAATTTAAATTTAGCATATCATTTTCAGTCATGGCTCTTGTCACAGGCTTTTAAAGATGTAGACTTGAAGGTTTAACATATTTAGTGTATCATACGATTGACATAACTTTAATTAATTCACTGGTGCCTATCGCATTAGAGTTGCTTTCTATGTATGTTGTATAATAAATGTTGATATAATGATCTAATTAACAGTAATATTTGTTATTGTAAAAAAATTAATTAGTAGAGCGGCCCAGCAAGCATCCATTTAATTGGGCCCCAAACTTTGTAAGGCCACCCCTGGCTGTCAAGTAGGAAAGAAGTGAAATAAAACACCTTAAAAAAATAGTATCAAACAAATCAGGTGTGTACAGCTATCTACAACATGTACTTAACTTAGATAAATGATTTTAAAAGGGATGCTTCCAGGTGGTAGGATCTAAGTTGATGGGTTGAGAAGTCTCAAGTGTGAACCCATGGAGGCTACAAATTTTAAATTGGGATTTTGAGACTTATAATGGTAGATTATTATGGACATAATTTTTGAACTCTGACTAAGCTGCTATCGCATGTGTTGGGGTTAAAAGATATAATTACTGAAAGGAGAGGCTGACAGATACATGAATATTGAAAGGTGAGAATTGAAGATTTAAAGCGTTTTAAAAATTGTTGAAAATCCTTTAGTGTCTTGGGATTTAATTTTGTATAGTTCTACATTGATATGAAAACACTGTTAATATTTATAAAATAAAGGCAGTTTACTTTGTCATAAAAGAGGAATGCAAGTTTTTATTTAATTTTGTGTTTGAGTTAGTAAATATGCCTTCAGGGTGTGGGTATATTAGGTATCTGGTGCTACATCTCAACACATCAACATATAAAAAAAGTAAAGTTCCCCTTTCAGACGTTGTGGTCTATAGGGCAGATGATGTAAAGGCCATCTGTTTCTTAGGCCTACAGTTAATGAGGGTGTTATGTAGCCAGCACAACGACCAACCGCCTTTCCTTTTCCCAACTAAAGTCAGGTACCCATTAGAGTTGGGTGTACTCAGGGGCGCCCTAAAAATCCAGAAATTCAAAAATCAGTCTTCACAGAGATTCAAACCCAGGACCCCAGGTTCGGAAGCCAAGTGCTTAACCACTCAGCCACCGCGCCCCCACATCAACATATACTTATGTTTATACTTAGATCTTAAAGCAAACTTTGCTTCATTTTTTACTTATTATGTTCAAATTTTGGGTAAAAATCAGGTCTGAAGGAATCATAAGGTTATAGAAAAAATAACGTTTTAATTAAAACCTCTTTTATTTAAACTTTAAAACAAAGACAAATTACCTGGCGAATGTGTAATATTTTTTAGACCAACAGGTTCAGTTTTGTTAACAACACTTTGTGACGAACTCTACAAAAAAACAATTCATTTTTTTTAGTTGGCAGATTACTGGGAAAAAAAACCAGCATGAATGTTTCTATTATGAAATAACAAATAGAAAATAAAATTTTAAAATTACTTCTTAGTTCATGATGATTCAGTTCAAAATACCAAAAAATAATAGTGCTAATTGGGAATCAGGGTACTGATTTTAACTTATTTAATAGGTTAAAAAGAAAGTTGACAAAAAAAAGTAACAAGTAATTTTTGAAATGTTTTTTAAAGAGAAGATTTTGAAGGAAAACAAAAGAATGTAATAACAAAGAGATCTTTTCTATTTATAGTTGTTAGTATAATGCAATGGTTTTAATTTCTGAAATTCTATAAGGAAGGAAAGGGAGATGACTTTGACCTATACTCATATGTTGCAAGCAAACATAAAAAACATTTGGTTTAATATTCTTTTGAAAAATCCTGGGAAATTCTGAATTTATATATTTTTGAAGATTCTCATAAAGAATTTGCATTTATTAAAGTTGATTAGACATTGTTCCTGTGTATGTATAATTTAACTTTAAAAAAAAATATATTTAAGTCAACACCAAACTGTGAATTTAACTAACCTGATTAATAAAAGAATAATATGTTGGGAAATTAGCTTGCTGTGACAGTGGGAGGTTCTCCAACAATTTCTGATTCTTCTTGCTGGGTGGGGATGGTTGTACAGCTACCTACAGTTATTAAGCAAACAAGATAATGAAAATGCAGTTTCTAATTACTTTAAAATTATCCCATCTCAACTCATGATATATCATGAAATAAGCATCTAGATAATTTTTATCATACAATAAAAACAAAATTGAAAGATCCTCTCATAAAACAATATTACCATTTCCATAAAGATTTTGCAGCCTAAGAGGCTGAGATCTGAGATTGAATATTGAAGATCCAAATTTTACTTCAAAATATGAGGAATCTAAAAATCACCAATGGGTATCTTAAATAAGTTGAGATAATATATCACTGAGCAGACAACAGAAACAGGCATAGTTTACAATTAAGCTATACAATATCAGAGTAAGAAAAAAATCTTTGCACAAAATACAAGTAAATCTTCACATCAGTGACGAGTTTAAAGTTACCCACTATAATAATAGCATCACTCCAATCTGCCTTTCCCAGATGAAGTTAGGAAATGCAACTCAAATCGGTTCAAAAATCTAAATCTACAATATAAAAATCTACCCCAAATAAACAGTTTTACTCACAAGGTTTATCCACAAGACTGTCATTACAAACAAGTCCACTAATTTATAAACAAAGGGCATATAAACATAAAAGATCATCTTTTATCATATTTACCTTCTTAGGACTTGCTTTTTCTGGAGACTTTGTAGTTTCATGGACAGATGAGCTGCTAGTTTTATACTGTTGACTTTTCTGATGCTGAGCCTCCAGGCGTCGCAGCTTTTGTTGAACTGACTGTAGCTGTCGTTGCAATTCTTCAATTTCTCTATCCTTTGAAAACAAAATGCCACATAGATTTTATTGATCATCTATTTATATTTATTCGCTTTTACTTCAGTCATACTGAGAAATCCTTAAAATTATTTCTGATGCAAAATTTTACTTTACATAAGTGAAAATGGGGGGCATCTTCATGGGAAGAACCTAATTGAAAAAAGATTTATTGATATAAAGAATAGAGGTCTGGTTGTGGTTTTCTCCGTTGGGACTATGCCATGTGGTATATTTGTTTTTGAGTCTGTAGTTATACACAAAACCTTGTGATATTTTTGTATTTCAGTCTGTAGTTTTAAGCAACACCTTGTAGCATCTTAGTATTTGAGTCAGTAAGAGGTTGTTGAATTCACTAATTCTAGAATTGAGGTCATTAGACAGTCTTAACTGTTCAGACTCCCACTTCAATCAATTTACACAGATATTATTTTAATGCAAACACAACTAGGACATTTAAATCTCGTAAATATAAAAATATACCTTGAACTGTTTTTCAAAGGTCACTCTTTCCACTTCACTCTCCAAGTTTTGTATTTTACTCATCTGAGCTAACTTCTGTGCCTCTTTCATATCCTCAAGCTGTGCCCTCAACTTTTCCAGCTCCACCTCTTGGCTGCGTGTTATATCTTTCAGGTACCTCACTTCCCCAATGTAACGATCCCTTTCATCTTTAGCTCTTTGAATCTGTAACAAAATTTGATCCATGAAATCTCAAGTACAGGAAATAAATACATTTTTGAAAAGTAAACAAATAAATGTTGACATTTACAAAACAAAAACTTACAATTCATTTTTTAAAAATATTGAAAAAAAAAATATATACCTATTTAGAACAGCCATCATATATACAGGCTGTGCAGTTTCTTTTTACAACTATTCTACTACTTGTAAGAGTTTATATTAGAATAAAAGTTTGGTCACATTTTTTTTTCAAAATGCAAATTAAAAAAAAAATGTATATACATAAAAAATTCATTATAAAATATATAAAATAAAGAGTCTCACCTCTTGTTCTAGTTTAGTCTGAGAAGTGTGGCCATTTGAACTTATTCTGTCATTACTAGATCTACAAAATAAAAAGCAATTCTAAGCAAGCATATAAACCTATTAAACCAAATATCTTGTTCTGTTGTTAGGTTTAATTAAGAAAACCTATATTTTTTTTTTAAGGAGATTATTCCACCAACAAATGAAACAAAGATGCAATTATGAAAACTAATCCGTTCAACCTGATAAAACAATATCATTTATTTAGTGAGTTGAATAAAGCATTCTTTTTACAAAGCTTATATCCACTCACTCTGTCTGTCTGTCCAAAAGTTGTACACGTTATTTCTCAGACACCCAATCTTGGATCAAGCTGAAATTTGGCACAATTATTTCTTTTACCTGACAACACAAGAAATCAATAAAAAAAATTAAACAATTAGTTAATTAACTATTGGAAATAAATTACATTGTTTGGTATCTCAAACAAGGAAAAAAAATATTACTTGACTTAAGTGGTGGTATAAGATGAATTAGTCCCCTAAGGGAAAGAAATAGTACTTGACTAAAGTGGTGGTATAAGCTGAATTAGTCCCCTTTATAGATTGTCGTCTGAGGCTTCTTACAAATTTAATTACATGACTGATCCAAACTTATTGATACACTTAATATAAGCTTTGTTTTTTAAAAAGGTTTTTTTTTTGCTTGTTGTAATTGTAATGGTTTGTACCTTTTGTGTCTTTTTTTTATAAAGTAAACATTACAGAAATGTCAACAAATCTTATCCATGTTTTAGATGACATTGACTTACAATACAACAGTGATTGTAAATAATAAATATCAAATATATTTTTTTTTTAAACCAGCTAGTACCTTTGACCCAAGAAACTTGTTATTTCTTTACCTGTCTTAAAGACTACCTGTTTTAAAATATTATGAATGCCTGGTGTTATTCTCTTGTCAACAAGGAGTAATAACTTATAAATCATATCACAAGACAGTGCACTAAGAATAAAAATTTTCAATGGACAAAAACTCAGAATATGTAAAAGGTTTTTGAATCTCAAATGAAAAAAAAAAAGGCCTCCTGGTTAATACCACATTGTACAGTAGAAAAACATCATTACCTAGAACTGCTAGTGAGAAGAAGCTGAGATTCTTTTAAAGATGATGAACTTGAGTTCCTACTTGTGGTGGGAATTGCAAATGGGTTGAGACGAGGTGCAATGGCAGTCACTTCTGTGCTATATGATTGAGACTAAATGACAAGAAAGAAGTTATTAATTATAGTTTTCTAAACTTTAAATAAAGTTAATTAAAAAAACAGGTATAGAGTATACTTCTAAAAAAAAAAAGAGTAATAATTAAAAAATTGCAGTTATTTTCACGGTGTCAGGGAAAAGTCTGGCTAAAATGTCACAGAAGCTGGCTCCATAAAAAAAGAAGGAATAGCTATTAGAACAAAGTAATTAAGGAAAAAGGGAAACTAAAGGATGCAGTATGGCATTATGTTCCAGAGAGAGCATAAAGTCAATAAGTAAAACTTTAAGAAAAAAACTCCCCACTCCCTTCTTTAAGAAAATATAAAGTATTTGTTTTTAGTTAAATTAAACAAGCAAATAATGTTCGACAATATCAATTTTTTTTTTGTCCAAAGATATTTTTTAAGGATTGTTTTGGAATTAATTGTACAGGATTTTAAAAAATGTCAATGCCAAACAAATAGTGCAAAGCAAAAATAATCTTATGAAGTGGAAATAAAATAATAAACAATTTCATTATGTTTACATACTGTATGTGTTATCTCAGAATAATGCACATTTAAAAAAAAATCTGAATGTTGATTGAGTTTTTAAAAAAAGAGAAAAAAATTTTCTCAGCTTTTTATTATTACTTTTTGTTACAATTTTATTTCAATTTAAAACATTGGAATAAACAAAAATATTACCTGACGGATAGCTTGCGATGCAATAACATCAATTTTTTCTAGTTCATCTTGAGTAAAGCCTATGTCATCATCCCAATCATTATTAGCACCCACTGCATCCAATTTTCTCTTCTTGCTGCCTGACTCTTCATTATCACCTTTTTTCACTTTCCATGACATTTCTTACCTAAATATAAAACTTTCAATTTTATATGAATAATTCATTTACATAGCTAAAACTAAGTGATACAATCATCTCCATATACCCAAGAATAAGCGTTACAAAAAAGGCTCCAATGTCACATTATAAATACAACGTAGAAAGTATTTATTTGTAGCTAATTTTTTTGTATTTGGTTGGCTCATCATTATTCCTAGAGCCAGTGAAGTTTATAGGTTTTTTTTCTTTTGTAACCTTCTTTTCAAGCTGTTGCCTTGTCGTCTCCCTTATCGTTAAATCTTACCAAAACAAAGTCATCCTAAAAAATCTGTCACATAACATGTTATACATTCAAAATGACTAAATCTAATTAATGTGTATTATTATAGCGTAAAAATGAAACAAGGGTCTGGAATTTGAGTCCTTATCTAGAATGAAGAATGTTTTTGTAATGTTAGTAAAAATTTCTGTATATGTGATTTATAGAAGTTAGATGACATTGTTATAATATAATTAGACTTGATTGCTGTTATGCTTGACTGCACGTGGTCAAGTAAGATGTTTAAGTAGGTCACAATAGAAGTGTCCTCTAGATCTAATGATAATCTTAAATCTACTCTACTATTAGTATGATTATGATTGGTAGAATCTAATCTATATTTCTATATCTTATAGAAATTTTTATTCTAGAATCTAGATCTAGATTACCAGACCTTACTATAACTTAAGGTTAACTTAAGAGGAGGTTCTTATATTTGGTACACCCTATCAAATTCTCCTTCATTGAACACCTCGCTTTTTTTGTTTGTAATTCATCTGTTTTTATGTTTGGAGCAAAAATCAATGATTCGGGACTGCGCATGTCCAATTTTAGATAAGCTTCGGTATTTTTGTTCCACTTTTCCAAAGCAGATGGCAGTTTTTTAGATTCTCGAAAACCATGTATGTAAAGTTATTGTTTTAACCTCCCCTGCAATTCACACCCATATCAGGGATGAGGGCTGTATTAAGAGCCTGTTTGATCATAGGCTGATCGGCATACAAAATAAGCTTCCAAATATCTTGAGAAAGACATTCCAATAACATTTATACCGTTAGCTGTTGAATAAAATTTAAAAAGGAGCTGTCCCAATGAATAATAAATTAATTTGACTCATTCTCCTTCATTGGACACTGCAAAATCGTAATAAGAAATATTATTGGGATTAATAAATCTATGATTTTTTTCAATGAATAAACATGACCTAGATCGAGATATATTGAATATATAATTTATGAATGAAAGAAAAAGTGAGAGCTGCTAATTTGAAGACAAAGACCATGCCCACTGCAGGTGATCACGCCAGGTGAGCTGGCGGGGAGGAGAGGTATAAAAAACTAAGCGTGTAGTGTCACATCCTATCAAACAGGCAGTGGAGGGAAGGGGGGAGAGAGTCATGAAAAGAATTATAAGCACCTTCTATGGGAGGGAGGGGATGTTAAGGTGTATCAAAACGAACATCCAAATTATGAAAACAAGAAGAGGTTCCATGGATGGGAATTAAAAGAAAGACAGAGAGAATACATGTAGCCTAGTTGAAAATATCATGTTTATTAAATTATAATTCATTTATAGATCTATAATCTATATAGATTTATTTCTGTCTGTATCTACTCATAGATTATATAGGTATTTAAATAAATAAACAATAAACGATATATTATATATATATATATAGTAATAACTTAAGTGAGGCAACTCAACGAGACATAGACTTTTATTCACACGACATCACAGATACACAAAACAACATCTATCTTAGGCACAATCTCTCCATATTGGCTCTTTACTTGGGCGAAAATCGTTCTCCTCTTCTAATGTTGACATCCTTTCCTGTCTAGTTTATCACAGTGCGCACCTTCTAGCTTAGATGGCGGTGCGAATGGCAGAGTTATAACATTGCCCCCTTCTTAGAGCTTTTCGTCCTGAAAAGAAACAGTGCTGTGGAGGTTTGCCGGTTCAGGTGGAGGTTGATCGATGGGAGCCACAGACGGCAGGGAGCCTGTTGCCCACGAGGCCATCTGCACAGTATTCCGCGGCCGTCGCTTCTTCTTCCAGTTGGCCAGTCTACGCTTGAGACGATGTCGTGGTCGCTGCTTTGACTTCATGACGATAGTCTCTGATGCCAGTCACTTAACACGGAGGTTGTGGCGATCACTGTATTTCCAGGGCCGCTGTTTTAAGACGCCAAGTCAGCGGACGTTTTCCATGGACGTCTCGTGACACAGTTGTAGGCTTACAGGTAGCCATGGTTTCAAACATGTAGTCTTTCTCAGCCTCATCTGTAAGGTATGCCCATGAAGCACCCCTGTAATGTTCCATAAGCAAATGTTCATCCATCACTGCATCAGGTTCTGCAAGAATTAATTCACCATCGTTCAAGTCACTCTCACTGACGTAGGCAGAAGAACAAATGTCTGTTAAGTTCAGACCTTGTAGCTGGGTTTCTTGGCATGGGCACTGTCCCCGCAGGGCGTCGCATATACAGTTCTTGTCAATCGTCTGGAAGCAGTTGCCAAGCATCAAGTTCTCTCTTATGCAGACGCCAAAGTCTAATTCGTTGTTTCTGTCTCGGCCATTGTTAGGGCCCGTATTCACAATTTCACCCGAAGTCATCCAAGGCAAGGAATCAGAAACGATCTTGAGGCTTTCATGGTTCGAGGTCCCGTCAAATGTACTGACAGATAAACAGAGGTCTTTAAGGTGCACAGCAGAAAGCTTGGACGCAGATCCAACGTTGTCTTGATCTGTCTGGCTCGTTGCAGGTATACCAGGAACAAAAGTTTCAGGCACATAACAGACTTCTCTAGTTTCTTCATTTGTTTCTTTTCTTCCAATTCTGTACATCCCATTGAGATCGTCGCAGCAATCGCTGTCACGTTTCTCGCCCTGAAAGTCATCCCCGCCAGACTTGCCCACAACACAGTCACAGACGGCGCTCCAATCCCCAGCGCCTCCATCACCACTGTTTGTGCAGCCACAGTCCTGACCAGGTAACTGCTCCTTCCCTAACGAGTTTATTCCTCCTTTTGCTTGCGACACAATTTTATCACTTTGGTCTATTTGGCCTTCTACTTGCAACACACTTTCATCTACTTTGTTCCACATCATGCTCCTCATCATATTACAGATCATGTTCAATTGTTCATTAAATGCATTTCTAAAGTCCTGGTACTCGCCAATGACCTCAACAATCCCAGATTCAATTTCAAATTAGTAGGTTTCCGGAATTTCTTCTTCATCAATCAAGGCCTGCTGGAGACGAGCCCTGAGCGTTTCTCTGCTACCGATGGGTTTTCAACCTCTGTACTGAAGCTCTTTAATTGAGAGCTGATTTAATAGCTTCAAACATGTCATTGTAATCAAAGCCTACCTCCTCTCGTTGAGATGCCTATAATCCCACTTCTGAGACCAATTGTAATAACTTAAGTGAGGCAACTCAACGAGACATAGACGTTTATTCACGCGACATCACAGGTACACAAAACAACATCTATCTTAGGCACAATCTCTCCATATTGGCTCTTTACTTGGGCGGAAATAGTTCTCCTCTTCTAATGTTGACAGCCTTTCCTGTCTAGTTTATCACAGTGCGCACCTTCTAGCTTCTTAGAGCTTTTCGTCCCGAAAAGAAACAGTGCTGTGGAGGTTTGCCGGTTCAGGTGGAGGTCGATCGGTGGGACCTATATCTAGTTCCCGAATCTACTGTAGATCTAAATCTAGATCTATTAAAAGAAATCTAGATCTAGAATAGTTACAGTTACTTCAAAAAAGAAGAAAATTTTTTGAGATTCAAATCCTGTCCTTACTTTTTGTTTTTCTTTAAATCACTAACCCATACAATCTAGTGTTCTAGGACTATGGGTTTACGGTTACATCAAAATTTGATTCAAATTAATATAAAATTTTTTACTCAGACTAGATCTATATATAATATATAGACTACTAGATTAAAGTCAGGTCAATGTCAATCTATACTCGAATACCGTTTAATTGTTTAGATTCTAGATCTAGGCTACACATGGTCTAGCCAAAATGTTATTTAAAGTCTAATGCCCACTAATGAAGCGCTTCATCCAATATCCATCCAATATCGTTGGATTCCTTCAACTAGAGATCTGGAGTCTACATACATAACCTACCTACAAGATCACTTCTGGGTATAAAAAAACAACAAACTTGGATGGAGAATTTTATTTGCTGTGTTCAGAATAGGGATTTCCCGATGGTCTGTGTTTTCAGTGAATTAGATTAGATCTATTGAGCAACTAACAAACTTGATCTAGATTTTAGAATAATAGATCTAATTTATCTTCAACTATTTGATCATAACAGTGATTTTATATTATTATATATTACTACTTATTACTAGACTCTTGTATTAGTCTATATGGCATATGGATGATAATGATATGGATTTCGGCGATATGCTTAAATTAAGTTTTTTAAGTTAAATTGCCTAAAAAAAGACTAAAAGTTAAATAATCTTATAATAATGATGATAGATCTTCTAAACTAATAGTAATAGTTAATAGATCTACCTAGTGACGACCTAGTCTAGTCTAGAGAAAGAGTCTAAATTAAATAAATAATATACTATTCATACTACTATTTATAATTTATAGATCTAGTAAATTCTGGTCCTAGCTAAACTAAAAGGTACTTTGATAAAATTTTCAAGTTCAATGCATTGTAATGAAACTAATAGATCTAGATTCTAGATAGATTAGAGATTTTTTAAACCAAGTTTTTTTTTTTAAGGATACCTCATTTAAGTCATTTTAGGTTAAATAGAACAAGTTATTGTGCCTTATTTTTAATACATATATTTTTCCTATGTGACCGAAACAGGGAAATTTTACTATGAAAATGCAACTGCTATAACTTTTTAACCCTTAGAGTTAGAGATAAGTGAATGAAATTTTCATCAGCAATGCATGAATATGTCCTGATATTTATTCTAATTTCAAAGATGTGACAGACTGTAACATAATTTTTTTAAAATATTAATGCTGGGTTACTTGTTGAAAAGAAATGATCGACAAAGAAGTAGTTTTTCTCACTTGGAAGATTGTAACTTTTGAACCATTAGAGATAATTGAATACAGTTTTCAACAGAAATGCCTGATACTTATTTTATTTTAAAACCATAGATAAAAGTTTAAAAGAATTTTTTTTTAGGTACAGAAGAGGGACTGAGTCGGAATAAAAAACTACAGAAAAGTAGTACTTTTTCATAATTTGAAGGCTGTAACTTCTTAAATTTTAGAGATATATGAATAAAATTTAAATAGAAATGCATGAAATGGTGTATGGTTCTTTTTTTTACATACTGTCTTATTCTAACTTTAACTTTTCCTTTTAAAAATATCTTGTTTTTACCTATTATATAATCATATAAATCAGGACAGTATGTAAACAAAGATAATTATAGATATACTAGTCGACCACCGGCGTAGCATATGCTGCTATTTTGCATAGCCGGTCTTAGACCCCTGCAACCTATGCAACCGCAGTGGGCTCCCACTTTCAAAGGATCTGCACTTGCATAGGACCTGCGCTAGTTCAAGGTGTATAAATTATTAAATTAAAACAGATTTCCTGTGCCCTTATGTCGATTTACCAGGAGGTCAACAATTCTCAAAGATAGATTGAAACATTTGGTAATTCTATGTAGGAAACAGAATTATTATGATATACTGTATGACTTTGCTATACACAAGGCTCGTAAAGTAATTCTATACATAGTAAAGAATGAATAAAATGCATAGACGAATTTATTTTCTAATACAAACTCTTAAATTTCACGTATTATCCGCTTCCCTACCCAAACTTGGCCCCACGAAATCCGTTTCGAATAGGGCCTCACAATGCATAAGTCAGGCCTTGCTATTTAGTGTTTGTAAAATGTTTGTTTGTAAAATGTTAAGTTCGGCCCTGCTATAAACTCTTGAGGGAAGAAGAGAATTATAAATATAGATATAATAGATTTAGTATATATATTTTTTTGTCTAATAGCCTAGATTGAGATGCTCTTATTGTAGGCTGTAGATATATCTCGAAATGCCCATTCAAACTTGTGCTCTCTATGTCTTCTTTACTTTTATGGTTGAAATTCTTTTTAACTGTTGATGATTTGTACTTTTTGGTTTTTCTTCAATAATGCAAGGACAAGTGGTGTACATTGTATCAATGTCAATATATTTATTTTACATATACTTTACAATACATGTGTCATTATTCATATTTAAATTTATCTAATATTAAAATGTACTTTCCTGACATGTATTATAAACACGTGTCATTATTTATGTTTATCTTAAATTTTTCTCATTTGCTTTACATACTCAAAAGCTTCATTACCTAAGAATGACTAATGCTCTGTTATTCTAATTCCAGAGCTATCAATACCATTAATCATCTCATGGTAATGGAGAATTCTTAAGTCAACTGTTGTACAGTATTAATGGATTTGGCAGTGTACACAACAGCCTTGCCTGACTTTGAAGCTTATTCAATTTAAATACATATATATGCAAGAAAAGTTTTCAGGAGTTCAGGAGAGTTCCAGCAACTCTACTACCAGTTTTAACCCTTATTTCAACGATTCATCCTCTGTGAAGAACATGGCCATGGCAAGTCAGGAAAGTATGGAACTTATTGCACATTCTTTCACTCTGAATCCCTACACCATACTTTATCCTCTTCTTTGTTCCCAGCCCAACTAATACCAATCATCCTTCTTTTCCCTCTCCATTCCTGTCTCTTAAACCAATAGTAATGGGCATGTAGTACATTAAAAAAAAAACAATTACCAAAAAAATAATTTAAAAAAGAACTATTATTATTGTTTTCCCTTGAATCTCAGTACTTTAAAATCACTAAAAAAAAATCTCAACCAATAGATGCTTCCAAATGAGTAAATGACTTCCACCTTTATTTTAAAAAAAAAAAGATACCTTGTGCTTAAGTTACAGGAGCTTCATAATGAGCATGTATTGACATGTACTTCCATTTTTATTCGTATATAATATCAGTGTGATAATTTGCAGGTTCGAAGGAGCTAAAAATGTCTGCTTCTTCATACAGTATGACAGACATTTCATTAGAACAAGCTGTGTTTAGACTGCGTGAAATAGAAAATGAAAATCTGGCTTTGAGAGGTATATTCACTTGCTTTTGAATTGATCTAATTATTTTGATTTAAATTGTATACCTGTCTCTGGAGCAAGCCTTCATGTGACCTAAACACATAGGCTAACCATCTTAATTTTCCCTAAGAAATGTTAGACTGCACAAAGTGCATTCAGGAACATCTAAAAATCTTAACCTCCCATAGGGTTTGAATCTGTGGCTCTTGGTTTAACAATCAACTACTCTTAGTCATTCATTGAATAGGAATTTGGTTTAAAGAGTTTACTTTTTTATCTTGACACATTACATAAAGGCTTGTTTAAGTGGATGTTATTACTTAAGAAAAAAAAAATTAGTGGGGGGGGGGGGGGGGATTTTAAGCTTATTAGTATTTGTAATTTGCATGATGTCTGATGTCAGGCACTTAAGACCTGGTGTTCTCGCATTAATTTCCATAGATAGCCTTCGGCAGAACAATGCTGTTGTAAAAAAACAATATGAAGCTGTCTCTGAGTGGAGGAAAAGAGAAATGGAGAAATTTGAACAGACAAAAGCTTTGATAACAGCTTTGAGGGCAGAAATTCAGGACTTGCAAGAGAAACTGTTGGCCAAAGATGAAAATGAAGTAAATAATTACTAAGTTTTTGAAAGTCTGTATTAGAAGTGAAAACCATTAATGGTTTCACATCTCAATGTAAAAAAAAGCCCTTGAAAATAATTGGGATACATGTAAGCAAACAATACTTGTATTTTAGTGAATTTATTTTAGCCTTTTAGTTATAAATTTTGAACCCTGGGATATAAGAGTGTGAATCTCAATTCATCTATCTGAAAAAAAAGATAATATTATTAAATTTAAACCAGTCTGACTTACTATCATAAAAGAATATTCTAAGAAGTGTTCAAAGTAAATACAACTTCTAGAAAAGTCATTTTTAAATACCATAGGAGAAAGTCCAAGGTGCAAAAAGGGATTAGTTCTAGCTAGTTTTTTAGTGGCCCCCGAAAGGGGAAAAGATGCTATTAGTTTAGTGTGGGTTGTCTGTCCATCCGTCTGTTCATCCCGTTTAGATCTCATTAACTAAAAAACATAGTGAAAATCCGACATCATAGTATTTTAGACCATTCAAAGTCCTGATGCTGTGGTTACTATATTCTTTTCTGAAAGCAAAAATCTAATTTTTTAAATCAATTATGCAGCGTTTTTTTTTTCATAAAAAAATACACAATTTTTACAACTGTTCACTATTAATAATAACAAACACTGGTGGCTATTTGCCATATTTTTTTTACACAATTATGCAAGTGGTTTTAGAGTTTTTGTCAAAAAATTTTTTTTATATATTGCTAAGGTAAGTCTCTTCTGTCATACTAACTACTTTATTTGAAAAAAAAAATGTTTACATTTTTAAAGAAAAAAATCTATTTAGTATGCATATAAGTGGAACATAATTTAAAACAACAATTAATAAGTAGTTTTTCATATTGTCGCATAAATGACAGAGCTGTACTACAGCTGTGCAACTCTTAACTAAGGGAAATTTTTTTTTTTTTACGGAATTTTTTTTTTCTTTATGAGGATTTGAATAAGAGATTGACCCTTTACATAACAATTAGATAATCATTATAAGACATCAGTTAGGCCATGTTCATATCTAACTTCACATTCATTTTCACCTATCTCTTGGTCTGCTGAACCCTTGGGGCACTACAAAATATATGTCAACCTTCTTTCTCCATTCTTCTCTGTCATTTGCTTTTGATAGAATTTCATTCTGATATTCTTTCTAAAATTATTGAAACCTGCCAGGGGGGGGGGGTTGAGTTTATGTTTCCACACTAACTGTCTTTGTAATCTTGTTAAATCAGTTGAGCTCTGTAATTGTCAGTTGATTGTTCATTTGGTAGTATTTAGTACTGTGTTTTCATTTTGACTTGTTATTCTTTGGATTTAGTTGAAATGGGTTAATATGTGCCCCTTCAGTATAGAAATTAAAGAATATAATATTAATACATCAATCTCAAACAAGTATATATATATCCCCAGAGTTAGAGACCTATACGATGTTATTTTCTTGTACAAATTATCTAAGATAAGTTGTGTTACAGAATGAAAAAAAGCAGGCCCCTTTTTGTCAAAGGGTTAAATAACTTTTAAATTATATCTTGCAAAGATATTGCTAAATTCTCACTGCTAAACTCATTTTGAACCTTAAAAAACCCCCAGAAAATTCACTCTCCTTAAGAGTTTTATTACATATACATATGTACATATATATATCTAGGTGAGACTTCAAACAATAACTTAATATTAAATTTTATGGCTACGATCTTCTGTTGAATCCAAAAATGATGCATACCTATACATTTTTATTAAGAATTTCTGTGTAGTGGGCATGGATCATGCTTTATTTGCTAATCCAAAAATGTTAATGCTATTACATAGAGATGATTCAGAGTTTAGCTTTTATTTTCATTAAATGCTTGTGAATTTTTAAATTTTGATTGTAGACCTAGACTGCTTATTGCATACCTGGCACTTAAAGGTTTTTCCTTGTACTGACTGTAGAATTAACTTTTTAATTTAATTAAATGTTGTTTGAATCTAAAATGATTCTAAGGATATATTTAAGTGAAAAGAAGTTTGAAATACTCAATCAGAATGAAAGTCTTTCCTCTAGGTATACAAATTGAGAATCATATTTATGTTCATAGAAATCATTGACCGAGAGACTTGAAGCTGTGGAAGAAGATAAGGCCCAAGTTCAACGGCAAAAAGCAATCAGTGATCAACGCATGTTGAATGTTTGTAGACTGGCTGAAGAGCAAGGGATAAAAGGATTCAAAGAAGACTTGGACATTGACAGAGATGTAAAGCTCTTCTTTCATTCATCTCTGCCTTAACTCTTTTCATGACTAAAGCCTTTTTCATTTCACTTGCATTCACATTGTACCTAGCACTTTTTAAGGAGAAAGTAGATGCATCAACTTCCTTCCATCATCATTCAATGGATCCTCATTCTCACAGGGTACTCTCCCACCACTAAAAAATAAACACCTCCTTTGAAGTAGATTTTTGTTTACTAAGTATTATACATCTTTTACTTCTCATTCTTGCTAGGAATGTGCACAATTAGGTCATTTCTTTTTTACAACTCTAAGTGAACTGCAATATTTTCTTAAACTTCTCTGTTTGTTTGTTGTTGTTTTTTTCTCATTCCATTTTTTTTTCACTGCCAGTTTAAAGAAGTTAATATTGCTCTCTTTTTTACTATCTATTCAACACAATCTTGTATGCATGCCTTGAAACTAATAGGGCCATTTTTTTTTTTTAAATACATTAAAAAATATAGTCTTTTTTTTTAAATAAAAACAACAACAATGAAATGAGCATAACTCTACTTCTCAGATTGTATATGTCTCAGAATTAGACAAAGAAGCAACTATATCAAAGCTTGAAGAGGAGATCAGTAGTAAGGAGGACTCAATATCTCAATTGAAATCTATCATACAAAAGGTGATTGTACAATCTAAATTGAAACCAAAATTTTCTTTTCATACCAACTATTATGTGATTATAATGAAGCTTTTGTAAATGCATATTTTCTTTTTCACCAGTAACTTTTTCTAAACATAATTTTAAGAACATGACTATTTTTTTAAATAGAAAAATCTTATTGTTCATTTAGAAAATGAAAGGAATAAATTTAGTAATTTTTATTGTTGCATTGAATAAAATGATTAAATCTCATATTTCCCTTGCTATTAAATTTTAAGCAATATTCACTTAATAAAATAATTACTTTGATTAATGAAACAAAACAATATTGTGTTTGTCTGTACAAAAGTGAAGTATATATATAACTACACACACACTCGTATATAACCATTTTTATTCATTGATTACTTCATACAAAAGTTAGAAGCAGATTTGGCCCACAGTCATGAGCAGACCAAACTATTGCTCGAAGACATGAAGTCTCAGCAGAAGCTGAAGGAAACTATGGAGGAAGAGAACAGAAACCTGACCAAACAAATTATGGACTCAGAGCAAAAACTTCATCAACAGATGCAGGTAGATGCTATTGTAGGCACACAGGAATAGTTCACTCACAAATATTGATGGTCTTGCTGTTCAAATACTTTTCAAATAAATTCAAATAAAAAAATTCTAGACTTTCACTCATTCTGTTAGCTGTAGCAAGTCATTAGATCTTTCTAGAAAGAATGTTCCAATGCACTCTCCAGATGATCTCTTCCAAATCATTAGCTATTATCATTCCACATTCTGGTATTTGGATTATTTTTTTTTCATAAATTTGTAAAACAATTTAGATTTTGTTTATTTAAGCCATCACCTCTCTATATGAAAAAAAGACTGTTGTAGGTTTTTTACTACCTGTGGGTACGGAACATTAAATCTCAATAGCTAATAATGCTATTAGGAATCTGATTTCACCCTTTCAATTAATGCTATCTCTAAATTAGGTGCAAACCTTTTTGTTTAAAAAATCAAATAAGCAAATTTATTTAGTAATACATTGATACCATTTTTTAAATCAAGATACTACTGTATAGGATGCATTGGAAAGGGAAATGTAATAACTTACAGTTTTGGGCTTTTGTAACATATTTATTAGAAATGTTGATATTTTTAATTTGAAAGATAAAAAAAAATGTTTAATGTGATTACAGGCGCCCCAGTTTCATATAATTTTCCAAATGCCTGCCCTTTTTTTTTACAGCTAAGTATGCATATTGTTTGCAAATACATTTACTCATTCTTTTTTAAAACAAGATTTGATAACCAGTTTATTTTGATACTCAGTGTTTGTTCAGAGCAATATGTGAATACAACATCAACATGTTGAATATAACTGACCCACAGGGTCTGAACACAAACTATCTTTGTTATGTTGTTTTTCTTCAAGGCACAGAGAAAATATAAATCCTTAGTTATATCTTATGTGACACGAATGATGTTACCTTTTATCTGCATTGTAAGATGTAAAAGACGTAAACTCTATTACAATGGTCTTATAAATTTCACATTTACACTTTTTTATATTCGATTAAATTCAACTATTTTCAGTCTGTCATTGCCTTAACCAGGAAAGAAATGCAGGTGGAGAAGGGCTTATCGAACTCCACAAATACTACCCAGCCATCTTCAGAAGTGAACGGGGATCCAACTTTTTTTAGTTTTCCAGACAATATGGAGGATCTGATGCACATAGCCAAATCACTGGAGGTATCAACTGGATTGTAAAATAGTTGTTTTTTATTGTTTTCTTTTTTAATTAAACTGACACATTTTGTTATAAGAACAGTTTTATTTTTAGATGGAATATTATATATTTGTATAATTTGGCTATCCTTTTCAACTGAGCGATTCATGGACAGCTGAAATGAAAATCTATAAAATATTATAAAAAGTATGCCATATGCCAGATCCCTTCTATTTCTGCTAAGGATAATGGCTTGTTGCATTGTATAGACACAACCATACCAATTTATTCCTCAAAACTCATTGCATTGCATGATAAATAATAAAACCACAACATTTCACAGAGTTAATTATGTTTATTTTTTTATTTTTTAATTGTTTTTTTTTAATTTCATTTACAAAATTATGATTTATGGTTGTACAGATTATAATTATGCTAATATCCTTCTATCGCAGGCCAAACAGCAGGAGGAAATAAAACAAAAAGATTTAAAATTAAAAGTTGAGAAATCCAATGAGGAGAAACAACATCTCTTACAAGAAGTTGAGAGACTAAAGACTGAGGTAAAATTAAATATATTTACTGTCATAAATGTGTATGTATAGAAAAGTGGAGATTGACATTGTAAAGTGTAAACCTTCAATTCTACAATAAGGGACAAATAGAAATTTAATATACTTTTGAATCATGTTTTTGCTTGTTTTTTTTCTCTGTACATTTCTAACTTGTAGTTACGCTTTTTCAATGACTTGAATATATTTAAGCTCTTCTGTAAGGGTTGGTTGAGTGGCTTAGAATTCAGCTGTAAATCATAATGCTGTGGTTGAGACTTTGGGATTAAGTCTGAAAGGGAAATAAATTTACCTTTCTTCTTCATTTACAGGTGCAAGATTTGACTGCCAAAGTAAACAATTTACAAGCGCATCTCATTGAAGAAAGAGCTAAGAACAGAGAAACAACAGACAAAATGTCAATGGAATATGAGCAGAAACTTATGGCAATGGCTAAAAATAAACCTGACAGCAAGGCAAGTCACATTTATGTACACCAGACATTTTATTTTAACAAAATATTATACAGTTGACTATTGATGATCTGACGGTTACAGGACAGGGGGAGTGTCATATTGCCAAAAATGTTGCATTATCAAAGGTTAACTGTATTTTAAAGAATTTCACGGTATGTCTGATGAACAATCTAATTATGATATAATAAGATATTCTCTTAGACTTTCAATGCCAAAATATAAACAATAGATGATTAAGAAAGAGCTTCCTCAAATTGGGAATATTAGCTTGATGTAAGGGTTTTTCTTTTAGCGTCGTCTCCAATCTTTTCTCCCTATTTTTCATAATGTCTTTAACAGTGGGTAATCCGATTCCATGAATCGATGAAATAGCAATCGGGTTTTCACCATGCTTAAACCTCTTATTAATTTCCCATTTTTTTATGCATATCCTTCCCAAGTTTGCTCAACGTCATTCGATATGTAATGAAAGTTCAACACTAAATATTATGGCAGGTAAACTGACATATAGTCATTACAGAAAGGCACTAAAAATATATCCCCATTGAACACAGCATAAAACAACAGGCTTGTGGAGCTGATGTATATGTCATCACTTTTGATCTGTGAATTCAAGTATCCCTTACATACACTGCCCCCCCCCCCCAAATAGTTTTACACTCTCTGACTATTCTTCACCTATTCAGTTTATATCTAGTCTAGATGTAGATTTAGTCATTTTAACATTCCATTAAAAACTTTCATAACTTAGTACCTATCTGTTCAAAATATATCATTTTTAAAAATAAAAAGGAATTATTAGGTGCAGAAGAAAATGTGTTTTCTAAAAAAAACAAAACAACTAAACATCTTTTTGTGCTATCAAACATTTAGATTTTGCATGTATTAAAACCAGTATTGGGAACCAATATAAAATCAATATATTTCAGCTGTACATGAACATACATTCACAAACATATATATGTGGGAAGCGTGGTCAAGAGGCTAAGTGCGCTTGAACTTGGCTTGGCTTGGCTACCTATGAAGGGGGCTCGAGGTTCGACATTCCATTAAAAACTTTCATAACTTAGTACCTATCTGTTCAAAATATATCATTTTTAAAAATAAAAAGGAATTATTAGGTGCAGAAAAAAATGTGTTTTCTAAAAAAAAAAACAACTAAACATCTTTTTGTGCTATCAAACATTTAGATTTTGCATGTATTAAAACCAGTATTGGGAACCAGTATAAAATCAATATATTTCAGCAGTACATGAACATACATTCACAAACATATATATGTGGGAAGCGTGGTCAAGAGGCTAAGTGCGCTTGAACTTGGCTTGGCTTAGCTACCTATGAAGGGGGCTCGAGGTTCGACACCCGACTCTGGCAGATTTGTATTTACTGAGCGCCTGAAGGCAGCAATGAAAAACCTCCTAGATACCTCCTCCCCCCACTAGTCCACAACTGAGAATGGACCAAAGTGCTCTGAGCATGCTATAAGCATGAAAGAAGCACTATATAAAAGCCATAATTTGTATGTGTATATGTTTGTGTATGTAAATATATGTATATAAAGTTTTTGTACTTTTGATTCCATCTTAAAAATACTGTGTTGAATCTGCACCATTTATAGAAGTATTATTACCTTGTAAACTGCAAAAATATGGAATTCCTTATGAAAGTAGTTTTTTTAATTTCATTAGGACTTTCAAGCTGCAAGCAATACAGACGATTCATCTGCATTAAGATCTCAAGTCTTGTCTCTCCTTAAGGAAGTCTATGATGCTCAAAACAAATGCTCTGCAGCAATTCAAGCCAATACCTTGAAAGATACCAGGTTAGGTTCTTAATATTCTATCCCATACGCTTCCATTTCTATAGAACTACTAACCCTACTAGTCTCAACTACTCAAATCTGGAGAGTTAGAACAGATTTTATTCCAACAAAATCATAAAGTCCTAATTTGGCCCAATAAACCTGAATGGAATGATTTTTCTTAAAGTTTAGAGATCGCCCCAATATCCTTGTTAGTGCAGACCTCCATCTTTTCAAATATCCAAAAGTAAAGTAATTTTAGAAATTTACTTTTATTAATTAAAGCTAAAACATTCTTCAGCGAAACAATTTTTAAAAAATCTTTCTTTTTCCTGTCCAATAGACTGCAGAATGAGCATGCAGCTTTACAGCATAGCTAGAAAAACAATAATTCAATTTCCTGAAAGCAAAAGTGTACTCCTTGCCATACTTATTACTTTTTACTGTTTAGTTCATGTACAGTAGAACGTTGATTATCCAGATTAATTTGAAACATGGTCTCTCCAGATACTCAATAATCTGGATAACTGAATAGACTAAGTTCCACATCAGCAAGAGCATATAGATTTGCACTGTTTAAAAAAGTCAATATATTTGACATTTTAGATGACTGTTTGGAAAAATGATGTTCTACTGTGTGTAATAAATAAAAATCCATTTTCTCTATAATTTATCCCATGCATACAAACAATGTACACATAAACATTTTTTTTAATCATCATCAAATTCTGTATGATCAGGGTTCAACAGACTTGAATCTTGCCTTTTAAAAGCTCTAGATCAGGCATGTCAAACACAGCATTCGGGGGCCGCATGCGGCCCGAGACCACTTTGCATGCTGTCCGCTTGGCCACCTCAAAAATTATCAAAATAATGTTGAACTATTATGCTGGAAAGTAAAAGATGACAAGCTACTTGAATTGAAAAATAGTATTTGTTAAACTGAAAAACGAGATTTGGGTTTGCAGTGAAAGCAAACTACATTTTGTCAAACTTAATTGCAAGCCTTTGCGAATCGGTTAGTGAATGTGATTTTATGAAGGAGTGTTTCGTTTAAGCTTGTCCAGTAAAGGTGAAAACATTCAAAGAAATAGCGTTAACTAGGATAGAATAAATGACATGTCAATCAGATTGTGTGGACAATTAAAAAACAGAATAGTGGATTTAATTCTTTTCATTGGTTCTCAATGAGTCAACTGATGTAATGGGTGTAGCACAGTTGGCTATATTCATAAGGGCATGTGACAGGAATTTTGAGATACACGAGGAGCTACTTGAGTTCTGTTCTATGCATAACACCACAAGTGAGGATGGTTTTCAGAAATAACAGGTGATATTGCAATACAATTTATCTTTGGTCAACGGATGGTGCACCAACCATGAAAGGAAATGGTTTTGATGCAAAGCTACTTGCAAAAATAAGAGAGACTGATGCTAAATTTAAATTTGCTCATTTTCAGTGCATCATTCACCAAGAAATATTCTGCGCACAGCAATTATAGTTACATGTGATAAGACCGGTTTCAGTCATTCTCAATTTTATTCGTCCCAGTGGTTTCAATCCTCGACAATTTTCAAAGTTTCTGGATGACTTTGGAGACAAATTTGATTTTTTTCCCTACTACACAGAACTCAGCTGGCTCTCCTTTCATAAAGTATTGAAGAGATTTTTTGCACTGCGTGAAGAAATTTTATTGTTTCTGAACATGAAAGTCGAATCTGTTAAACATTTCCAAACTGACGAATGGGTTCATGATTTGACATTTGCAGTTGTCTCACCTGCAAGACTTGAATTTGAAACTTCAAAGTAAAGACAAAATTGTCACAACTGGATAAACCAAATATGAAGAGAAAATCTTCACTTTTCAACGTGTCAGGAACTAAAAAGATTAAATACTGCTGCAACATTTGGTAAATAAGTCCTACACCTGAAAACGTTAGTAGATGCTTTCAATGACTGTTTCATACTAGCAGAATTTCCATTATTTGTATCTTCATTTTCATTTGCTTCTGAAAATGCTGCTGGTAATGTGCAACTTAAGCTTATAGAATTGAGTCAGATTCTTTGTTAAAAATGAAGTATATAGAAGTGGCTGTTCCAAAATGTTACAGTTTTTTACCTGAACGGTACGTTGAATTGCGTAAATTTGCAGCCAGAATTCTAGCTATGTTTGCCAGCACTGATTTCTGTGAGCAGTTCTTTTCCATAATGAAAGCTACAAAAATATCACACCGTTCGAGAATATCTGATCAAAATTTGTCATCATTGATGAAAGTGTGAGTGGCAAACAAACTTCAACCTGACACTAATAACATGTATCAAGCATCAGGACAACGAAAATAATACGTAAACATAGTAATTTTTTATTATCAAAATGTACTACAAATTTAGCTAACTAAGGGACAGGTATGCTATTAATTATTGCATTCTATTGTATTGTTTCTAATTTACATAAAACTAGTAGGCCGTTTTGCAACTGATTTTTGGCTGCGGCCCCTCAGGTCATACTAAGTTTTTATGCGGCCCATACACCTTATTGAGTTTGATATGACTGCTCTAGATGAAAACTGTGAATGCATAGTTGATTAAAATAAAATTAATCTGAATTACTAAGGTACTCTTTCTTGAAGTGTCCAATCATCCTCCCACTTATAATACTTTATTTTTCATTTGTCTTTTTCACTTATTGATTACTTTTGTTTTTAGTAGGTCTGCTAATATTAGCAAAGGTTTAGTTAACTTTTTTTTTTACTTTTAAAATTGATCTAAAAATTCTGTCCTTTTAGAATAGTAGAGCTGGAGAATTTAAATGAGGCTTTGAAGCAAGAAGGGGCTAAATATCGACAAAGCACAACTGACCTCATTCAGCAGCTCAGATCCATAAACCACCAATCAGAGAAAGCCCAGGCTGAAAATATGAGTGTTAAGTAAGTTGCTCAGTGCTATTGGCTTCCTTTTCATCTAAATTTTGTTTTTAAGGTTACAAAAACAAAGCAGAAATACAATGTGTAAAATAGAAAAACACAATACAGGATACAGAATAAGGAATGTTAGAAAAACAAAAACAGTCAAGATTTCTGTAGGCCAAAATTGTTTAATTTAGTAATTTTTATTTTTTACTTTCTTCTTTCGATTGTTCCACATTTTGATTGACATGCTTCTATAATAGGGTAATTTTAAGTGGATGCTTACAATAGCATATTGTAAAAAAAAATTATGCATTTAACATTAAGAAACACATTATTGTTAACAGGAAGCAGTATAGCATGTTGCAAGAATCATTCAGCAAGCTAGTGACTGACTATAAAGAATTGCAAGAAACCTTTGAATCCTATAGGACACAAACAGTTTGTATCAGCCTTTTTTTAAATTTTAAAATGTTCTTATAATGTATTTGTTTGGCTAAGTATTTTGATTTTAAAAATGCTACTTCAGCAACATCTATTGGTGATTTTGCTTTTAAACTTCAGAATTTGTTTCTAAAAAGTAATGGGGACTTCTCAAATCTGTGTTCCCATTGAATTTGTAAATAGCAATTATGTGTTATAGGTCATCTTTATTTATCAGGAAAGACAGGCACGTTACCCTCGACAACCTACCAGAGAGACCATGGAAGAGATCAACAGGCTGACTGCTCAGGTGATTGCTGCAGATGAAGCCATTGCATACAGAGATGAGCAGATCGCCCAACTCAGAGCTGAAATTGCCTCAAACAGCTTCAGTGAGGAAATACATTTGCTCAAGTTTCAGGTTTGTAACTTTACTAACTTGTATTACTTGATTTAGAAAAGATTACAAGGTTTCACTAATAAACTTAAAAAAAAAGATTATTTAAAGTCTGATTCAAAGTTAATTTTAACATAATAAATTGTAGAAAGGAAAAAAATAGCCTTAACTTCTGTTGGAAATTAATTAAAAAAATATTAAATGTATTCATATAGCTCATTATTAGTTTGATGTGATGTGCTGTCTATGTGAAGAAACAGTTTTTTGAGGATACCTTAGAAATGTAGATTTTTGAAACCTCCTATTTGCCCCTTGTATTTGCTATATCAGTAAACAAATTGTATGGTTTTTGCTTTTACCATGTCTCCTCTTGTCTTTTATATCTCTTAACAGCAAACTATATAATGGCATCATGTGACCTTCATGTGCTGTAAGCATAGTTCAACAAATTGTGTAACATTCCATGTTGCATGTGCAGGTCTATTTCCCGAAACTGGAAGGGCAACATATAACTAATAGAGACAATTAGTACCTGCCCCATAAAGTATTTTAAAAATAACAGTTGTTATTTAAAAAAAAAAAAGGCAAATGCTTTGATGACAGTGGTTGGAAACAGAAGAATAACTTCACCATAACATTTACCAAAGTAAAAAGCCATTTAATAGCTACAAGATTTTTTATCTTATTAGAAATACTACTAAACACAAGATGGCATTAAACCATCACCCTCCACCATGAGATAAATCAGGCATAGCAGTATTAACTAAATGTAAATAATAGAAAGTCATATTATATATTCTACAAAAATCTGATTTAATATTTTTTTTTCATTTACACTTATGCATTTAAATTATTCATTTAATAATTAATTAATTATTTAAATAATTATTCATTTAATTATTATTAAATAAGAACATCAATTAATGTTTAAAAAAAAAGAAAATATATAAATAAAGCTTTTAATTGCTAGTGAGATAAAAGTTAAAATTAAAAGTTCCAAGTCTGAATTTTTTTTAGTTTCATTTGTACAATCTTAGGGGTCTATTTAAAGGGATCTATTGAAAGGGTCTATTTAAAGGGTCTATTTAAAGGGTCTATTTAAAGGGTCTATTTAAAGGGATCTATTTAAAGGGTCTATTTAAAGGGTCTATTTAAAGGGTCTATTTAAAGGGATCTATTTAAAGGGTCTATTTAAAGGGTCTATTTAAAGGGTCTATTTAAAGGGATCTATTTAAAGGGTCTATTTAAAGGGTCTATTTAAAGGGTCTATTTAAAGGGATCTATTTAAAGGGTCTATTTAAAGGGTCTATTTAAAGGGATCTATTTAAAGGGTCCTATTGAAAGGATCTATTTAAAGGGATCTATTTAAAGGGATCTATTTAAAGGGTCCTATTGAAAGGATCTATTTAAAGAGATCTATTTAAAGGGATCTATTTAAAGGGATCTATTTTAAGGGATCTATTTAAAGGGATCTATTTAAAGGGATCTATTTAAAGGGATCTATTTAAAGGGGTCTATTTAAAGGGATCTATTTAAAGGGTCTATTTAAAGGGTCTATTTAAAGGGATCTATTTAAAGGGATCTATTTAAAGGGATCTATTTAAAGGGGTCTATTTAAAGGGATCTATTTAAAGGGTCTATTTAAAGGGTCTATTTAAAGGGATCTATTTAAAGGGATCTATTTAAAGGGGTCTATTTAAAGGGATCTATTGAAAGGGTCTATTTAAAGGGTCTATTTAAAGGGTCTATTTAAAGGGTCTATTTAAAGGGTCTATTTAAAGGGTCTATTTAAAGGGATCTATTTAAAGGGTCTATTTAAAGGGATCTATTTAAAGGGATCTATTTAAAGGGATCTATTTAAAGGGTCTATTTAAAGGGATCTATTTAAAGGGTCCTATTGAAAGGATCCTATTGAAAGGATCTATTTAAAGGGATCTATTTAAAGGGATCTATTTAAAGGGTCCTATTGAAAGGATCTATTTAAAGAGATCTATTTAAAGGGATCTATTTTAAGGGATCTATTTAAAGGGATCTATTTAAAGGGATCTATTTAAAGGGATCTATTTAAAGGGTCTATTTAAAGGGATCTATTTAAAGGGATCTATTTAAAGGGATCTATTTAAAGGGGTCTATTTAAAGGGATCTATTTAAAGGGTCTATTTAAAGGGTCTATTTAAAGGGATCTATTTAAAGGGATCTATTTAAAGGGGTCTATTGAAAGGGTCTATTTAAAGGGTCTATTTAAAGGGTCTATTTAAAGGGATCTATTTAAAGGGATCTATTTAAAGGGATCTATTTAAAGGGATCTATTTAAAGGGATCTATTTAATGTGGTCTATTTAAAGGGATCTATTTAAAGGGATCTATTTAATGTGATCTATTTAATGTGATCTATTTAAAGGGATCTATTTAAAGGGATCTATTTAAAGGGATCTATTTAATGTGATCTATTTAAAGGGATCTATTTAATGTGATCTATTTAAAGGGATCTATTTAATGTGGTCTATTTAAAGGGATCTATTTAATGTGATCTATTTAAAGGGGTCTATTTAAAGGGATCTATTTAAAGGGATCTATTTAAAGGGTCTATTTAAAGGGATCTATTTAAAGGGGTCTATTTAAAGGGATCTATTTTAAAGGGTCTATTTAAAGGGTCTATTTAAAGGGTCTATTTAAAGGGATCTATTTAAAGGGTCTATTTAAAGGGTCTATTTAAAAGGATCTATTTAAAAGGATCTATTTAAAGGGTCTATTTAAAGGGATCTATTTAAAGGGGTCTATTTAAAGGGATCTATTTAAAGGGATCTATTTAAAGGGGTCTATTTAAAGGGATCTATTTAAAGGGATCTATTTTAAAGGGTCTATTTAAAGGGTCTATTTAAAGGGGTCTATTTAAAGGGATCTATTTAAAGGGGTCTATTTAAAGGGATCTATTTAAAGGGGTCTATTTAAAGGGATCTATTTAAAGGGGTCTATTGAAAGGGGTCTATTTAAAGGGATCTATTTAAAGGGGTCTATTTAAAGGGATCTATTTAAAGGGGTCTATTGAAAGGGTCTTTTTAAAGGGATCTATTTAATGTGATCTATTTAAAGGGATCTATTTAATGTGATCTATTTAATGTGATCTATTTAAAGGGATCTATTTAATGTGATCTATTTAAAGGGATCTATTTAATGTGGTCTATTTAAAGGGATCTATTTAATGTGATCTATTTAAAGGGATCTATTTAATGTGATCTATTTAATGTGATCTATTTAAAGGGATCTATTTAATGTGATCTATTTAAAGGGATCTATTTAATGTGGTCTATTTAAAGGGATCTATTTAATGTGATCTATTTAAAGGGATCTATTTAAAGGGATCTATTTAAAGGGATCTATTTAATGTGATCTATTTAATGTGATCTATTTAAAGGGATCTATTTAATGTGATCTATTTAAAGGGATCTATTTAATGTGATCTATTTAAAGGGATCTATTTAAAGGGATCTATTTAAAGGGATCTATTTAAAGGGTATATTTAAAGGGTCTATTTAAAGGGTCTATTTAAAGGGATCTATTTAAAGGATCTATTTAAAGGATCTATTTAAAGGGATCTATTTAAAGGGTCTACTTAAAGGGATCTATTTAAAGGGATCTATTTAAAGGGTCTATTTAAAGGGATCTATTTAAAGGGATCTATTTAATGTGATCTATTTAATGTGATCTATTTAAAGGGATCTATTTAATGTGATCTATTTAAAGGGGTCTATTTAAAGGGATCTATTTAATGTGATCTATTTAAAGGGTCTATTTAAAGGGATCTATTTAATGTGATCTATTTAATGTGATCTATTTAAAGGGATCTATTTAAAGGGTCTATTTAAAGGGATCTATTTAATGTGATCTATTTAAAGGGATCTATTTAAAGGGTCTATTTAAAGGGATCTATTTAATGTGATCTATTTAATGTGATCTATTTAAAGGGATCTATTTAAAGGGTCTATTTAAACTGATCTATTTAATGTGATCTATTTAATGTGATCTATTTAATGTGATCTATTTAATGTGATCTATTTAATGTGATCTATTTAAAGGGATCTATTTAATGTGATCTATTGAAAGGGATCTATTTAAAGGGATCTATTTAAAGGATCTATTTAATGTGATCTATTGAAAGGGATCTATTTAATGTGATCTATTTAAAGGGATCTATTTAAAGGGATCTATTTAAAGGGATCTATTTAATGTGATCTATTTAATGTGATCTATTTAAAGGGATCTATTTAATGTGATCTATTGAAAGGGATCTATTTAAAGGGATCTATTTAAAGGATCTATTTAATGTGATCTATTGAAAGGGATCTATTTAATGTGATCTATTTAAAGGGGTCTATTTAAAGGGATCTATTTAAAGGGGTCTATTTAAAGGGGTCTATTTAAAGGGTCTATTGAAAGGGTCTATTGAAAGGGTCTATTTAAAGGGTCTATTTAAAGGGATCTATTTAAAGGGATCTATTTAAAGGGATCTATTTAAAGGGATCTATTTAATGTGGTCTATTTAAAGGGATCTATTTAAAGGGATCTATTTAATGTGATCTATTTAATGTGATCTATTTAAAGGGATCTATTTAAAGGGATCTATTTAATGTGATCTATTTAAAGGGATCTATTTAATGTGATCTATTTAAAGGGATCTATTTAATGTGGTCTATTTAAAGGGATCTATTTAATGTGATCTATTTAAAGGGGTCTATTTAAAGGGATCTATTTAAAGGGATCTATTTAAAGGGTCTATTTAAAGGGATCTATTTAAAGGGGTCTATTTAAAGGGATCTATTTTAAAGGGTCTATTTAAAGGGTCTATTTAAAGGGTCTATTTAAAGGGATCTATTTAAAGGGTCTATTTAAAGGGTCTATTTAATGTGATCTATTTAAAAGGATCTATTTAAAGGGTCTATTTAAAGGGATCTATTTAAAGGGGTCTATTTAAAGGGATCTATTTAAAGGGGTCTATTTAAAGGGATCTATTTAAAGGGATCTATTTAAAGGGATCTATTTAAAAGGGTCTATTTAAAGGGTCTATTTAAAGGGGTCTATTTAAAGGGATCTATTTAAAGGGGTCTATTTAAAGGGATCTATTTAAAGGGGTCTATTTAAAGGGGTCTATTGAAAGGGGTCTATTTAAAGGGGTCTATTTAAAGGGATCTATTTAAAGGGGTCTATTTAAAGGGATCTATTTAAAGGGATCTATTTAAAGGGGTCTATTGAAAGGGTCTTTTTAAAGGGATCTATTTAATGTGATCTATTTAAAGGGATCTATTTAATGTGATCTATTTAAAGGGATCTATTTAATGTGATCTATTTAAAGGGATCTATTTAATGTGATCTATTTAAAGGGATCTATTTAATGTGATCTATTTAAAGGGATCTATTTAAAGGGATCTATTTAATGTGATCTATTTAATGTGATCTATTTAAAGGGATCTATTTAATGTGATCTATTTAAAGGGATCTATTTAATGTGGTCTATTTAAAGGGATCTATTTAATGTGATCTATTTAAAGGGATCTATTTAAAGGGATCTATTTAAAGGGATCTATTTAATGTGATCTATTTAAAGGGATCTATTTAAAGGGATCTATTTAATGTGATCTATTTAAAGGGATCTATTTAATGTGATCTATTTAAAGGGATCTATTTAAAGGGATCTATTTAAAGGGTATATTTAAAGGGTCTATTTAAAGGGTCTATTTAAAGGGATCTATTTAAAGGATCTATTTAAAGGATCTATTTAAAGGGATCTATTTAAAGGGTCTACTTAAAGGGATCTATTTAAAGGGATCTATTTAAAGGGATCTATTTAAAGGGATCTATTTAATGTGATCTATTTAATGTGATCTATTTAAAGGGATCTATTTAATGTGATCTATTTAAAGGGGTCTATTTAAAGGGATCTATTTAATGTGATCTATTTAAAGGGTCTATTTAAAGGGATCTATTTAATGTGATCTATTTAATGTGATCTATTTAAAGGGATCTATTTAAAGGGTCTATTTAAAGGGATCTATTTAATGTGATCTATTTAATGTGATCTATTTAAAGGGATCTATTTAAAGGGTCTATTTAAAGGGATCTATTTAATGTGATCTATTTAATGTGATCTATTTAAAGGGATCTATTTAAAGGGTCTATTTAAAGTGATCTATTTAATGTGATCTATTTAATGTGATCTATTTAATGTGATCTATTTAAAGGGATCTATTTAATGTGATCTATTGAAAGGGATCTATTTAAAGGGATCTATTTAAAGGATCTATTTAATGTGATCTATTGAAAGGGATCTATTTAATGTGATCTATTTAAAGGGATCTATTTAAAGGGATCTATTTAAAGGGATCTATTTAATGTGATCTATTTAATGTGATCTATTTAAAGGGATCTATTTAATGTGATCTATTGAAAGGGATCTATTTAAAGGGATCTATTTAAAGGATCTATTTAATGTGATCTATTGAAAGGGATCTATTTAATGTGATCTATTTAAAGGGATCTATTTAAAGGGTTTACTTTTTAAACAATAAAAAAAAGGGCGCTCCTAGAAAAACTATTTTAGCTGCCCCCCCCCTTTTTTTTTCCAATAATATATTCAACAAATTCTTTCAGGCTGATTTGTTCAAAAGTGACTTTGCTGCTGAGAGAGAGGCCAGGACTAAATTGGCAGAGGAGAAATCAAAGCTTCAAGAAGAGATGGAACAACTGCGTGAGCTGAACAGAACTTTAAGGGAAGAATTGGATGCCTACAATCAGCGACAGATTCGGGACATTCAGAGACGGTTTGACGATGTAAGTACGATTTGTCAGCTGATGAAAATTCATCCACTTAAATTTTTCCTGTAATATTATCCCACTGGCAGCATGGATTAAAACACAAAAGGAAAAAAACATTAGGAAATGGGATTAAAGGAAATCAGAAAAAAAAATCTTGAAATTTATTTAAATTGCTTACAAAATTGTGAATATTTTGGCGGAGGGTAGAACTCGTGCTTTTTTAGCCTGTGTATCAAAGACATTTCGCTTAAAAGCTTAAGCTTTTTAAACTCCCACTTGAACCACAATATTCTATTTGTGTGGAAGTCATCTGCAGCTATACCCATTTATTTGTCATCTTTATACAAAGTTAGATCTTATACATTTGATATACCAAAAGGAAAAATGTGTCTGATGATGACATCTATTATGTGTACATTATTTCTGTCTACAAACACCTTGAATTCACCAACACTTATTCAAAATTGCTTTTCTTTGTTGATTATTCATCGGCTTTTAATACAATAGATATTTTCTATAGAAAAAATGAAGAAATGCACACATTATACTATGGGCTAATGATTTTTCAACACTGAGACCTCAGACAGTTAGGGTCAATCGGCAACATCTAACGCAAGTATAAAGTTAATACAGTGGCACCTGAAGGGACTGAGATGCAGCCAGTCGATGCTGCATTTTATACTCCTTGCTCTCTGAAAGCTCAAATATGAATTATAGCATTAACGAAATAAACAACATCTAAATACAATAATAATAATTTAATTACATTAAGTGTGAACAAAATAAGTGAAATTATAAACTTTTCTAAGGAAAACAATGGAAACAGCAATGTTTTGGTATCTGGAGAGAACATTTTGAAATAGTCTCAACTTTTAAATAACTTAGCACTGTGTTCACCTTGAAGGTACAACAACTAAAACTACTCAGGAAAATATTTTATTGTTAGCTAAAAAGCCTTGTCAATGTATTAAAATGTTAAAACCTGCAGTATTTTATGTTTCAACATCTTTCTCTGGTTTGGCATATAAATAAAATCCTAAATACTACAACTAATGATCATTGGCTACAAACAAGCTTCACTGGGACACTTAAAAATAGAGAACAACAAATCTTAAGAAAGCTAAAAAGTTTTTAAATGGTAAGAAAACCCTTTGGTAATAGTTGCAACCTATTACAATTAGTGGTAAAATACTAGTCAAACGGATCACAAAAACAGAAAATAATTTTTTTGTTTCCTTGACTATTAAATTATTGAATAAAAGCCAACTTTCTGGTGTAAAGTTTGTGTGAGACAGTAGTATGATTGTACATTTTAAATGCATGTACATTTCAAATGCATTGTAATAGTTTGTTAGATGTAATGCACTACTGTAAAATAAATTTTCCTCCCTGATTTAAAAAAATTATTATTATTATTGTGTGTGTGCTATAAATATTGCTATTATATAATTCAGTCTGAAAGGCAGAGAAGGACGCCCCCTTTGAACACCAACAGACTTTCTGGAGCAGGATGGAATGTGTTTCAGGTATGGTATACTAGAGTAAGCCCCTTGCCATGTAGATTTAGCGCCATTGTTGTTGTGCAGTTGGGAAGAGGATAGTCATCAATTAAAAGTTTGACATAGATATTTTTCTTACATTTGTGCCATATATTTCATTGGAAAACAATTATTTTTTAAAATAGGGTCATAGTTTATAATATTGGGTTGTTGGTACTAGATGTTGGCCAAGTTAATTGCTGTATATCTCCTAATCCTTCTAAAATGAATAATGAATAAAAAACCCTTTGTTTTCTGACTAGGAGAGCCAAGTTCCAGTTGTTCCAAGACAAGATGAAGATGAGGAGTTGAAAAGTTTCCCACAGTATGACTGCCCTAAGTGTAGCACACTTTTCCCTGACATTGATTCTCTCCAGCTCCATGTTCCTGACTGCATTGACAACTAAGTTTTTTTTAGCCTTATCATTGATTGTGGTTTGAAATCTGGTTTATTAGTTGCTCTTCTGATTGGTTCATACATTCCCCATCAGTTTGTACATTTTATTTCATGTATGGTGAAGATATTTATTGTATTCTGAAAAGTTTAGGTATTAAGAATAATGTGTAATACTGATTTGGTCTAAGTAGAGCAGTCAGTGTTTGTCACAAGCTTTTTCCCTAACAGAACACTTCACACATTCTGAGTATTTAGCGGAACACTTTACTTAGTGGCCTACTTGTGCATTTGTTAATTATTCCAGTAGTTCTTGGAACACTTATTCAGGCCTCGTGGAGCACAGAGGTTCCGCAGAACACAGTTGGGAAACACTGTGGTAGAGTATTGATTTCTATCATACCAGATGACATTACAATAGTACTATCATAAACAATGGTACCCAGAACCAGACCAACTCTACTTGACAAGCTCTGAGTACATTAAAAAGTCTCATTTAGAATTTTAAAAAATTTTTAGACCTTTGTTATGAACATAGCGCAATAGAGTCAGAAACCATGTCCGCTTAGTATGGCTTTTATACACTGAATGACGACTACACAACACACATCTCTAACATTTTGAGAACACATTCTCACTGACTTACAAGCACATGTAAACATAAGAACCAATACAGTAAATAACTTTCATAAGAGCCTTGTTCCATTCAGAATTTGAGAGATTTATGTGATTTATTTTTGTGACATTTACTGCATTCTGTTTTTACATGCAGATATTTGTTGTGCTTGCAATAAGAAGTTTATCTTACATGTAAAGTACTTCATACTTTCCTTTTTTTAACATTTATCTTTAGTTCAAAATTAGTGATAGTAGTATTGTTTTTTTAACTGTATGCTAGAGTTCCTTCATTTTTCACCATATTTTAAAATAATAGATACAATTCAAATAGAACTACTAAAAATACTAATATTACAAATGTTAAAAATGAAGAATTTTATCTTTATTTTCTGTTGCACCTTTTAAGATTTTTGCTTAAATTTTTTGTTTAATCATTGAAAACTAATGATATGTCTACTTTTTCAATCATTATTTTTAGGTGGTTTTTTTTTTTGTTGTCTTTCACACTACAGTAATGCATTACAAATTGAATTTGTGCAATTTGAATCATTTAATATACTTTGACAATCAGTATCATTGGTTTGTATCGGAAATGTATAGGCTTTTGTTAATGTACTGATAGTATATATATTTGAATAAAGTATTAGTGTTAATTAATGTTTGAAAAAATATCAGAATTTTTTTTTTTTTCAAATTTGTTTTGTCCCAATGTAGATCTAATAAATAGATTTTTAAAGTAAATCTCATTACTATACAATGTATTACTTGTATACCATAAAGGGGTTAAATGCTGTTTTTTAATTATATTTGTAAATACTGTATGATTCATAACTATGATCATAACAATGATTTCAAATAAATAAAAGAAATTGTTATTAGCGTATTTCCTTTATTCAAACAAGTCTGGTTGCAGCAAATACCAAAGCATGCAATGTACAAAGATAAATTCAATAGCTTATATTACAACAATAATCATCTGGCTTGGCTGTCTAAGACCTGTTTCAAAACAAAGCCATAGTCTGGTGTCTAAAATTGTCAAGGGCTAGTCTGATGATTTTGGGGGCACCCAGGATTGTATTTTGGGCCGTGTGGTGCTGTATGGGACGTATTCCCTGCTTGTCCCTGTAAGATTCATTGTATGATCAGCCATCCATTTTCTTTGGGGTAAAGGCACTTTCGTTGGTGGATCATCTGTCATATAGTGCATCCATCTGTGCCTAGAGAAAAGAGAAAAAAAATCTGAAAAAAGCTTTAATAAAACTTTACAATTTGCATGACCTAAAATAGAGATGAGCTGCACATGTAAATAGTTAAGTGTTAAAATGACCAACTGTTTTAGACTCTGGTTACACAGTTTCACAAACCTTTTGTCTCACAGGGTTCTTTCTCAAAAAGTAAAAGTTCTATTAAAATTTGACTTTGCGATCATGCCTAAAATAGGTGGCATGATCTTTTGTTTTTAAAAATAACTAAGCATATGGTACGCACATATGTAAAATCTTTTTCGATTTAAAAAAAAAAAGATTTAAAAAGTGTTTCATTTAATTCAAGAATGAGAATACTTGTACTTGTCTGTTAATGACAGTAATGGTTCTATACAGTTAATTCAAAGCAACTGTTATGACATCAACAGTTGGGAAACTGAGTCACTGGATAGATCCAGATGGAGAGCAAGCATAAAGGAAGGGTCATGGATTGCAGATGGCATACACACTAGAAGCAGAAAGATTGCGGAAATATTATTATGTTGTGACCACAGCTGTGTATCAAAGATTAAGATTAGCCTCTTTAGTCAGAAGTTGCAAAGGGCAAATAAATAAAAATTCTAGAGACCTAAAACACACTGTTACGAGTTCTATTAGGGGTAAGTTTGTAACATAATGTCTGAGTACCATTGACCTGCATGTGCAGCCTACTCAGATACTGTCACCCTGTTTTTTTTCCATATTGTATTATATTCTTAAATATATATATATATAAAGTATAATTACCATTCTGGGGGAATTTCACTTGCATCAAAGTCAAATCCTGATGACTGAGGATAGGATACCCATCTATTTTTACCTATTGAAAAGAGAGCACAAAAATAATTGCTATACATATGAACATGTCACAATAATTAACTGAATAATGCAAAGAACAATTATAAAACAAAAATTGACTAGTCTGTATGATAATGTTTTACCTACCAAAGAAGTAGTAATTATTCTCATAATATTTATTGCCATATTTGTCCTCGCCAACCATTGTTCCCCACTTTAAGTCATCATGTCTGTTAAAAACAAAAATGGTGGATGGTAATTAGTATTTATTTGTTAGTATAAAACTTCTTGATGATTTTGCTTCTTAAAGTTCATATTTTATTGATATCCATCAGATAATCTTTCTTCAAGCTGGATGACAAATATTTGAAGGGGAGCCAGATCCTTCATAGTTTGCATCCAACATCACAAGACCCCCATGGTGCTGTTATTTGGAAGCCTATGCTAAGCAGACGGGCAAGATGTTCTAAACAGTTGGAGAAATTTGTCCAGAACCGAGACGCCTAAGGGCAGGAGGTTGATGGCCAATGCTCCAAACAGGACCAAAGGCAGAGTTATATATAATTTCCAGGATTATCTTATCGCTAAATCACCAGACATGTCAGCTATTCTGTCATTAGATATGGAGATTGAACTAAATTGAATAGATCTAGTGAATACTGCTCCAGTTATTACCGGTATTCAAACATTGTATTTGGCCGCTGGCCACAGTAAGTCATCAGCTATGATGTTAGGTATCATAGCTCTAGCCATTCTGACGGCCACAAAATAAGAAGCTTCAACCGCTCAACAACTGCTATGTTTTGCTTATTTGTCAGCAGTCAAGTTTGGGCTTTCTTGACTCAGTTTACATTTCCTATACTATAGGTTGTTTTTGGCAAAGCTAGGATGTTTGATATTAAAATAACTTTCAGATTGTAAAGATTGATTGATTCTGATAATAGAACGTCGTTACAAAAAACGCATTGTGGTTTCTCAATTCCTGCTGTAACTATTGAGGTAAAAGCATCATTTAAAATCATCCTTCTACTTTCTTTTCTTAACAATCATTTTCAAGGTTAGTTCCATACAAAACTATTACCTTTTCTAGCATAGACTATAACTTGATCATTGGTGGTGTAGTACTAATTATAAATGAGTGGGGTTTTCAATTACATCTAAAAATCTTCTCCATAAAACTGAATCCGCAATGGTGTAACGTTGTGTCTCGACACACCATTTGATGAACAGTCATTTAAACTGTTACAAATAAAAGTTTATTCTCAAATGACAATTTAGCTACCCATGAAAAGTTTTGCACAATGTCATGTCTTTTAGACAAAAAGCATATATATTTTTTCTGATGGTCTTAGGCAACCCTTAGAAAATCATCATTTGACCCCCAAGGGGATTGCGACCCACAGGTTGAGAACCCCTGCCATAGATATTAGTAACACTATGGAGCCTTACAGATTCTAACATAAAAATTGAGGCGGCAGCATTTTTAAACTTGTCAAATATGAAAGACAAAATTACCATAGACTCTAGTAGATGACTTATAATTTGTAATCTCAGTCTGTATTTTTTAATATATATGTTATTATTAAAGTTATTATTCTTTTAATTATTTATTAAATAGAAACTTGATTCCTGGTATCTTGTTACCTTCGATACTAATTACATAGACTGATCTAATACCCCAAAGTTTAGTAAGTAAGTTTCAAGTCAATTTAAAATTAGGTAGATCTAGATATCTGCATCTAGACTTAGAGTCTACAATAGTCTACATTCTAGTAGAATATTAACCATCTATACAAATCTACTGTTTCTAATCTAGTGACTAATTATTTTCTTTTAAGTTATATGATCCATGTCGTCCATGATGGGTGGCTGCCTGGTCGGGTGGTATGCATGCTGGATTGTCGTTCGTACTTGTTGATGATGGTCCCTGGTTCATACCCTGCCCACTCACACTGTCAATGACTGTCATCCCCCGCTCCGTCGTCCTGCAGGAGGTTTGGACTAGGAAGTAACTTCAACTCCGAAGGAACATCCGAAACACAAACATTTTTTTTTACAAACAAACAAAACATGATTAAAAAGGGTGATTAATCTATTGACTATTCAGACTATTGATTCTATTCTTAATTCTACTATGTAACTATCAAAATATTCAAAACTGTCCTAACAGTTAGTAACAGTATTAGATATTAATATTTAATTAGATGTAACTCACTAATAGAATTTGATTTAGCCTAAGCCAGGCCAAGGCTAAGCCGAAAGTCTACACTACAACTACACTCTAGTAAACTCTAGTAGACCTCTACACTTAGTCTACCTACACTGAGTCTGACTGACTACACTGACAACTAAGCCCTAAACCTAAGACCTAACTAAGCCGACTAACCGTCACTAACTTCACTAAGACTAAGGAAGGCAGTTCGACCCTAAGGCTTAGAAGGCTAAGGAACGTCTTTAAATTTAAAGCAGAGTATATTCTAGACCGACTAATGAATTATTGCATACCGAAACAACTTTAGAAAACTTCCAATTATCCCATTGTTGTGGGAAATTATCCTTCGAGCGTTTCCAATGACTTTTATTATTGAAGCCATTTTTCCTTTAATATACAAACATTGACGACCTTGTCAAAACCTATTTCCGATTGAATGTTTTCATATTATGGACCAAAAAGTTATGAGCCACAATGTTCTGGCTTTCATTATGCTCACAGACCTATGTTGTTTTTAGCCACGAGCAATACTGCATTCCTCATTAACCTTCGGACTCGAAGACAAGCCTTATTATATATATAGATCTATATGTCTCTGATTTGAATATATATAGGCCTATGTCGACATTTTACGAGTTCTGGGCTAAGCACAAACAAGTAGATCTAAGATATGGCGTCATTTCGGTCTTTATGGTCAATTTTTGTTTAAAGCTAGGAAGTCTGTGTAGATAGATGTAGATTTAACTTGTTTTTGCAGTAGACAACACAAATGCAAAGGTCTTCAAACCTATTAAAGTGTTTTCGAAAAAAAAAAAGGGGGGGGTCTGTTGCGCCGACCACCTTTCAGCTCAGCAAAAAGCGCTGCCTTTTAGGCTTTGGCATACGGTCGTCCCCCATACGGGCTATTAGCATTAGCAGCACCTCTAAAGACTAGCTTAGGCGCCTGATTGCTGTAACTGACATTGAAGAGAGCAGCTAGCGGCTTCCAAATGAGACAACTGGAGATTTCATGTGTCAATCTTGTCATGCATGTTAATGACTTAAACTCTGCTAAGTCGTTGGTTTTACTGGCTGAATTTATTCAACCCATTCTATTCTCTAATGGCACTAGGGAAGAAGGAGCACTTGTACGAACTTGATCTAGCGCATGGAATAAGAAATGTGCTTATATCGTTGTGTCTTTCTGAGTATTTCATAAGGTCTTGTTTTTCTATTTGTAAGTTTAGTGTTTTATGTATTATACTTAACTTAAAAAAAAACAAAAAAACATTTAGATCTACCCATTTTCAAAGCAAAACTTAAGTGTTAGATATAAAAGTCAGAGGTCTAGAATTTGTCTATGTCTTCCTACTTTATAATAAAGTTAAAGATTAAATATCTAGTCGATTAGATATTTAAAAATTTCCTGGCAATCAAGCAACCCGCTCCGCGCTCTAATTTAAGGAGCCGTTTTTTATTTTCTTACTAATAAATAATAATTACTAATTAAATAAGCATATGGAAATGTGCCTTTTTTTATTATATTGACAATTTTTTTAATAGAAAATTAAAAAAATTAAATAAAAAAAAAAAAAAAAAGAACAGGGTCCGACTATATCGGACGGGCTGTCAACGAACGCCCATTCACGGGTGCGATCCCACTACTGCGCGACACGGAGACTTTTGCCTGCTGGGTTTCCCCCCTGAGCCGGTGCGTCTCTCCTTAGTCAACCTGGAGATCTCGGGCTCCCCCAAGATCACCATATTGATGCCGGGCTTAGTGCGGACACCCGATCGACATGGCACGCCCGAAGGCAGAACCCCCGCCCTCAAGCTGTCCTCCTATTCAAGCCTCCAAGTAGCTGGATTACAGGAGCACGCCACAACTCCCGGCGAGCAAAGTGTAAGAATTAATGGTTATATACTTATACTCGTAAACTAGTACCTTATTTGGTCTCATTTTGAATGTTAAAATTAGTCTTGATTAAATGTAACACCTTCTACATGTTAATTTTATCGAATAAGCGGTTAAATGTAAGATTTAATGTCCAAACTTAGATAATGTTTCATTTTTTCAAGCCTCGTTTTAAAAATAGGTTGGCAAGGGAGTGTACTGTGATATCAAAATTTATTGTTATTGAGCCTAGTGCACTTTCTTTGTTTCCCAGGAAACAAATGAAAATTGTATACTTCTACTAGTCTTTGAGTGTGTATTATATTGTGTATCAACAAAAGATTTTCATTAAGTGCTAATGCTTTAGAAATGTTTGAATATTCTATAAAAAAAATATAGATATAGTGAATATGCTATATCTAATCCTGGTTATCCTGGGTTAGATAGGTTAATATATAAATACCTAATAAATTCGTCCTAAAATAACTAGATGTAAATTGTAATGTAGATTGTATATATATATATAGATCTACAGGTGTGCGGAAATACCCGGAAAAGTATGAATCGAAACAGACTGAACTTATTGAAGGGATGAGTGATTATATGTATAAATACTAGATCTAGATCTAGATTCTACTATGAAAAAGTACAGCCGTTTCCAGAAAATATATTAGTCCCACTTAGTTTAACATAAAATAATTTATTGTATAGGCCTAGATCTAAACAACGCACATTCGAACGCCCTATTCACAATATAAATATAATAAGGCTAGTCTTCGAGTCTGAAGATCAGTGAGGAATGCAGTATTTCCAGTGGCTGCGCAGTCCCAGCTGTGACCTACATATTTTGCCACACCCAGGGCAAGCATAACCATTGTCCGCAGGTGGTCGATTCAGATTTTTTTTGGCCTCTGCGTTTGTCCTCGGCAGCAGATTTTATTTTGGTCTCAAATGTGTATCCCGCGGCCTTCGTGAGTAACCTCCAGCTGTCTCGTTCTGAGGCCGCATGTAACCAGGTGCTCTCTTCTATGTCAGCCAAGGAAAGTTGACGCCTAAGCTGGTCTTTGAAGCGTTTCCGTGGGGGGGCCTGTGTTACGTCGACCACCTTTTAGCTCACCAAAAAAAGACTGCCTATATATATAATGCGCTCCTTTTTTTTCTAGAAATAATTTATTTTAATAATTTTATTATTATTTATTTTACAGCTACCTCAATGGTATCGCACTCAATTTCCTACAATTACTCTCTCAGAATCACTGTTCCCCAGCTATACATATAGGCCTATAACATATGTTAAAGACAAGTAAATTAATATATGTACGTTGTAGGCCTATATTTATAGCCTAGGTCTTAATTTCCATGGGTGCAAAAAGAAATTTAGGCCTATTGACAATACTATTGTGTGTGTGCGTTTATTGAGTTATAACAAACATAGTCACACTTATTGAAGGAGAGAGAGAGAGAGATACATTGATTTTAAAAAATAAATAATTTTTGGTAAAAAATTTTAAAAAGTTTATTTCACAATGAATTCAAAATTCAAGTAGGCCTAAAACATTTTTTTAAAACAACAAACGACATATCAAAAACAACTGTAACAAATAGCTCTAGGTCTATAGGCGTACGTATGTACACCAATAGTTGTCAAATATTTCGTAAGTCTACTGTTTAGGCCTAATAATGGTGTGGGATAAATTATATATAGGCCTGCACTCATCCTTTATCTTCGGAATTGAAGAGCATTGCCATTATTATTATACCGAGTAGCGAAATCAAAACTTTATAAATGGTAGCCTACTTAATCGCAATCTAATAATGTGACATAAAGTCTCAGTTTTTATTAAAGGGCCTTATATATGGACCAATAGGCCTACACATTTTAAATATTTAGTAACTTTAAAAGTCCATTTGACTAGAATTGAAGCATTTTTATAATAAACTAGCTGATTAGCTACATTGATTTTTTAAAGCGTACATTTTTATTTTAATCGTCAATGGAGCGGCTTGTTTGTCTGTTTTTTTGAAGGCTCATTCCTTTCTCCTTGAAACATATTGATTTTATATTTTATCGACTTTGTTCAAAATTAGGACTATCACTGTAGTTTTTCTTTGCCATTATTAATCAGTGGCGTAGCTAGCTATGTGCGGGTGGTGCGGGCCGCACGGGGCATCAAGTCACAAGGGGCATCAAACAAAGGACAATTTAAACTTTCTCAGTAAAAACTGCACAAACTCCACAGACTAGTCCATTTGAAATGTAAACGTTTATTTATTGAGCTACGTTGTTGATCTCTTTCTAAACTGAAATATGAACTAAAGACTAGCGCCTGAGTTGACTAGGTTTGTTGACATCTAGCCTGAGTTGACTAGGTTTGTTGACATCTAGCCTGAGTTGACTAGGTTTGTTGACATCTAGCCTGAGTTGACTAGGTTTGTTGACATCTAGCCTGAGTTGACTAGGTTTGTTGACATCTAGCCTGAGTTGACTAGGTTTGTTGACATCTAGCCTGAGTTGACTAGGTTTGTTGACATCTAGCCTGAGTTGACTAGGTTTGTTGACATCTAGCCTGAGTTGACTAGGTTTGTTGACATCTAGCCTGAGTTGACTAGGTTTGTTGACATCTAGCCTGAGTTGACTAGGTTTGTTGACATCTAGCCTGAGTTGACTAGGTTTGTTGACATCTAGCCTGAGTTGACTAGGTTTGTTGACATCTAGCCTGAGTTGACTAGGTTTGTTGACATCTAGCCTGAGTTGACTAGGTTTGTTGACATCTAGCCTGAGTTGACTAGGTTTGTTGACATCTAGCCTGAGTTGACTAGGTTTGTTGACATCTAGCCTGAGTTGACTAGGTTTGTTGACATCTAGCCTGAGTTGACTAGGTTTGTTGACATCTAGCCTGAGTTGACTAGGTTTGTTGACATCTAGCCTGAGTTGACTAGGTTTGTTGACATCTAGCCTGAGTTGACTAGGTTTGTTGACATCTAGCCTGAGTTGACTAGGTTTGTTGACATCTAGCCTGAGTTGACTAGGTTTGTTGACATCTAGCCTGAGTTGACTAGGTTTGTTGACATCTAGCCTGAGTTGACTAGGTTTGTTGACATCTAGCCTGAGTTGACTAGGTTTGTTGACATCTAGCCTGAGTTGACTAGGTTTGTTGACATCTAGCCTGAGTTGACTAGGTTTGTTGACATCTAGCCTGAGTTGACTAGGTTTGTTGACATCTAGCCTGAGTTGACTAGGTTTGTTGACATCTAGCCTGAGTTGACTAAATTTGTTGACATCTGGCCTGAGTTGACTAGGTTTGTTGACATCTCTAATGAACGCACTTTTAGACGTCCACGTGACTTTCTTCTAAGGAAAATACTAAACGGCAAAAAAAGTTTTCAGAAATCGTTTACCCCCACCCCCCCACCCCCCACCAAAAAAAAATGTTTAGCTTCCCCTGCAAACTCTTTTCTCAAGATCAAGTATTAGTTTACATCAGCATGAAAATGGATGAAACGATAGATGGAGGTTATCACAAAGAACTGAATAGGAAGAGACCAGCAGAACATTCAGACAGCTGGGAGGAAATGTGTCAAGGGCGGTATTCACAGCGATGGTCAAGATTTATTAAAACAAGAAGGAAAAAATGGAAACCCTACATACAGAGACTCGTGGACATCATTTGTTTGGCTCTCCAATCAGATTCTGGCACTCTTGGGCATCACGAACAATTTGAAGAAGAATTGGAAGAACAAAGATGAAGGCAATTTGTTGAAGTTAGTGATATTACTATCCTAGTGGACTCCACTCCTGAAGGAACATTGGGTTCGAACCAAACTTACAAAAATACATAAGAATTTATTGTAATTATGGTGGTCATGGAAATAGATCATACAACAATTAAAACTAGCCATCTATTTTTCGATTATTTTCGATTGTATACCTGGCATCTAAAAGTTGAACCTAGCTTCCAACATTGACGCTAATGGATAACGACGAGTCTTTCATGGGCTTCATCGACACTAAGAATAAGCATCCCTGTGGAATCTCTGCGGTTATTATAGAAAAACTACGTTCGTATGGCTCAGAAATAATGGACTGCGGAGGTTAAGACTGATATTTGCCGTTCTTATGAAAGTTCAACACTAGGATGTCAAAATCTCTAAAACTGGCAGAATTTAAGCTGCTGAAGCTGAAGTCGATGTAGTTCTATTTTTCGATATACTCTACCATTTCTAGAGGACCTCATTGAAGCCAGTATTACCTTTGCTGAAAGTATATGCTCAGACCTAGGGATTAGTGCAAAACCTCTTCGTATTGGCCACAAGAAAAATATGCCTAGCGAAATAAATGAAGATTCTGTATTGACACCAGAGCAAGTAATGGGTCATGGGTCAAATGGGTCGCAAAATTGGATGGGTCAAATGGGTCATGGGTCAATGCTCCCTGACCCACGACCCATCCTTAGTTTCCGCCTGACTCTGTCAGACATCGCACGTAGGATATTTGTCATACCAGCTTCGTCAGCGGAATGTGAAAGACATTTTAGTTCATTTAATGCACGGCACATAATTACAGCACAACGTAACTGCATGCATCCTGAAACAGTTGAAGCTTTGTCTGTCATTTTGCATGGTTACAGAGGAAAACTGTTGCAATAAGATGAAATTTTGTTCAATAAAAAACTGACATCTTTTTACATTTTACTTTTTGTGCTTTAAATTTCGTAGTTTATTGAAGCATATTTTTACTTTTAAACAATTTTAATATGTCCCATGTTTGATTTAATTTGATATATTTTATTTCGCCAAAATTTGTTTCAATGGGTCATGGTTCATGATGGGTCTGGGTCGAGAACTTGATGGGTCATATGGGTCATGGGTCAAGCTCAGTGACCCATTACTTGCTCTTATTGACACACAAGAAAGATACCGAGGGAAATTTATTATCTGTTGTACTGGACTGTTTAAGAGATTATCACAAAATTTGAGCACCTTATAAAGTGGCTGAAAAATTTGATTTTTTGTCACTATCCCAATTTTTTGGATCCTCAGATTGAAACAAATCTTAGGTGCTCCTACAAATTAACAAAACTGAATTTCGTCTGGAGCGAAAGAGGCTTCAACGACTTATCAAAGTTTCTTCAGAAGTACCAAATTTGTCAAAACAAAATCCTGGTGAGCTCGGGTTAAAAAAATATTGCCTTTATAGCTCAGCCCAAAATATCGTGATCTTGATTCACATATAGGTGACGTTTGTGTCTACATACACATAGAAGTTTGTTTAAAACTAAAGTTGATCAAGAATTATTTGCAACTAACGATGACTAAATTACGACTGACTTAATGGACATCTCATTTATTATACACGAATTTCCGGGGAAAAAATTGATTTCGCCAGCCAATTAAACACGTAGAATTCATTGGAAGCATTTTTGTCTTTGTTAGATTAATTTTTTGCGAATTAACAATACTTATTTTCTGGGGGTGGGGAGTCTTTATTTTGCTGTTATGTTTTTTTAGGGTATCATGAGGAGCTCCCGCACAGGGAATCAAATACCCTAGCTACACCACTGATATTAATAGTAGGCCTAATAATAATAATAGTAATAATAATAATCATTATAATAATAATAACATGGCTAAAAGCAGAAGGCTTTTTTTTACAGCAATACAGGACAGAGTAATTAGGAAAATAATTACGAGAAGCATATCCTAAAACTCAATGTTATTGACAAATGCCGAAAATGTGGAAATGTAGGTGAGTCAATGGAACACATAATGGCAGGATGTTTAGCCTTATCAGAATCTGGCTACCTAAGTCGCCATAACCAAGTTGCATCAATGTATCAACTATCAACACTTGGCTTTAAGCGTTTATGGAAGTCAGAGTCTGTCCAACAGATTGTGGGGCCCTATGCGAAACGGATTTCGCGGGGCCCAGTCTGGGTAGGGATAATGATCAGGGCTGGAATGTCCGCTATAAATCAAGTCAACATCTTTGTGCAGAGCGTAGCAGATGGATTCCAAAGGACCGAAAGCACATACACAGTCTTCATTGACTTAAAACAGGCATATGATAAAGTATGGCGGCCTGGTTTGCTTCATAAGATAAGAGCCGTGGGGGTGCGGGGACGGATATATTACTGGATTAGACTTCCTACAAGAGCGTATAATAAGAACAAGGATATACGGAGAAGTCTCAGGGGAAATGACCCTCGAGCACGGCCTCCCCCAGGGCTCCGTCCTGTCATGCGCCCTTTTCACGGCCTTCATAAATGACCTACCGGCTCAGGTAAAATGCCAAAAGCTGCTATATGCTGATGATATTGTCCTTTGGAAATCCGGAAGGAGCGCAACCTCTATACAAAAAGTGTTACAAGAAGATTTCCATACGCTCTGCTCATACACACAAAAATGGAGGCTAAAATAAACACCTCCAAGACGGTCAATTCTCTGTTCATGCTCGGGACTATCATTCTCAGGCAACCTTTCCAGCTCTCCCTCAACGCAGTGGCTCTCAGCATGGAAAAGCTACCCAAGTACCTTGGTGTAACTTTAGATCGCAAACTAAAAATGTGTGAGCACATCCAGGATGTTGTAAGAAAGGCCTTAGGAAAACTTTGCATTGTGCGGAAGCTGGCATCCACGAAGTGGGGAGCCCGAGCAGACATGCTCCGATCCCTGTATTTAGGAGCAGTCCGATCACAGATAGACTACAGCCTACCTGTGCAAATTTATGGCTCTAGGACTGCTCTTGAACAACTTGATAAAATACAATCCCAAGCACTAAGATTTGTCTGTGGAACCTTTAGGACAAGTCCAGTAAATGCGGCTGAAATAATGGCTAATAAAGGTCCACTAAACCTTAGGAGGGAAAGGTCAGTACTGACCTGCAATGAGCGGTATAAAAGGCTGGATGAATACCTCCCAGCTAGAAAACTAGTGGATGGTTGGAGATGCAGAAGACGTATCCAGATGCAGTCTTTTATGCATCATGCCACTAGACTATCTGATGAAGTTGGCCTCTCCACCAACCGACAAAACATTCAACGCTTTCATCCCCTTCCCCCTTGGTGTCGCCCAACGACCCCAGACATACGCTTGAAATTAGTAGACCCTAATGCCACTAAGCAAAGCCGTTCATCTAACGACCTTCAAATCCTAGCTCTGGAGACTATTATACCTTCAAGCCCAGTGCTATTTTTGCATACACTGATGGGTCGGCATCAATAGATTCTGGAAGAGCAGGCTATGGAGCCTATATCGACTTTCTTGGCTCTTACACAGTCAAAATCTTTGGACCATGTGGTAGTGTTTGCAGTTTTGATGCGGAGACCATGGCAGTCTGTGAAGCCTTAAAAGTCATTGACTCTCAACTCGGCGAGGGACATTTGAGGGCAACACAGATTGTTGTGGTCACTGACTTAAAATCTGTACTATAGGCTTTGCAAAGCCCCGGACCATATCAACACTGTCATCATGGCTTCACATAACATTAAGCAACGCTATGGCACCCCTGTAATTATGCAGTGGGTACCGAGTCACATAGGTGTGACTGGCAACACAATTGCAGACTCTTTGGCCCACCAGGGAGGGCAAATTCCACCCACTGATGAGGCTGTAAGCTTTCATCAAGCCCTGGCCATAATACAAAAAACAGAAGAAGAGGAAACCGTGCCTCATATTCTGTTTTACTGCCCCAGACTTGCTGATTTCCGTCTCGACAGGTCTGGGAAACCCAAAATTCTCGACCTGTATGGCGACATTTATGCACTACGCAAGACAGCAGGGTTTCTGTCCAGGGCTTTTCCAAGAGAGGATTTGAGCCTCTCAAGCCCTCACTCTAATGGAGTTTGATGATGATGATAATGAATGATAATAAGTGAAAATTAAGATTTTATATTAGAAACTGAATTCGTCTTTGCATTTTATTCATACCGGTACTTTGCTTAGTACAAAATCACTGTCAAATTAACTTTACTAGCCATCTACAGTAGATAGTAGTTTTCCAACAAAAAGTCGGTAAACATTCAGATCTGCCTTTTAGATTTACTTTCGACAGCAAAATATTGCTTTTTTTTTTCTAGATAGATTTAGATCTATATTTATATGCCAGTGACTATTAGAGTAAATTAAGTATTTGAACTTCTTGTTTTGGTAAAAATTCGCCTTATTATTACATTTTTAATAAATGAAAGCTGACAATGCCGTTTTTTTTAATCGCGAGTAGGATTGGCGTTTTCCATATTGAATGACAAAACGAAATGACAATTTTGTCTGTTTTTAAGGAGATTCGCATGAGTTTTCAGAAGATTTTAATAATTCCAGGACATTTTCATGACTTAGGCCTATATTTTGCAATTAATAATTTTAATTAATAATAAGTTAAAATGGTTTAATTAAATAATTTACTCCCGGCCCTGATGGAAGTTATCGAGAATAACAATATACCCCATTGTTATATCAACCGAGAGGATAATACAACTGACCTCACAGATACCTTCAATGCCTTGAACATTCGTAAGAAGATTATCGTTGCCTGCTCAGAACCGAGTTTAGTGGAGAGGTGTCGTTGCGGCCCTATAATTTCTGGGAGTACACAGGATTAAGTAAGTAAGTAAGTAAGCATTTGTTTCTCTTTAAAGAGACTCGACCCTGGCAGTGCCAGAGAATGAATACTTGTTCGCGGAAATCAGAAGCTGGCGACCCTTAGGCAGTTTGCAACAGGCAGTGCTACACCCTCGAAGAGCCTGCGAACCCGGCACTTGCCCCTCCTTTGGAAACATCTGCTGCATATTTGGGCTACGTCGTTCCTACCATAATGCCCACGCATTCATGACTCATAATCGCTTTGAAGGAGGCCATAGTCATCCCTCCTCCCAGTGACATAAGTGGTTCTTGTGCTACGGATCAGAAGAATTTTTAAAACTATAAATTTAGTTAAATAAGAACCTTTTTACAAATTAAGCATTCAATATTGTTGAAAAATATCTAGACACTCAACAGCAATAAGTAAAAAGAGAGAGATGCACTTTTCATAATCATTATTTTGATGGTCAAGATGTGAATGATTGGGTCTGAGCTCTTGACTGGATATATTTGGTTCAAATCAGATCGTCAACTTACAACGGTCAAAAAGGAAAGAACCACGAGGTTAAAAGTGTGTTGTTTTTTTTTTCATTCCATTAAAAGTGGGCTAAATAACAACATCAATAGATGTCTTGAGATATTAAACACACAAGCATATTCTAATGTTTAGGCAGATGATCTTATACACAGGTTTATTCTTTTATTTAAATTAGAGTTGTTAAACACAGTGGCATATTCTATTTTGATGTTTAGACTGGAGATGTGAGACACATTCTATTTTGATGTTTAGACTGGAGATGTGAGACACATTCTATTTTGATGTTTAGACCCACTCTTGTCAGTTTCTAGCCAAAAGCATCTCATCAGCTTTTTACAATTCATCACCATCTGACCTGGAGAAGGAGGGCATTGCTTCTGCCTGAGCACATGGTCTCCAAGTCGAAGGAAGAATTTCGATTTCATTAATTCCAATGAAGTCAAAAATCTGGAATTTGTAAGTACGTCTAAATACGATTGATTGTTATGCTGTCAACACAATGTCGTAGTAGCCTAAATAGTATCTACAACAGCTATACAGACTTAAATCTTGTAAAGATTCAAACTTTAAATCGATCACGGCTGATGCAACAATTTCAGGTCAAACACATACACACACACACACACACACACACATCTCTTTCTTAAGCTAATTTCAGCAAGTATTCTCCAAACTGGTTTCCTGTTTCTGCTGGCAATCGATGACCATAAACTCGTTGTCCTGTTTGACTTTGATCAGTCGGATAAACCTGAGTAAAAAAAAAATACAAGCAAATTATAAAATAATTTTTAAAAAGGAAAGAACTGCACATTTACAGCCATATACCTCAATACTTCGAAATTTATTTTCCTTTTCTATATTAAATACAATTAATTAATTACCACTAATTAATTGGTTATTTTTCTATTGATTCACAATAAATAATTGTTCAAAGTTCAAACTAAATCCTAGAGTGGGAAGTAGCCATTCCAGTGGGAGAAACAACGTGTACCAGACAGACAGAGTTGATATAAGCTATCAAAAAATGCAGAAGTACAATTAATCATTAGTCATTGCACTTATGGTTGTTTTAAAAGAAAGGTGTCTATACTGAAACTATCCAGGATATGTTAATATTGACTGACTGCACTCGATACGGTAAAGGCAAGGCTTGACTTGTAACCAGTAATTCGCCTCTGGCTGTTTTATTTCTTAGACACCTTACCAATGATTTAAAAGTGCGGTTAGGAAAATCCACGTCATTGTGGTTCTTGCCAAGAGCAAAAAACTATTTGGGGTAGTTTGATCATTTTCAAAGATATTCGCTGGTCGAGCCTTGGGGAAAAACCGACATTCAAGTTACTTGTTATTCCCGCTAAGACAATACCACGCAGTGGCGTAGCGAGGATAAAGATACGCCTCCTTCCTTCTTCAAAGTATTAATTAAGGAGACTAAATGTAATGAACAGGAGAAAGGTCTCCTTCGTCCTGCACGATAACTGGCGTGTCGACATGGTGAAACACTGGATAAAGGCTAGGCAGAAGGTGAACTGGAGAACTAGACCCTTTCTGCGTAACCATGGCTTGACAGTCACTATCTGCGTTTGTCATTAGAAATAAAACACCCATAGCATATTCCTGTTTACTTTCGTTTGATTCCTAGTTAGTAATTAGGTGACATAATTTCAAATTATTTTTGTGAGTTTAAAAATATACAAGGACGCAGTCATTAACTATGTTAATTATTCTAAACTGTCAATAGTTAGTCGTTTGCTCTGAAATGAAAACCTCTTAAGATTTATAAATGACTTCTATTTGTTTACCAAGTCATAATAAATTTTAGCTAGGGGTCAAACTAAAAACTTTTATCGACTGCATTGGGAAGTTCGTACATAAAGGTGCAAAGATTCGAGTCACCAATTACCAAATTTTAAAACAATCAAACATAAGAATATTCATAACTTGTAATAACCTTTTACTTCTGTTATTTTTTTTTTTTTTTATTTTAATTGAGTTGAAAGAAAAATACTTCTATGCAATATTTTATTTATAATTCTTGACATAAGATATACAGTGTGCGGTGTGTGGCTGAGTGACAAGAGTCGCTAGGCTACTTATCGAATGGGCTCGAGTTTTAATCCCGACTCGAGCAGTGTTATGTTTACAGGTACCCGCTCACCCATCGTCCCACCAACAAGATTGGATCCTAGCGCTCTGTGAAGGCTTTAAGGATGACAGCTGAACTATAAAAGGGTACTCACTCTTAAAGTAGTATAAGCATTACAATGCATTTCATAACTATTCATAGCTTTTATTTTATAGTTTAATAATGCACAGATTCTTAAAAACACTTATGTAGATTGATTTAATGGGGAACTATGGAATTAAATTTGCCGATGTATGATTTGTAATTGTGTTTTAAGGGCTTTATAAATTGTTTAAACTTTAATTGCGAATTACTTTTTACTTTGTTGTCAAGGGTAATTGTATGTATAACAAGACGGTGCGCAAATGTTTATGATTAGGCCAATTGATTCATTAAAACTTGTTCATGTTTGCAATGAAATGTTTAAGTATAGTTCCATGGCTAGTGTATTGCTGTAAACCATTGACGTTAGCGGTGTTAAGTTTTTTTTCCTCTTGACGTGATATAGAAAATTTTTATTCATAAAACTTTCTAGCCAAAATTAATTTTTTGACAATGAAAAATTTTCAAACCGATATTAAGATCGACTTCGAGTTATCTTTTGTGACCAATGAGTCGAGGATTTTTTCTCATGTATAAATATGGACCTTGTAATTTTAAAGAAAATCATCAGAGCCTTTTTTGAAATATATATATATATATTCTAATCGCCATGTATAATAACAATTGGAAATAACTAACATAAGACAAAAGCAACTCTTGAAGATTGGCAGTCTTTACCCGATCCCGATCGTTCATTTTCGTAATTACAAAAATATTCCCAAAATGACTTCGGGTATACAGGGTATGTCCTTCCTTACAAAATTATTCAAACGAGCGAGGCTCGATCACCTGGTACTATATGTATAAATATATATACATACTTACACGAATAGCTCACTTAAGAGTATAGGATTTGAAACATTTTCATATTTACAATCAACACATTTTCCCCCTTGCAAGAACCCGTTTGGGCTACTATAGGGCCTGGTCGCAAAGGGGTTCTTCGCGTAATGTTGCTACGCCACTGAAAAATGAAGAGGACAATATGACTGCAGTGATTTAGCGATATAATCTAAATTAAGATGGTTAATTGAAGAGTCCAAAAACAAAATTAAGGGATACAATTGGAAACAGTCACTGTAATGAATGATGTCAGTATTTGAACAAGTAAAATATTTTAAAATGCTTTAAAAAAAAAACTTATCTAAAGGGGAAGAACTCCGTCCTTAAAACCTTAAATACCAAAAATGTACAAGTTATTTTCCTTATTCAATGTCAAACAATAAACACAATTAATTGACTATTTTTGTTTATTGAGTCATGTTTATTTAGGTACAAGCACAACAAATAATTGTTTGAAATATGAACTTGATCAGAAAATGCGTGAGTAAGAAATAGTGTTAACATCTATTTAAGTGGTCTAAACCCAACAAATTTAGCCATTTATACTGAATACTGAAGTATTAGTTTCCCTTTTTTGATATTTAACAAAGTAATTAATTACCAATAATTGTTAACTGTTTTTATTGATTCATGTCTTGTTTATGTCAATAAATAATTGTGCAAAGTTTTAACCTCATCCGAGATTGGGTGTGGGAGAAATCACGTGTACACACTTTTTGTATCAAACAGACTGACAGTGTGCATTGATATAAGTGGAGTGGAGTGGATACCTTTTCAAGAAACACCGGCCACCCCGATATCCACGTGACCCTTCCCCCTAGATGGCACCTTGTGTCCGCGCATAAAAAGGCAGACAACGTGGGCACTGTCCATTCTACCAGCATCTCTTGTCACTGTAGTGTCCGTATGTTACTGGACCTACGTTGTCTCCACTCCCTGTTTGTGCCTGGTTCTACACCATGTGTTTACGTATGGCTGCAGGTAATCACATGTTACTTATTCATATTAGATTGTAATTTTAATTAGTAGTTTATATAGAATATCACTACCGCGGATTTCGTTTATGTTGGACTATTCTTTTTTTAGAAGCCAGCATGTAGATGAATTCATTATTGAAATGCGTACCTGTAGTATTCTCTATAGAATGTTAACTGTCCATCTTGTAAATGTATTTTTACAACAAGTGTTTAGATACTGGCTTTTAATAAACAGTGTATTTGTGAGTGTATAGATTTGTTCTCTATTTAATTGTTGTAGTTTTTTTTGTAAGGAAAGTAAAGAGCGAAACTCTTCAAACAATGTATATATATGTTAGTGTTATGTACAACAACTAGTTGATTTGTTGATAGAGAACTATGTTGTCATTTATTTGTATACTGTTTGTTTGTGTTCCATATCTCTCTTGTGTTTGTCAAAGAGATGATTGGTTCACACTATACTGTTTGTTGGTGTGTCCATATCTCTCTCTTGTGTTTGTCAAAGAGATGATTGGTTCACACTATCAGATGTTCTTGTTGTTTTTCGTTAGATCTAGTATTTAGGCCCTATTAATTATGTTTAGTTTATGTTCATTTGTAATTATGTTTTATGTTTGCCTTTGGCAGGTCTTTAATGTATAATAAACAGTTTGGAATCTTCCTACGAGTTGCCTTCGTCATGTCATTTAGTTTATTCTGTGCCAAGCCCACCACATAAGCTTTGTAAAAATTATGGTCATTTATTAAAAGATTCAAAGTACAAAGATAGCCAATTGTTTTAACATATACTATTATTTTCTATAATAATAATATTTAATAATAGTAATAATCATAATAAATAGAACATCAATAATAATTATATTTTTTTAAATTTGTAAATTCGATTTATACAGCCCACAGAGTAGGACATCTCTTTGTTGAAAAAAAAAAGATTTGCAATGTGAAAGGGAAAAGGACTCAAGCTTCTTACTCTCGAACTGCTAAAGAAGAGCAAAGACTCACCCGTTGAGGAGGTCACTGTATTCCTGGCGCAACTGGTTGTTCATCAAGCCATAGAGTAGCCAGTTAATGCTACTGTTCAGAATGGATGTGCACGTGCAGGCCACGTGGGCTGACGACGTCCAGCTGTTGTCTATGTCTAGAAGGAGGGACATCATGTATGGTGTCATGAAAACCGCCAGGCACACGAAGACTGCGAACAGAGACTTCATCAGGTTGATATCTGTCTTGGACACTCCACGCTCTGGAATAGATCAAGTAAATAGGAAAGGCTCGCAGTTCACAATTTAAAGACCAATGGATCATTAAGCAAGACAAGAAGGGCGTCTCTTCCCGCCGTGCCTCCCCTTCAAGAAAAATTCACTCTGAGGTAACATCTGTAATACAGGTCAAATGATTGGGTAGGCAGTCCCCCCCCCCCCCCCCCACAAAACTAATAGCATCTTTTCCCTTTTCGGGGGCCGCTAAAAAAAACCATTGAAGTCCATTTGGGGAATTTCCGTTAAAGTCACGTGTAATAACAGAACTTTGTTTTTCATCATTCGAAACGATTTTCTTGATTTAACGACCTATTAAACAAAGTCTAATGTCAAGACATGTTTTTTGAAAACTTATAACGGTCAAACCAAAGGTTTCTTTTTAATGTAGACAATTAATTTGTTTTCTCAAGGATATACTTAACACATAAACATAGATTTAGCATTGCTTGAATTAGATCATAGGATGTAGTAGTAGTATTTTCTATAGTATTATTTCACCTTTTAATTTGAAGCATTTTTACAGGATTACCAAAATGTCTCATTTTTTCTTATTGTTGAAACATTTATGAACATTAATAGTTTGCAAAAAGAAAATGGTTCCATGCTCCGCCTACGTATAAGTTTATGTTTAAAATAGATGTAGACATTATCTTCTTTTCACCTCCACGCACGTGGTCGCACACACATCCATGCATTCCTAATGTCACTTCTGTTAAAACCGTGGCGATTTCTGTTTTTTAGTGTCTAATTTGTGAAGATTTCATATTTAGGAATGTGTTTACAATGCAATGCTTATTTTTCCTAGGTGTATATATATTATTATTATAGCTTATTAGCATAAAGAGAATCGCTTGACGGGGAAATATAAAATGACTAAAACACACTGAAGAAGCTTCTCTACTTCTTTTTCTTTCTTATGAAATCCTTCAAAAATTAATTTAATGATTCACAATACAGCACTACTTGACATCTATTCTTACAAAAACACTGAAATAATACATTCACAACGTAATAGCACTTAAATAAAATGATCGACTGACCTCTCTATCTTTTTAATTTAAACTTTACTTTCAGTACTAATTGACTTCAAAGATGCAAAGTACTCCGCAACAATTCTTGGAACAGTTACAACTCAAGGACCTGCTACAGCTCAAGACCTGCTACAGCTCAAGGACCTGCTACAACTCAAAAACCTGCTACAATTCAAGGACCTGCTACAACTCAAGGACCTGCTACAGCTCAAGGACTTGCTACAACTCAAAAACCTGCTACAATTCAAGGACCTGCTACAACTCAAAAACCTGCTACAATTCAAGGACCTGCTACAACTCAAGGACCTGCTACAACTCAAGGACCTGCTACAACTCAAGGACCTGCTACAACTCAAAAACCTGCTACAATTCAAGGACCTGCTACAACTCAAGGACCTGCTACAATTCAAGGACCTGCTACAACTCAAGGACCTGCTACAACTCAAGGACCTGCTACAACCCAAGGACCTGCTACAACTCAAGGACCTCGACTAACTTTCCCTCAATTTATACCTTTTTGAAATCGTCTTTTCTAGAATCTTAAAAACTTCTGTTCCAAATATTTCTCTTAGCTATGACTTTCTAGAAACACATTTGCGACATTTTTTCTGAATTCTTTCTCTGATTGGTTAATTAAATTAACAAGTGCTTACTCCTATGACTACTTGACCTCACCCTGTTTCTATAATAAAGAAGACGGATGTCACAATATCGATTCGTGACCAATACCGACCCCATCAACAGCTTATGAACAGTTTCTTATATTACTCTGTTGATAGAATAATAGAGATATGAGATTTTTTCCTACTTCAAATCTTCAAAAGGCCATTTTAGACTTCTGTTATTATTACGCTCATTAGCATTGCCTTGATTAAAATCATTGAACATTGTTGCTACATCTTTCTATTCTATCTAGCTCTATAGAAACTACATAAGTTTCTCCCCAAGTGTCCACGAGTTCAGCTTTAATAACAAAACACTAAATAACTGGGTCAAGACGAACACAACAACTGTATTACTCTTGCTAGCATATATCACGCGCTGACCTCTGGCCTTGTATAGACTTACACACTTCCGGTCATTCGGGCGTACATTTCAACTGAAATAGAGTATACACACATTTATCTGCGACAATTGTCATTATCCCAACCTTGCTTGACGCCATGAAACCAACTGTTTAAAAGATTTTCTTTGTCTTCCTCTTCGTTCTCATTTTTATGGTAGAGGATTCAGACGAGTAGTTTTATTTCTGAGGGGAACTGCAGCATTGGTTTCCAGGTGAGGCAGCTCTCCATATAGTTTTTTTTTTCTCTAGCAGTGTTTAGAAGCCAAAATCTTGTTAGTGCGTCTCGATAGCGTGCATCTTTGATTTGAAAAATGACCAGTGCAGTTGTATCATTTAAAAAAAAAATATTTTAAGGATTTACATTTTTTAAAGTCAAATCAGTTATCACGTGACATTAAACCACTTTTTTTTTTTACAAACATCATGCCCCTGCAATGCAACAGATTTAGAATGATGTCATTAAGGGACCATTAGGGGTTACTTGTCTAATGACTGAAGCGGGGAAAGGTGAGGGAGGGGAATTACTTCAGAAAAAGTCACGCAGAAAGCTTCAACGGGTTAAGTGCAGAGGAACTTTTGCAGACGTGCACGTTAAGGGGACACCAATAAAACAATTACAGGTCAATGTCCCGATGTTTAGAATGTAGCCGAGTCATAATAAAACAAAAATTATAAATTGATTTGGAAATGATATTTTTGTTCATTTGATGAAACTTTCATAAATTCTCCTTCTCCTCCCCCCCACCCCACCCCCATTTTTTTAAAAAAAGTTTTCGACAAAGCCAATACAATTAATCAGTCAAGGTTAAAAAATATGGAACAGCAACTAAGTGAATCGGTCTCAGTTGATTATTTTGTCAATGAAAAGATTCGACAACTATTCTTGTCATAGCTCAAATTTAATAAATTTCTTTCTATTTTTTTTTTTTAAAATTTCAATTTTTTTTTTACAATACCTCTAATCAAGTTACAACTTCATGGAGGGAGGATGGAACCTGGAACCAGGACACAAATCTCAAAAACCGCTCTAACGATTTTTCTAGAAAATCAAAAGTTGAGAAAATAATTACTAGCTCGTTGGCCACATTGGCAAAACTCTAGTTTGACCGGTATAATTTTTCAAAGTAAAAAAAAATAAATTTAAATTTGGCTAGAGAACTAGGTTTAGATCTAGAAAGGACTATCGCGTTCTTGAAAGAACTATCGCGTTGGGGAAGTTCCGCATGTAAGCCATTATTGATTTAAGACTTAAATAAATTAAAGTTTAATTTTAAAGTTTTCGCATCGAATTCTGAGTCTAGATCTAAAGACCTATTATTGGAACATTATAACGTGTAGTAGATCTATTGTAATAAAGTAATAAAATAAAGTAACACTGTAGACTGCAGAGAAACCTAAACCAAGGCTTTATTAAGTTAGAACGACACCTGAACTGATGAAAGATACATAACAGAAACATACAATAACACACTTTAGAAACCAATGCTGTGAACACATTCCCACGACGTTGCACAAACATAAAAAAAAATAAACCAGTGTCAACTATTTCACCACATTCATCCCCCCTTTGATTAAAATAGCAAGCAACGTAATATAATAGGCCGTAGTAGGCCTATAGCTAAATAACAATACTGGTATCTGTAGTACAACAGATCACCAAGTAGTGTCAACATTCAACAAATACTAGTTTCTGTTGTAAACAATAGTAAATGGTGTGACAAGTAAATTAAAACTAGTATATTCAATATAAATAATACAATAGATAAACAACACTAGACTGTAGTTCGATCTAGTTCTTCTCTACCTTGAGTTGTTACTTTGTTATTACGCGGTTGACTACCCTGTTCTACGGTTTCAGAGTCAGGAGTGAGCTCCTGAGTGCCCAGTAAAAAAAAAAAGTAAAGTTCCCCCTTCAGACCTTGTGGTCTATAGGGCGAATGACGTAGAGGTAATCTGTGGCCTACGGTTAACGAGGGTGTCATGTTACCAGCACAACGACCAACCCCCTTTACTTTTCATCAACTAATTTCAGGTACCCATTAGAGCTGGGTGGACTTAGATGCGCCCAAAGATCCCGAAATTAAAAAATCCCAGTCTTCACCAGGATACGAAATGGCTGGGGGGGGGGGGCGAGATTACATGATCATAAGATGCTGGGGATCTTCGAACAAAAAGGTAAGCGAAGAGTCAATCTCTCATTGACAGAAATTATTTCTTCTGGTCACTTGTCTCAGGGCCGTATTGCACGACTCTTTAATGGACGCTCACTAAGGACGCAACCAAATGTTGGCATTTTCAAAACCAATTTTAACAATAACAGTTTTGTTAAGTTAATTAGCCAACCCTGTCTTAATTATGTACCCATTCTTGGAAAAACTTGTCACACGCGTGAGCGATGGTAGACACTGACCCTGACCACCGTGAGATCAGATCGGTGCTGCCCTGACCGGTCTCGTGGTTGATCGCAAGCAAAACGGCTATAGGCCAGCCAGCTTCCTAGTTCGTGCAGTACGCCTGCCATTATGACGTCTTTTCAACGAATTCTCCGCCCTGCTATTTATAGACTTAAGGATGAAGAAATGAATACTCAACACTTTAACTACTTCTGTAACAACAAACGAAAGCACTTAAACAATGCGAGTAGGTCAAGCTGTGGATCACTGCCCTATAAAGCAATATTTTTATTTTCTGTGAAAAACAAAAGGCATTCTTAAAACGTACTTTTCAATTAACTTTCCTTTTAAACACTAGAGCTAAACTTAAAACGATTTTGCTTCTCTTTTATCCAGAGTAAAAATAAGGACAGAGAATAGTTGTAAGCGCAGAACTGGAAAAATAATTTGAAACAGAGAAAACATTCTTTATGTGAATATGAGAGATAAAGAGAGAAAAAAAAGAGAGATAAAGAGATACGAAGCAGGACGTTTTGACGCCAAGGTCGTTTTGGCACATGGTACGTTTTGTCGCGAAATGTTTTGGTCACATTATTTACATTCATTGTATTATTTCCTTAAAAAGAATGAGACATATCTCTGTTTGTATGTGTGTTTGTGTATTGTCCATGTACAGAGCAAGAGATACTTTTGTCCGTTATTTTTTGGTATTTAAGTTTGTTATTTCATTATTGATAGATCACTATCACGATCTTCAATTAATATGGATGTCAGATGTCAAGATCTATGAAGATGCAATGATAGATGTCACGTTGAAGATTATCTTGACCTGTATCACACTAACGATGATCGTGATTGCCGAGGATCTTGAAATCTTCTTTTAATAAGATGATCGTATAGAAGTAGCTAGATCTAGTTGATAATACAATCATTCAAAATGTTGCCAGTTGATCATCTAGAAGTTGTCATTCGCTAAGTCGATCTAAGTATGTTACTATATTCAATGAAGAAACTTCTCATAGTCTAAAACAATTACTTTAATTCAGAACTTGAAAAAGCTATTCACAAATAATTACAATGGTTAAACGTACTTGAATAAAATGATAGATCTACACAGTAATATAATTGAGTTCTAATACAAGACATTAGTAGATGTTTCACTTTCAAGTTCCATACAATGACTGGCTAAAAAAACAGAACTTTTCCCGGGCTCCAGCTACGCCACGTCTCCCAGGCAGCTCATTGCAGTGCCAACCAATAAATGCAGCCCAAGTTACACTAATTAACATATCTCCACGTGGGAAAAAACCCGAGGTACTTGACGAGCTAAAAATAAATACTGTGTACGTGACAATCACTAATATTACACAAGACCAGGCAGCCATCCATGCTTCACAGTAAGCGTGTATGAAATTATTTTTAAAAATTTTGGGGGGGGGGGGGGTATATTGCAGTAGTACTTATAGGACAGGCAGTACAAACCCTCTTTCTGCATCTGTCATATAACGTAGTTCTGTGAGAATATACAAGGTGAGATTCTAAATGTGCCATCCACGTAGAGCTTTTCATTTGACTGCTTCAACTGCCATTTGATTTGAATAGTAAAAAAAAAATTATTGTCATTTTCTCTCGATTCATGCAAAATAAACTTTTCTTTCAGCTCAGGTGAAACTATATAGTTCTGGTATTCTAATGGAATAGTCAAAGTTGATATGTTCAGGCTGTGGAGGAGCTCCTTGGATTTCACTTCTTCTCCGCTGAATTACTTTACGCAAGGCGTCTTTCTTGGGCAATGTCGCATGCACTGCTGCTAAAGTTCCCTGTAGACCGCTGTTTATGAAACAAAATGGGATCTCTGTGGAAGATGCAGCTCTCTTTTTAATTGTTGTTAAAATAGAAGGAGCCTGAAGTTGTGCAGTATCACATCCATGGCTGTGCTGGCCTAGTTGATTTAGAACAAGGTCGTTGTTTACAGTATCACATCCATGGCTGTGCTGGCCTAGTTGATTTAGAACAAGGTTGTTGTTGACAGTATCTGTGTGTAGACGAGCTCTATATTCCTTTTTAAGTTCATAACGCCAGAACTTCTTAGAGTGGTCTGCACTAAACCTTTCAAAAACAGAGATATCCTTCATGCGAAATGTTGACTTTTCCTCGTTTCGACTGTTTGACTGCTACCAGGTTTTAAGTTTAAAATATAATAGAATGAAATGGCGAACGTTTTGCCAGTCTGTGCAAGGAGCGAAATGTGCCCGGAAGTGAGGGGGCGGGATAGGTGTCTCAGGTAAGTCCAAAGGAGACGATCGACAGACACATGACGCCAACGACCAGTGCTCGGTGCTGGTCTTGTCTTCATTTGTTGGACTTTACCTGCGTCAAGGGGAGATGTGTCACCCAAATCACCCCTACCCAATTTTTAGAAATATATCTTTTAAAAGTATTTAGCTTGTTCGGATATTAAACTGATGTCAATTCTTTTTTTTTTTAATGTCATCCACCGCGCTTAGCAGAAATCATATCTAGTTAAAGGGGAAAAAAAGGGGGGGGGGAGAGCATGTCATTACCTTTCAGGAATCTGACTTATATATTCATAAAAAACAAAACAAATTTCGCTGGATGGTGTTAGAATTCCAACTATACATACAATATTATATTAGAGTGAAATAAACATTGTTATAAAAGCTACGCGGTTATTAAATTATCTTTTTATTATATCTCGCGCAAAACGTCACGTACCGAAAGAGAAGGATATTAAAAAATAAAGCTAGAAATAGAACAAGTGGGAGAAAATAAGGCAATGTGTGTAATAGATATCAAGAGAGAGATAGTGTTATAAATGTGGTGGCGACGTGGGTAGGTATAACAGTGTGTTTCATCAACTTACACGTCGCACAGGCGAGCGGTCAAAATTGACGAGTGAGTAAGGGCGACGCTTCAGGACAGATTTGTGATCTGAACACTACTCTTGCAAATCACTCGTGATATGGTCATGATCATCTCGAAAGAACTGGCCTACTGGGACCCTATATAAAGAGCCAGTTGTGTAGCAAGGTATCCGTGGGCCCGGGTTCAAGGCGGGTTTACAAGTTATCTAGGGGTTTGCTAACTTGACCGGGCTCCTACACCTCAACAGGCTAATGTAATAACCAACGAGCAACAGCATATTAAGTTGAATAAATAACACTCGCACACTCCGTTTTGGCCCTATGGTACAACTCCAGTCGCGGCTCCAAGGGCGAACTCAAGACTAGACTCTTCCTCATAGCCCCAAGCCGTTAAAACGAGGAAACAGTGAAACTGTAAACTGTAGCGTAAACAGCTCTACAGCTAAAAAGCTCTCTCTGCTACTAAGACAATACGGGAACTAAGCGTGACATAAACACACACAATATTCTTGACAAAAAAAAGGCGCCCAATACAAACTACTTCCTAGACATTAAAACACAACTATTAAACACGAATAGAAAACTTCACGCGCGCACGACATCCGCCTCCTCAAATGAGACAAATTTAGTGTGTGCAATATATTAGTGTGCAAAATAATAATAGTCTGTATATATCTGTATATTCACCGAAAGACATTCCAATGCATGTCGTGTACCTCTTGTTTATAGAAGTAATGAAATAATACTGTTTCCTGCATTATTACACCGAACAAGTTAGTTCGGTACATAGAGTGCAGTCGTTACAAGAACATCATTAGTACTTCTGTCCTTAAATGTGTTGTTCATGTGACGCAGTTTTGTCGTGCTGCAGCAGCCTAAATATTACAAGCATAAAGTGATTAATAGTCTCCCTTTAACAGAATGCAGATACCCATTAGAAAGAATTTTAGTAGAGGAAGCACGCAATGAGTCTAGGAATTCTTTAATTATGTTAATTATCTCTATCTATCTCTCTATCTCTCTCTCTCTGTCTCTCTCTCTCTCAAGATATATATATATATATATATATATATATATATATATATATATATATATATATATATACATATATATATATATAATGGGCGTAGCCAAGATTTTTTTTCGCGAAAAAAAAGTGTATATATGTATGTGTGTGTGTGTGTACATAATCTTTATTACATTATGATCCTTCATTCTTTCGGAACAAGTTTATTGTGCCCTAGAATAGGTTCTTCCTGTAGTTAGTGGAAAAACTGTTGACTCCCCGCCATTGCTAGCAAGGGGGTCTTGGGGGCGCTAGGAGCTCCCCCATTGCGGAGCTGAGCCCCGCCGCCAAGCACTATTTCTGATATTGAATGCCAATTCTAAGGTATCTACAGATGATTTTCCTGCTATTAAAAAGTCTTTTTTCAAAAATTAATGTGCTATTCTTACTGACTTAGACCCCCCCCCCCCCCCGCGCCATTCGGCACATTTGCCGTCAAGCTGTTTTCCAAAAACCCAAAAGAAAAATCTTACTCTGGAATAAATGTAACCTAACACAACTACACCAAGTTGCATTAAACTTTCAACAAACATTCTTATTAGAAAAAGACATTAACCAACCAGTCGATGACCTCTGGAATTTCATTAAAAACCATCTTAAAAGCATTATAGAAAATCATATACCAACTAAATACACATCAAACAAAATAAATAAATGCTGGTTTAATAATAGACTAAAGAAGCTTTGTAAACAGAAGGAAAAGCTATTTAGAAAATTTAAAGAAACCAAGGCAGAAAGAGTTTACAAAAAGTATATAAAAATTAAACACCTAACCCAAAAAGTAAGCAGACAGCTGCAGAGTGAATACATAAATGTAATATCTAAAGATAACAACAAAAACCTATGTACATACATTAAGTCTAAGAAAATGGAAATGACAGGCATAGCGCCATTAAAAGATGAACATAACATAATACATAATGATAATGAAACTAAAGCAAACATCCTAAACAAATACTTTTCATCAGCATTCTCAGCCCCAGGAGACAAAGACATAATTCTTAATTTGAACCAAGTAGACAACATAGAAGATTTAGTAGTACAAGAAAATGGAATTCAAAAACTATTAGCCAACACCAAACCAAATAAAGCGTCTGGACCTGCTGGTATTCCAGCTAGATTACTCAAAGAACTAAGCAATGAGCTAGCCCCAGTGTTCAAAATACTCTTTCAGGCATCGCTTAACCAGGGCAGAGTACCAAAGGACTGGAAAGAAGCTAATGTCACCCCCCTATTTAAAAAAGGAGAAAAATCTGATCCAGGAAACTACAGACCAGTATCACTTACCAGCATCACATGTAAAATCCTAGAACACATAATATGTAGCAACATCATAAACCACTTAGACAAACATAATGTCCTCACCCCATACCAACATGGCTTTAGGAAATATAGATCATGTGAAACACAACTAATAGGACTTATTGATGATTTTTCAAAAGGTTTAGATAATAGTCAACAAATAGATGCTATCTTACTAGATTTTTCCAAGGCTTTTGACAAAGTTCACCACCATAGTTTGCTTAAAAAAATAAAATATTTCGGCATTAATGGTTCACTGCATCAGTAGATTAAAGATTTTCTGATAGTAAGAGAACAAACTGTAATAATAAATGGCTCTAAATCAACACCAATTACAGTAAACTCAGGTGTACCTCAAGGAACAGTCTTGGGTCCACTACTATTTTTAATGTACATAAATGATTTACCAAATTGCATTAGTTCAGGAACTAAAGTCAGATTATTTGCAGACGATTGTATAATATATAGAACAATAAAAACAATACAAGACACAGATATTTTACAAAGAGAAGTAGATGAATTACAGAAATGGGAATCAAATTGGAGCATGTCTTTCCACCCAGAAAAATGTCAGTTGTTAAGAGTAACAAAAAAACTAAAACAATTAAATTCCACTTATCTTATTCACGGCAAACCAGTAACACAGACTAAGAACGCAAAATACCTAGGTGTTATAATAAATGAAAAACTGTCATGGAATCCACATATTGATGAAACTATAAAAAATTCAAACAAAGCATTAGGATTTATTAAAAGAAATTTCTATAAATCAAATAAGAACATAAAACTAAAATGTTATTTAACCTTGGTTAGGCCAATAATAGAATATGCATCCACCGTTTGGGACCCCTCAACTCAAGAAAACATTAAGAAACTGGAACAAACACAAAATAGAGCAGTGAGATTCATAACAAACGAATATTCGCATTTGACTAGAGTAACACCATTAGTAAAATCACTAAATTTAGGAAGCCTTCAGGACAGAAGACTCAAAGGTAAAGTAGCAATTATACATAAAACGCTGAACCATAATCTTCAAATACAAAAACAAAATCTAATAAAATACTCTGAAAGACACAAAAATAAAGGCACATTCCTCGTCCCATATGCTAGGACCAATTTTTAGATTATGCCGCCCTCTCCCCCTCTAGTATGTTGGCCCTTTGGTGGGGAAGGGGGCGCGATTGCATTGATCCCGCCCCCTCCCGCCACCACAGTCCTTCGAGTTGGGGGGGGGCGGTTCATTTTGTATGCATAAATCATAGTATGTAAACAAAATGAGTTGAATATCAATATAATATAATCGTAATATTATGTTGCCCCCCCCCCCTTTCTGGCATGTTGGCCAATGCAAGAAAACACTTGGAGTCGGGGCTTCGTCCCGAACCCCTCAGGGGGGGGGGGCTTACAGCACTTCCCCAGACCCCCTAGCTGTCAAGGGAAGGACCAGCAACGTAATTTATGGCTTTTTTTCCCCGAAGGTTGACAAACACTGTACTAAGAGCATCAAGATATACCCAAACAATAAACCATGGGTCACTGCAAAAATAAAACGGGAAATAATAAAAAAGAAAAGAGCATTTATGAGTGGCGATGGACAGACAAGGAAAAGTGCTCAACGAAATCTCAACGTCGTTCTTGAGGAAGGGAGGAGAAACTACCGCACCAAGTTGAAAGACTCAATTAATACAAGTGACATGAGACAGGCGTGGGGCATTAAGAACAAAATGGCAGGAGCACAAGTCAAAATTAAAAATAATCTTGCTACAGGAGACGAAAAAACATTGGCCAACGAGTTAAATAATTTCTATTGTCGCTTCGACACTAAAGATTTTAATTATCTAAGACTCAAAGCCCTTGAGGATGTCAATGTTAACTGTTTAGAATTAGCGATTACTAAAGAGCAAGTTTGTAACATTTTCAAAAACGTCAACCCAATGAAAGCTGGTGGGCCTGATGGAATAAAAGGGCGAATCTTAAAAGAATGTGCTGAACAACTACCAGAACCTTTCCAAGATATTTTTTCTACTTCATTACTAAACCATGAGATACCACCTGTGTGGAAGTCATCTATAATTGTACCTGTACCAAAGGTTTCCAAACCGAAGGAAATGAATGACTATAGACCTGTTTCACTTACTTCCATTGTGTCTAAATGTTTAGAAAAATTGGTTAAAATGTTTCTTCTGAATGATCTTTGTAATAAGTAAGACCCTTTACAATTTGCTTACCAAAAGGGTAAAGGTGTAGACGATGCCATCCTAAATATTTTAAATTGTGTCTACAAACATCTGGACTTAGCGAACAGTTATGTAAGATTGTTCTTTATTGATTTCTCATCAGCTTTTAACACTATACAACTTCATTTACTCATTGAAAAGATGAAAGTGTTGCAGATTAGTCCATACATAATATTATGGGCTAATGAATTTTTGTCCCAGAGATCTCAGAGGGTTAGGGTAAACAATGTTATATCTAATGAACGCATAGTTAACACAGGGGCGCCCCAGGGGGCTGTGACATCGCCATTGTGGTTCATTTTGTACACAAATGATTTTCAATCCGATAGTTCTTGTTGCTCCTTCACAAAATTCGCTGATGATGCGGCTCTTCTTGCCCTGCTCTCAGAGAGCTCAGACGTAAATTAATATTTTAAAGAAATAGAACACATTGAACAATACTGTAAAGACAATTTTTGATTATTAAATGTAAACAAAAAACAAAGAAATGATAATCGATTTTCGTAGGGACAAGAAGGAAAATGATATTGTTTCTGTAGCTGGAGAGACTATTGAAATTCTGCAAACCTTTAATACCTTGGTACTATCCTAGACAATAAACTAAATTTTACTGCAAATACTGATTATATCAGCAAAAAAGGGCAGCAAAGAGTACGATTACTAAGAAAACTGTCATCGTTTAGTGTTAGCGAAAAGGCCTTGGCTATGTCTTATCACGCTCACATCTGCAATATTTTAAGTTTCAATATCACTGCCTGGTATGCCAATCTGAGCATTAAAAATAAAAATAAAATTTATAGAATCCTAAATGCTGCTGGTAAAATCATTGGCAAAAAAAAACAAACCCCATTTGGGAAGCTGTTTGAGACAAACATCTATAAAAAAGCTAACAAGATCCTCGAAATAAAGAATCCCCCTTTGTGTCAGGATTTTGTGATTTTACCATCAGAGATACAAGACACCGATAGCAAAGACAAACAGACACAAACACTCTTTTGTTCCCTGGCAATCAAATCATGAAATAAGAACAATCTGGTATAAACTTTGTCGCATGTAAACTATGAGTGAGTCTGGTGTGAATGTGCACTTTGGTTTCTTATAGTTATAATGTTTTTAGTTTGGTGTAATGCACAAATTGTAAGACAAATTTCCATACGGATAATAAAAATTATTATTATTATTATTATTATTAATTGTAATATAACCACTTTTTATTCTTGTCAAAATATAAGCTGTATATATATGCTGTGTGTGTGTGTTTATACATAGGGTTAGGATTAAATGGGCGTATGGGTAAGGGTTTTGAAAAAATCGCCCCACCCACTCAAATGTTTTGGATCCGCTAGTGGTGGTGGTGGGGGGAATTATAAAAAATCCCGCTAATTTTGTTTTCAAAACATATATTCTTTTCAATGTGTACACCTTCTTTCAAAAAATAAAAAGACATGAGAAATAGGAGACAACTTACCCAACGACGTAACTTCAACATTAATTAGACCTCCTAGAACAACAAATAAATCCAGGATGCAGGAATAGACATCACGACCTAAACAACTTTTGTTTATTTATTGTAAAAGTACTCGACTAGTGATACGGTCTCTCCACAATACAGAGGACACCTACAATTCATACACAAAAACACATAGAAGGTTGCGGAAGACCAATTGTTGCTAGAGACCAACCGTTATTGAAGGCCTTCTCTAACTATTGGTATCGCCTGACTACTGAACAGCGACGTTGAGTTTTTAAAACATTGATAATAATCTCATTTTACTTGATTACTATTCAAACATGAATTTCTAATTGTGCAATTAAAATATGTTTTCCCCATGAAAATTACATTGACAGGCTTTGTTCTCTACTTCCCTTTTCCGGCCTAGTTAGGAGCCCCCCCCCCCTCACAGTTTGAGAAACGCAGGTGTAAATAATCCATAGAAAAATCGTCAGTTAGCAATACAAAAGAAAATATATAGAGCCTCATGTATCTGTATTTTTTTGGGGGGGGGGGGGAGGGAAGCAATACATCGCAAAACTAGTTTAAGCAAAAAAAGTAGCAAAGAGTACAACAATTACACATTGGCCTTTAGCAGTGTAATTATTTGTGTGTAAAATTATAACTGTTCAGTAATTAATTGCTTCCATCTTTTCATCATTTCCAGAGATGTACTAACTTTTGGTTGCCGGTGGACCGGCTCGATCAACCCATTCTTAGGATTCGCCTTTACTGATGTGTTGGAGTTAGAGAGAGACCACTCCACTAGGGGAATTCTCTTCTTTTCTAAGCTACTTCTTGGGGCTTGAGAATGCACTGCGACTCAGGGCCGGAACAGGTGGGGGAGGGCTGGAAAGGGGTCATTGATCGACTCTTTATTTAACAGACGATAAATCAGCTTAATATTCCACTTTTTTTTTTAAAACTGTCTCTCTCGAATAGCAGAACGTTTCAAGTCTCGCTACATTCTCCGTGTAATGCAGTTCACCAACTCGAGGCCACGCGTTAGAGAAGGCCTGAACACTGACCTGCGATGTGACGTCGCATCCTGTGGACATGTTTAGACCAATATAGCTGGTTGCCGGGTCACAGGTCTGACGTCACGTTGCTGATACTTATTACGACACTACAGATGACGTAATGCGCTTGCCGGTGTATACATTTTGTGTTTCCCCTGAGCGTGAGAAGGAGGCAAAAAAAGAAGTGTTGAGGATGGAAACTACAACATCCTTCATGTCTATATTACCCTAGTTTTGTTTTGCAAGTAAAGCTGACATGGGCAATAACAACACAGTGGCGTGCAGAGGGTATGGCGGGAAGTGTAGCCGCCCCGGATGTAGAAAGTGTCAGGGGAGAACCAAAATGTGTCTCGATATACTACATATCATCTAAAATTCGGTGTTCGAATCCTGGTGAAGACTAGGATTTTTAATCTCGTGATCTTCGGTCGCCTCTGAGTCCACCCAGCTCTAATGGGTACCTGACATTAGTTGGGGAAAAGTCAGGGGGTTAATCGCTGTGCTGGCCACATGACACCCTTGTTAACCGTAGGCCACGAAACAGATGACCTTTACATTATCTGCCCCAAAGACCACAAGGTCTGTAAGGGGAACTTAACTTTTATTTGAGTTATTAACTTTGCAAATGAAAAATCGCGAAAAAAAAACAACAAAAACCTTCTATGTCAAAACAATGCAAAAGGGGCGGGGGGGGGGGGGGGTTGGAGAGAAAAGTGATAACAGATTTGAATGGCTAAAATTGTGTGTGTGAAGGAGAAGCGATATACATTGGATCTTTCCAACATAAAGTACAATTAAAATCTCAAAAGTATATTTGGGAAGTGACGAAATCCGGGCCGCTTCATTTGAAACGAATGAAAGGTGTGGGGTGGGTAACTGCCTGTAAGCTAAGTGCCAGAGTGGAAAGATGAAAGGGAAATAGATAATACTGTAGATGAGGGGAGGGGGGCTACGGTATAAGGAAAACAATATATACTTAGGGAACAAAACGGGCGTAACCGGTGTTGAATGCCGTTGGTTATTAGTCTACTAAAAACTACATATTTAATTTTAAAATTAGATCTCAGTAACATAATATTGGTATTAATGGACTTTTTAAAATGGTTATCTCTTGAAGATGTTTTTGAATTAATTATGAAGTGGGTGCCAGTACATTCAAATGCTTTAGACTATTAATTATGAAGAGTTCAACAAAAATACCAATAGTTTGATAGCAGGAATTGCAGGAATACAAAGTTTTCAAATGATGATTAAAACTTGTGGAGAAACCTGGATTTGGATTGTTTTGGATTTCATATACACACACTCTCTCTTTGCTCGCTCACTCACTATATCTACATTCACTTGCTCACTCATCTCTCAATCACTATCACTCTCTCACTTTCTTTTACTCTCTCTCTCTCTCTCACTTTGCACACATTTTTTCTCCGCTTTCTTTCTGCTACTCATTCTCTGTCGCACTTGTTCACTTTCTCTGCACATATTTGTTCTCCCCCTTTCTCAATACACACTCTCTCACTCATTATAACTCACTCCCTCTCCCTCTCTCTCTCTCTATCTCCTATCGTGTTATGAGTGATGACTGATGTTTTCCATCAGTTTTTGTTGTACCCAGTCCTTCACTAACACGTGTATATTTTTTTAAAAGTCCTACAAAGAAACGAGCACGGCGGCTCGAGATAATTTGACGAATGGGGACACTCTTCCTACCTCGCTTGGAGGCTCAATGTTTACTTCTTGACTGGCTCGGTATGCGGACACATATTCAGTGGAGGTAGGTTCGACAGATAGGGTTAACGCAACAATAGATCGAAAGTTAATTAATTGGGAAGGTAACTCCTGGGGATTTCCTTTCTTTAATGACCTTAACATCTGAATGAAAACGAGAAATAAAAGTCGCGTACACCTTGTGTCTATAAATAGCACTATAGTCATTGTCGTCATACGTAGGGGAAACGTTCTACTTTTGAAGAGGCTTGCCCTTTTGTTTTATGGTTTCAATATAAGAATGATATTTAAAGGGCAACCTGTTCAAAAAGGGTCATAAAACAGGCGAAGATTAAAAAAGAATTAATGATGTTTAATATTAATTGAAATATTTTTTTCTTTCAAAACTTTAAAGTGATTTTGTTAATAAAAACATAGTTGATTGCAATAATCAACAAAATAAAATTAAAATAATAAAAACAAAGTTGAACTTTCTTAGCTCGTCATCAATTCAGCAATCAAGTTTTAATGATTAATTTTGCTCATTAAAAATATAATGATCAGTAAAATGGCATTAATTCACGTTTTATTCCTGTGTTTCCTAACTAAAGTGGCTAACTTAGCTCCTTTGTTAGACTCAACTTTGCGCTGTGAGTGCCATTCGACTTCAACACCAAGTCCACACGACTTAAAGAAAGACATCATCACAGCAGCCAACGCAATCATCCACAAAGTGCAAGAAGTCATGCGTTGCATAAGCAGCCAGGACATCCTGACAGAAGCAGAAATAAACAACATCAAGAATCTCACAGCCTTGAAAATAGCGTCACTTCCGGCGAAACAGATGTTCTGTAACACCGAAGCTTACAAAACTGCTTTCCAGGATTACTTTACTTGCCTGATGGCGTTATTGTCTCGTCTGAACGTAGTTGACAAGGAAGTCAAGTTGAAAAGTGTCGAAATGCAAGGAGCAATCGAAGCTGTGAAGTTTTTACTCGGGAAGGTCAGATACACGCTGACCTGTGTGAATGTCGAGGTGGACTCCTTGATGCCTCGAAACATACCAATTTCTCCTGCCGGAGACGAAAAAGAGACAGGAAAAAGGGCTTACGCCTATTTACACGAGTTGGCATTGACAATGCATAATTTCACAAACGATTTTAAACAAACATGTAATTCCGGTCAATTAATGGTGTGCTGAGTTGGCATTTAGGGTTGGCGATAGGACACTACTTCATGCCCTGCCACCCTACAGAAATTTGAGGAAAGACTGAAATGGAAACTGAATGAAAGAACTGAGCTCTTCAGTACTGAAGGAACTTGAACGAACAAGTAACTACTTTTTGTAATGTTACACCTTAAGAATTTCATGAGACGGTTAGATTTAAAATTATTGCTTTTAAAATGATTGGCAATTAATGACATTTAATTATGAAGACAATGAATTTATTTATTGATTCATACGTTTTCAATAGTATTATGTATAATTATATATTTTCAATCAAACGCGAAGCCTCGATATAAATCCACATAATGCTTTAAAAGCGATTTAATAGTGGCAAATTTTATTTATTTTGTTTTTACTTAGGTTTAATTTTTGTGTACCATGAAGAACCAGACTTAATCCTTTTTTAAGTAAAGTTCCCCTTTCAGACCTTTCGATCTCTAGGGCAGATGATGTGAAGGTCATCTGTTTCTATGGCCACGGTTTAACGAGGGCCAGCACAACGACCAACCGCATTTACTTTTCCCCAACTAATGTCAGGTACCAATTAGAGCTGGGTTGGACTCAAGGTGCCCAAAGATTCCGATATTAAAATTCCCAGGAATTCCAGGATTTGAACCCGGGACTCTCAGTTCGGAAGCCAAGCATTTTACCACTCAGCCATCGCGCCTCCAATCCTTTTTTTACTCATATAAAAAAGTTACAACTTTAAATCACATTTAAATGTTACCTCTTTGTGTAAAATGTAACTACAGTTAAAAATGTCATATAGTATATAGTATTTTTTGTGTAATATAACAATATAATGTAACAAAAACAATGTGTGTTTGTGTGCGCGTGCGTGTATGCGTGTTTGATGCAATTTACTCAGCGCCGTTACCAATCCTTATCGTAATCGTAAGTTACATTTTAAAAACTTTTCCGACCTAAAACTGAAGTAATTGAGTTAGAGGTACACCGGGACAGGTGAGGCAGCCTCGTTTTCAAATTTTGATTAGTAATGATCTATAAATCTCACTGCGTCTGTTTTAGTTAATGTTTTCTTGAGTCCCAAGAATATTGGTCTAATCAAGGCTGAATAGCATTTTAGTTGTATGTTGTTTTTTATTTCTAATGTATTGATTGATTTTCCAATAATTTCGTCAATATGGGGATTCTATGATAACTTTTAATTTAAAATTGAGTTCCATTCGCGTGTACAACATGTACACTAATTGCTATTGTAATGAACTGTGTATATAATTGGTTTCCCTATTTATTAATTTTTACTCATATATTTAGGCTATATATATTATATTAACATAATGCATACTTTTCTTATGCCATTAATATTTATGCATATGCTTTAAATATTCCAAACACAAGTTCAGTTGAAAACTTAAGTAGCATTTCTTTTCAATGCTACAGTTTTATTACTGATGACATGTAGGCTATATTAGCCATATACTTGTTAACCGACTGTAAATATGTGAAATGAGATTACCAACTTAAAAATACACAAAATTTTGTTAACTTTTTAAAAATTTCTTTTATTCACCTACTAGACGGATTTATGTATACGGATACTTTTGCAATTGACTAATAATTTAATAATCTACATTTTTAATCATCTCTATGTCCTGTACCAATAATACATTGTGATCATCCATTTAAATCGTATTTATTTCCTGTATAAACAATATCATGATTATATTGTAATTTACAAAAATGTCCTGCTTGTGACTTTAACTAAATACATCCATGTTGTCAACTTTCATTTTCTGGTTTTGATCTTTATTTGTACCAAGATCACGATAGCTATGTATTTATGTGACTGTTTAGGAAATCCTAGTAATTACTAGAAATACTATTGTCGCCATTATTAAGCCCGAAAAACAACAACACAACCTTTATATCCAGATAGCATTTAGCGTTCTATGGCCTCCTTCAGTCGCGAACTGACTATGGATCATCTCATGGAAATAAGATGAATGCCTGGGCATTAGCTGTGGTCGGAACGTTGTCGCCCACAAAGGAACGGCAGTGCCGATACAGTTTGGGGTCAACTGCATCGCAGAGTGTAGCGATGGGTGCTGCAAACTGCCTTAGGGTCGCCAGCTCCTGAGTTTTTCTCAGGGTTGACTTCCGAAGCCTTTCCCATGATTGGGTATAGCTGCAAGGCAACAGAGGTTTGAATTCAGAGTTTTCCTTGATAGCCATGGCTAACGAGCCTCTCCTGCCCGAAGCTTACTGGTTAAAGCGCCAGTTACTCGCCTTTGCCCCTTCTCCTGTTAGTAAGAACAGTTCCGCATGACTCAATATCTGGACCACACGTCAAGGCCAGGCGTTGGACTGGTTGTCAGAGGCTAGTGCCGGAAGTGGTAATGGATGTAAGCACTCAACTACCTATAAAATGCTTCCTAATGGTATACGTCTCAAATTTAGCATTACAAGCAATTATTTTGCTAACACATGTACCAGCTTTTCGGACTTGATTAGACACATTATTTGACCTCGTATGAGTGTGTAGAACATAGAACCTAAAGGGCTGAGTGAGTACGCAACAGACTAACTATTCAGTTGCCGTCGAACTAAATGTACAGGACACGCAACTAAACAGTGGACCTTTACACTCAATTCGTTTGAATTGTTAATACATCTCCTGAGCTGAGTGAATGTAATTTTTCACTTTTCAGGAGGAGCGGCGTTTGTTATATAAATAGCACACGATCACGTGGTCCTAAGTATTTTTTTTTTACAGTTCATTCTGTCTGGTACAATGTTCGTATTGTACACGTTATTTCTCCGACACCCATGCTCGGCTCAAGTTGAAACTTAACACAATTATTTATTGTATCTAACAAAACATCAATCAATAAAAAAAATTAACAAATTAGTTAATTTATTATTTTGTTTGGTATCGAAAAAGGGAAAATAAATTCTACTTATTGTGAGATGTGGTTGTATATGTGGAATTATTCCTCGCATTAAATTTTTAAACACGTTGTTCTCCCACTTCCCATTCTCGGATTAAGTTGAAATTTCGCTTCATAATTCTTAGACAATAACAAGACATGAATCAATCAAGTTAACCAATTAGTTAATGAATTAGTGCAAATTAAATAATTTTGTTTATATAGAAAAAGGGAACTTATTCCTGCAGTATTGATATATATATATATATATATATATATATATATATATATATATATATATATATGACTTTGAATTGTGGTTATTCCTCTTAGATACTCTTTGTTAAAAAAAAAGATTTAAAAAATATTTTGATAGCCTGTTTATTAGATAAATAACATGATAAACGGTATGGAAAACAATATGTAGAGGATGCAATATTAAATATCCAAGGTTTCAAAATAATAATTTAACTTGAATTTCTTTGTAGGTTGGATGGTTTGGTTAGGTGTCTTCTCCCCAATGAGTTCTTCATGAAAAACAAAAACTTTTCAAAGTATTTAAATAATTCGAATGAAGATAGAAAGACTATCAAGTTTTCCATGCATACATTTTCAGACACTGAGCCAGGAAAACCAATGACTTAGCAGAGTTTAACATACATGACTAGATTAACACATGGGTACGGGTACGACGTAATTGTCTTCTATTCTGAAGGATTGTCTGTATTTTATAAGATAAGATAATAAGGCCCCTTTCCCTTTTTATATCCATAGTTCATTATACTCCCTAGTTGCCTGGTGGTACATTAGAAGTCCAAGCCCTTTACTGTCATTACATGACCTTATTTATATTGTGGAATCAACATTTCTACAATTTGTAACATCTCTACGCAAAGAAAAGTTAAATTATTAAGCTAAACAATAAAACAGAACGTTAAGTTATAGCTCGGCAAGGTCAGATACGCGCTGACCTGTTTGAAATATTTAGGTGGACCTCTTGGTGCCTGTCACAGCCTGGTTTTTGTTGTAGGCGTGATGACGCGAATGTATCTGTGTTGTACTGGTACTACTATGATATTCTTTGACTTCTTAATTAAATACTTTCACTCGTGCACTAGATTTGCTAGTGCGTGAGAACACTAATATACTGAACTCTTTGATCACAATATATATATAATAAGTCCTAAACTCACTTGTAGCAGACATGGTTTTTATTACACACAATATAATTAATAACAGATATTGGCAAGTCCAGCCATCAAGAAATATTCACAAAACATAGTGAATTATAATCCAATAAAATACTTCAGGTATCACATATACTCCAAAATCAATCTTAATAGATATATATTACTGTACTGGACAAGATATCCATAATCAACCTCTCTCCACGAGAGTCCAAGATCAACTGCCGTCCACCTCGTGGTCAACTTCCGACCAAAAAACAAAATCTCGTGCGAACAAGCACGGAATGGTTCAGTGATTACTAGTCACAAAATATTACAGGGGTTCTAAAACTGACGTGACAGTGCCTCGAAGCATACAGGCTCCTTATGCAGAAGAAGAAGAGGCTGCAGTGAAAAGAGAGTCCACCCATTTGTAGGAGGCGGATGTTGTATCCCGGCTATCTACTTTCATATTTCCTGTGCAAGGATTGACGGAACTAAAAACAAACAAAGTAGTAAAAAATACATTTTAAAAACAAAGCTTATCAAAAGGGAAGTACTGAAAAATCTTTGCCATATCTATGAATACTGCAAAGTTTAACTCCCTTTTTCTATATATAAAAAATTAATAACCACTAATTGCTTCCCTTTTTTTGGATCTCATCACGTGTTGTCATCAACTACGAATACTTTGAACATATTTTGTTTGATCCGAGACTGGGAAGTGGGAGAAATAACGTGTACAAAATGTGTACCAGACAGACGAAGTGAGTTCATATAAACTTGGTAGAGTCAAAACCATGCTTTGTGGAAATAGGTCAATGTTAAATTACTTTAATTAAGTTAATTGGGTCATGTTTATACTTTTCTTAGATAACCTTAGTGACCTGGTAAGCAGAGTATGGGTGACATCCTATTGGATAACAGCGTAAAGTGTGCCTTGTTTCCGTGTACGTAAAAAAAAAAGACCTTGTGATTTATAGGGCAGATGATGTAAAGGTCATCTATTTCTGTGGCCCACGGTTTGCGAGGCCAGCACAATGTTCAATCACCTTTACATTTCCCCAACTAGTGTCAAGTACCCATTAGAGAAATACGAACTAGAGGTGCCTAAGAACTAACACATACTAGAGGCACTTTCTCCCGTTTCAGGGTATTGCCTCGAACATGTTTCTGCCTAGTACATTGCACGTGCAAGTGCTTTTGGTTAATCGAATGAGTAATATGCTAATGAAATTGTGTCAAAAGAAAAGTAAAGAACCCTTTTCAGACCGTGCGATCAATGGGGCAGATGATGTAAAGATCATCTGTTTCTGTGGCTGTCATGTGGCCAGCAGAACGACCAACCGACTTACTTCCTAACTAAATGTCAGGTATACATCGGAGTAGGATGGGCTCAAGAGCGCTCTAAAAATCCCGAAATTCAAAATCCCAGTCTTCACTGGGATTCGAACCCGAGATCCCTAGTTTCGGAAGCCAAGCTCTTTACCACTCAAAATGAAGAACTTTTAAAGACTTTAAATATATGTAAATGATACTGGAAAGACAGCTGTGTAGTAGATATTATAAAAAAAATTAGCTGTTTGTTAACAGCGCTCTATACATTAATTTATTATTTTTTTAAATTATTAATATAATGTATACATTTATTATTAATTAATCATGTTTTGTAAGCTTTTGTTCTATGTTTTTTTTAATTATTTAAATTTTTCCTTCTACATATTCTTTATACTCGCTAGCTGCGATTGTTATTGTATACAAAAATGCATTTATATAAACTAGTTTGTATAATACTAGTTTGTTAAATGATTAACACATTTCGGACGCACGACCAGGCAAGGTCTTAAAATGAAAGTCATTAATTCACATAATTTGTCAAATATACAATATGTTTTGAAAGTATTGAATGCTGCCCGCACTCTCACAGTAATATACATGGTCAAGAGTTTTTTTTAAACATTATCTACATTTATTATAAGGTCAAACCCACATTTTTAATCAAATATTCATCTTTTTTTCTTAGTGCAAAAATATACAAATTTAAAAACAAAGTAATTTTAAGATTAAGTGATATGTATAAATGTGGATTATAATTAGGGACAAAAAGGGAAATGATTACTACAAATAGCCTATTTGGAGAGCTGGTTTAGTCAAAATTAATTGCACATGAGTTACTCCCTTTCTCTTCTATCCCTAGATAAGTTACAACCTTTCGACTGTCTCCTGATTTATTTAATCTGATTTTGATGACGTCATCTTCTACCTATTCGGAATTTGAATTATTTATATCCTTTATTTCAAACGGAAGATGTTCAACAATGTATTGACGAGCGGAAGTATTTGATGTCACTGGCACACGATTGAACATGGAACCACGACTACCGCTGTTCATTGCGCACGAATCTCCTTGTCAATCTCGTAACTGTTCACAAGAGTAAGGACTATCCGTGTTGTCTATATCTAGGTGTGCCCAACGCAATCCCATTTAACGGCGCCCCTAATGAAAGGGGCAAGTCAAAGTCAAACATATTTACGTTGCTTTACTTTTATTTCTTGTTATAATTTGTTGGGGCATGCTACTTTCAAAGGCTGTGTGAAGCGTCTAGTGTGGTAGCTTAACTTGTTGCCACCGCTGGCTAGAATCTGTGAAAGAGGAACAATTTTGTAAGTCTCTCTTGCCAGTACATAGCCTCTCCACAGCAAGTCCTAGGCAGTACCTCCTCGTGGTGACAGATGGAAACTGAGGCTGTAAACCCGCAGGCTTATTTGCAAGGGTCTCGGAGAAGGTTTGGCCCCAAGATGTGTGGCAGTCATGGCCCGTCGGCGTGCGGACATGTCCTGCTGCCCACAAACCAAACCCCTAGCTATAGGTTAATAGCCGCACTGCGTTGTGTGTGTCCCTGTGAGGTCTAAGGGAGTAATGTTATTGTTTTGATTTTTATATTGAAAGTATCTTGAAAGTTCTATCGAATTTCTGTAACCGCTGTCACGTGAATGTGACCTAGTTACCTAACGCTTCTTTTGTAGAGCGTTTATTATTATCATTATAAAAAAAAATATGTTGAAATTTGAGAATTAAAAAAAATGTATGGAAAGAAAGGTAATTTAATTAAACTAGTTACTGTACATCTGTTCACCCAAGCAAGAATCCCTGGCATACAATTGGACATTGGCACAACAGATTTAAATAAAGCAACTGTTCACGTTATGAGATAAATGAAAATAAAGATACATGTAAACGTTCCTATTCTAGTGTGATAGTGTCCTCGACCTTTTTCAAGATTATTTCTTTTCCTTAAAGAATTATTTAACCTTTCGATAATACTGTACAGGGTTGATGGTAGATTCTAAAAGAAATCTTTAGCTATTGTTACATCCAATGGGAGAATGAAAAATTGCCTTCATCTTATTTTCTAACTGAACATGAATATTGAATTGGAATCCTTCCAGTCCTCCCAGGTCTGTGAAATACCCTGCGGATACTCTAGCTCTTTGTCTCTTAAGATAGTAAGCCTAACAGCTTCGAAAGATTGACTGCATCGCATGATGCGTGCACCCTCAGATGTAAATATTAACGCAAGAGAAGTGGATGCGCATATAGTCTCACTTTGTGTTAATTGAGTAGAAACCAGAAACAACCTGTTGCTTTCCTATTCTTGTACTTTTGAAATTTATTTAATTTAAATCAACATAAGGATTAACCTCATATATGCCCGGATATTACAACATTACCTCTCTCTTAGAAACTACTGGAATGGAATTAGGCTTCATTAAAGGAAAAAATAACAATATTTCTGATAAATAAAAGTTATTATGTTGTTATGCTGCTCTCCTTATTCTAATACAAAACCCAATCTATATTTATCTCTTAGTAACATTTGAATTTAACAGTATTAAGGGTGAAAAAAAAAACGCTATTTTTTTTAAAAATTTTTTTGTTAGAAAACAAATAGCCTCCCTTTAATCTGAAATCAATAAAGTCAATGCTACCTAACTAGAATCTCCAGTTCAAATTTAGAATATGTGCCATACAAAAGCAATACAAAAAATAGCAGCATTAATGAGAGGAAGCAACACACGTTACGGTCAAATGAGACTCAAAATGGGGTTTTCAAAATGGGAGCAAATCTCTGCGCTTGTGTAATTTGGCAAAAATCTCCCAAATTATCATGCCTGTCCCAAATTCTTCCATTAGTCATAGAAATAGGCGGTCCACCAAAAGTTTTCCAGGGAAAACAGCTGATTTCTTCCTTTCTAGTCATTTTTTTCCCCTATCACAACAAATAAACAAAATTAATAATGACCATATCACTTCTCATCATGAGAACATCATACACTACAGCCCACAAAACTTCTCATAGGGTTTTGTATAGTATATATTTAGACAACATTTAATTCTTTCTAAAAATATTGTCCAATGGGCGCCTCGTCTCGACTCCGCATTCTCTAGACTCGGATGAATGTACATTATACCTGTCAGTATCATCTCCTTGAGAGTTTATTTTTTTACTTTTCAGCTTATGTTATATTGCCTTTGTGTGTGTGTGTGTGTGTGTGTGTAGAAATGAGCTCCCTACCACGACAATACACTTTCTAAAGCATCAAAACAACAGGATAGGCCCTGGAATGAACTGCTATGATAAGCTATTAATTGATTAGCTGGATTTATATCGTACTAAAATGTCGCTATCGCTTGGGCGTTGATTGAGGATTTTAAAGGCAAAGTTTATATTTTTATGGAAAAAGCCAAAACCTTTTAAAACCATCTATCTATCTATCTATCTATCTATCTATCTATCTATCTATCTATCTATCTATCTATCTATCTATCTATCTATCTATCTATCTACTTATCTATCTATCTATCTACTTATCTATCTACTTATCTATCTATCTATCTATCTATCTATCTATCTATCTATCTATCTATCTATCTATCTATCTATCTACTTATCTACCTATCTATTTATCTATCTATCTATCTATCTATCTATTCATCTATCTATCTATCTATCTATCTATCTATCTATCTATCTATTTATCTATCTATCTATCTATCTATTTATCTATTTATCTAATTATCTATTTATCTATCTATCTATCTATCTATCTATATCTAAATGGTAAGGTATGAAATCTGGCAATCTAGCGACAAGAGCTCCCCCAGCAGAGAACGGTCGGAACCCTAGCGCCAATTGTGTTCTTGTATTTTAAGCTGCACAAACTCCATACACCAGTGTAACTAACGCCATGCGTTCTTCACGGCCGGGTAAAAGGCTGCTTAAGTAGGTTACCCCTCTTTCTCTGTTTCATATTTTCAAATAACTAAATTTGCAATTTGAGAGGGTTATATATATATATAAGAATGTGTTGAAATATAACAAATAATTTAGATTATTAAAAATAAAAGTAAAGTTCCCCTTTCAGACCTTGTGGTCTATAGGGCAGATGATGTAAGGTCATCTGTTTCTGTGGCCTACGGTTAATGAAGGTGTCCTGTGGCCAGCACAACGATCAACCGGCTTAACCTTTCCCAACTAGCCTACTCATTAGAGCCAAAGATCCCGAAATTAAAACTCACAGTCTTCACCAGGATTTGAACCCGGGACCCCCGGTTTACCGCTCAGCCATCAAGCCTCTTTTAGATTATTGACTAATTTTAAAATGTACAAATTGTCTAGATATAATCCACACAAATACATCTACCCTTTTCGTTGGGGCGAGGGGTCAGTCGCGTGTGCGGAAATCCTTTCTACTGCCCCCCCCCTCCTTTTTGAACCCGCATTTTCCCCTCTCTTTGTGCACGTCTAAATCTGTCCGCACAGATTGGCTTTTTTTTTTCTGGCTGTAAATTGAATATAGAAATTCACCTGCCCAGACTTCATGTTTTCATCCTCAACCAATGGTATGTTGGAAAACTAAAGGTATATCCCCTTGACCTATTTTGAAACAAGCAGTATACGTCGTGCGGTAGAATTAAAACTATTGGTCTAGGTGAAATATTGTATAAAAAGTTCATTACGTTTTTTTTTTCCGTTTATTTTTAGCAAGGACCTCCTTGACCTGTCCTATTCACGCTTAATAACTAAACCTTGATACATCGAATTCAAAGTGAAGGTGAAGGTTCTGGACTTATTCGTTTCACTTCAGCCAATCAAAAGAGCAATTCAAAATAGTTGAAGTATATTTTGTTTTTATACTAGCTGAACTATCCGGCGTTGTTTGGGTTAAATTCTAAAAGAAAAAAAAAACACTATAAAAATTCGTAAGCATATATACAAAATTCTTTATCCTTAACCTAAGGAATAGTTAAATTAATTATAACCACATCTTTTTCAGGTGCTCAAAGGGAAAAGTCTCAGCATGTCATGTCGTTACGTTTCGATAGGGTGTAAATATATTGCTTATCAGCAATTTTGTTTGCTTTATTTGTTCCCGTTAAAATAAACTGATCAAATCTAGCAAACAATTTTAAAACACATATAAGGATGAAATGTGCATAATTAGAGTACACAGTGGATTTCCTCGATCATTATAATAAATTAGCCAATGAACGCTTAAGTAAAGTATTTTAAAAAGTAGGTGGGTGGATCTATAGATCTATCACATTTAATGAATAAGTTTATAAATTAATTCAAAGGCTCTTCGCGTTTTTTTTTTCAGATCTAATCGTGAGAAAGATACAGATCACAGACAACTAAGAGTGGCTTGGTACCCCTAAAATGTCTTAGACAAGAATGCATTAATTAGATTACATTGACTCAGGCTTCCCCCACTTACTCCTGTTCAGATCGAAAATTCAGCTTCTTAGCTAAGCCCCTTAATTAAGAAAAGATACTACTTTCTGAATGAAGACTTAGATTCATTAAATTTGTATGATAACAAAACCATGCCCTGTATAAGAGTCGACTGGTCATGATCAATACATTACTTATTATAAAAGGTTTTAAGACGGATTCGACTTTGGAATGTTGATGTCATTTGCATTTTGCCAAAGGAGGCCCTCTTATTGGCTTCTTATGTTGTTTTATTGTATTGCTTGTTAAAACAAAGAAGATCCTTAAATCCTGGTCTGCTGGCAGCAAGACACGAGTAGGAGTAGGTAAGGGCTTTTGGCGCTTTACTTCAAGATGTGAAAAATAATAGTCTTACTGCTGGGAAATAAGGATCCATCAGGGCTTCCTATTGATCTGTCTGTAGTACGTCACTTTGAGAGACCAATTGTCTTCAAAGTGTCTACAAAGTTTTCTGGCGGAGATCACTTTGTTGGAGATGTGGAACAGTCTGATGCTAGTAAGTTTGTTCAACAGTGTTTGAAGAAAGCGAAATACTAGTTTGTGGTATAAATAGTATGGTCAAACATTAGGAAAAGTTGATTCATTCAAATACCAAGGGTCAAACATAACAAGAGATGGAGGATCCAATGAAAGAGATAAAAACTCGTTTAAGTTTGGCATCCGCTGCCATGAACTGTGGAAAATCTGTAAGAGTAACATCAACTGAGCTCGTTTGGTCATATTGTAATCAAATGTCTTTCTTTAAGGTACAGAGGAGGGAGCACCAAGAAAGGGACGTTCAAATACAAGCTGGCTAGACAACATCAAATAATGGACCGGCCTCTCTCTCTCTCAAGTTCCTGCCAAGAACAGCTGTTGACCGGGAAAGGTGGAGGGATTTGGTTACGTGAACTGTCACAGCACCCCTACGACGAAAGTCAAGGGACAGAAAAGAGATTTCTTTTCATCTCTTTTAAAATCTCTTTGCATATCTTTGTATCTCTTTGCATATCTTGGTATCTCTTTGCATATCTTTGTATCTCTTTGCATATCTTGGTATCTCTTTGCATATCTTTGTATATCTTTGTGTCACTTCGTCTCATCTTCTATTTCTTTATTTTATCTTTTTGCAACGCTTTGTACCTCTTTGTATTTCTTAGCATCTCTTTTTCATATTTTTGCATCTCTTTGTATTTATTTTAATCTCTTGTATCTCTTTGAATCTCTTTGTATCGCCTTTCATCTCTTACTATCTCTTTTCATCTCATTGTATCACTTTGTATCTCTTTTCATCTTCTTGTGTCTCTCTGGATCTATTTTAATCCTCCCATTCAACGCCCAATCAAATGCAAGTTCTTTGAGCACGTGACTTCAAGATAATTAGGATTCCTCCATACCACTCTTTTTCTTATTTTTTTGTTACTTTAAAGAACTCATTTCGGATGTCTAGGTTTTTTGAATCTCACTTCGGATGTCTTGGTTTTTCCACCCAACGGATGAAGGAAAACGGTTTTAAATAAAAACAACGGTGACTTCTGTATGGAAATGTAGAAATAATTATGTGAAATAGATTTCATGGCAATCCACCCACATTTTTTTTATTGCGACCTACACATAAACTTATACTTGATATAAAGGCAGATAAAATCTATTTTCGTTTTAAATTGCAATGACTCAGTAACCAGTATGTGCCTTTCCATTCCATTCACACATATTCCTGCCACACCCTTTACATTTCCATATTCCCAAGGTGTACTTCCTACTTACTTAAATATGAACACCAACTATTCAGGTAGATAAAATACCTTTTTGGATAACATATTTTGACGCGTTTAAGATTGTTTATTTCGTAGTCTTTAAGTGAGCCGAGCAAAGATTATATTTTTGGTATGTCAAAGAAACTTTTAAGAGAGAAAAGAAACAATTAAGACTTCATTTCAATAATGTGTGCTCTAAATCCCACTCTACAGATCGCGAGCCGCGATTAAATGCATTTATATCCTGTATTGACTCAAAAGCGTTAGTTGGAAGACTTAAACACAGGTCTGAGTTTGATCAATTTCTACAAAACGTAACTCCTCAGTGAAGACATTATAAATAAATATTATTATAACATCATAATCCACTTAGACAAACATAATGTCCTCACCCCATACCAACATGGCTTTAGGAAATATAGATCATGTGAAACACAACTAATAGGACTAAATGATGACTTTTCAAAAGGTTTAGATAATAGTGAACAAATAGATGCTATCTTACTAGATTTTTCCAAGGCTTTTGACAAAGTTCACCACCATAGTTTGCTTAAAAAATTAAAATGTGTCGGCATTAATGGGCCATTGCATCAATAGATTAAAGATTTTCTGATAGGGAGAGAACAAACTGTAATAATAAATGGCTCCAAATCAACACCGATAACAGTAAACTCAGGTGTACCTCAAGGAATTGTCTTGGTCCACTACTTTTCTTTATTTGCATAAATGATTTACCCAATTGCATTACCTCAGGAACAAAAGTCAGATTATTTGCAGACGATTGCATAATATATAGAACAATAAAAACAACACAAGACACAGATATTTTACAATGAGAATTAGATGAATTACAGAAATGGGAATCAAATTGGAGCATGTCTTTCCACCCAGAAAAATGTCAGTTGTTAAGAGTAACAAAAAAACTAAAACAAATTAATTCCACTTATCTTATTCATGGCAAACCAGTAACACAGACTAAATAAAAGAAAAACTGTCATGGAATCCACATATTGATAAAACTATTAAAAAAATCAAACAAAGCATTCGGATTTATTAAAAGAAATTTCTATAAATCAAATAAGAACATAAAACTAAAATGTTATTTGACCTTGGTTAGGCCAATAATAGAATATGCATCCTCCATTTGGGACCCCTCAACTCAAGAAAACATTAAGAAACTGGAACAGACACAAAATAGAGCAGTGAGATTCATAACAAACGAATATTCACATTTGACTAGAGTAACACCATTAGTAAAATCACTAAATTTAGGAAGCCTTCAGAACAGAAGACTCAAAAGTAAAGTAGCAATTATACATAAAACACTGAACCATAATCTTCAAATACAAAAACAAAATCTAATAAAATACTCTGAAAAACACAAAAATAAAGGCACATTCCTCGTCCCATATGCTAGGACAAATTTGTACAAATACTCCTTCTTCCCTAGTGCTATTAGAGCATGGAATGGGTTGCCTGAGCTAGCCAGAAAAAACAGTGACTTGGCAGAATTTAAGTCATTGGTTAATATGCATGACTGATTGCATGACGCGTAGGACGTAATCATCTTCTTTTTTGAAGTAACGTCTGTATTATATAAGATAAGATAAGATAAATCTGTCACTGGTAATGTCTGAAGCTTCTTCCCACCTGCTCCGAGGACCTCCATGACTGTGTGGCGCCAAGTTGTACTAGAATGTCATCGCAACTCTTATTATGTATAATTCATTTTGTTGATGTCCCGCTAGCCTCATGCGACGCTCTGTCACAATCTTACTAAGGGGTCGACTCCCGGTTCGGCATAGGATTTCCTTGAATTAGACTCGATCTCAATAACTGACTCCTAAAATCTTAGCCATCTTTGTTGAGCCACATTTAGTGTTTTTCAATTTCGGCAGATGACTATTCACTGCACTTTATTAATGGAGCCCCGCCACTGGTAGAAATGTGTAACCTCTCTTGAATACGCTCTTGGAATTAGGTGACTGTAGTTTGCTTTAGATTTTATATCGAAAAAGGAAGTTTTATCGTCAAAATCATCTGTTGGGGGTTTTTAAACTAAAAAATCTCAGGACTTTGTTATTGTTTTTTTTAAATTCAAAACCCCATTAGCTAGGATCATAGAATTTGGTAACTGTAGTTTGCTTTACAATAATATTGAAGATAGAGGTTAGGCCAATAATAGAATATGCATCCTCCATTTGGGACCCCTCAACTCAAGAAAACATTAAGAAACTGGAACAGACACAAAATAGAGCAGTGAGATTCCCTAGTGCTATTAGAGCAAGGAATGGGTTGCCTGAGCTAGCCAGGAAAACCAGTGACTTGGCAGAATTTAAGTCATGGGTTAATATGCATGACTAAATGCATGATGCGTAGGACGTAATCATCTTCTTTTTTGAAGTAATGTCTGTATTATATAAGATAAGATAAGACATTAACGATAGACCTTGACCTTCATTGATAGACTGCAGCAAAAAATGTCATAGTGATGTGTTTTAATGAAGTTATTTTGTTACACAATTTTATAAATATTAATGTTACATTTGACTGCAACATTAGTTGAGCTTGAAATTGTCAATATTCTTTGTAACTATAACTCTTTTATTGCATACAAGCTGTAGAATAATAGTGGAGATTTTCAAACATGGAGGCAAATCAATAAAACGCAAAATTTTTTGGTGTGTCCGGTGTACATTATACGGAAGTATTGTGGAATCAAATTTCTGATCTCTTTTGCTGGTAGAACAAAAAGGATTGTATATTTTAGTTGGCAACATTGGTCTTTCAATATGGCGTTCTAGCCATTGTTTATTTTATCTATTAATTTCAAAATGTCTGCCAATCTTTCCCTTTTCATGTTCTAGAGTTTTTCGTTAGGGTTCTTAAAAAATAACAGTGTAAACAAAGAGCAGATTACTGTATCTATGATTTAGTGTAAACAATCCTCAATGACTAACATATTTCTTTACATCTGAATTTTAGCGCATCAGTGCTACAGCGGATGTATCGAGTAATTAACAGACTCTCTGTATCTCTTTCCTTATAAACAATTACCTTGTCATGTATATTGGACATTTATGTTTCAGTTTGTGTAGACAGAACTCAACAGAATGAGACAACACATTTTTGCGGAAGCTAGAAATTGTGACTAGCGAAACCAGCCCTTGTGGAGTCTCACCAGAGAATGCTGATCACATCGTTCAAGAGGCCTGAACAAGAAGCTAGAACAAGATGCTGGTCCCAGAACACGCATCTAGAATTCAAAGTGTATTGAAAACTGTCTGATCTATCAACTAGTGCGCATGTCTTAGATATAGGACTGTTTAGCTATATTGACACAAGGAGCGAGGGAAAAGAAAAGAAGACAGTTTAGGGTTTAGGCCTTCATGTGATAATACCAGTAAAGTTCCACTTTCAGTCATTGCGATCTACGGTGCAGATGGCGTATAGGTCATCTATTTCTTAGGCCCACGGTTAACGAGGGTGTCATGTGACCAGCACAACGACCAACCGCCTTCACTTTACCCTACCAATGTCAGGTACCCATTAGAGATGGGTGGACCCAGGGCACCCTAAAGATCCCGAAATTAAAAATCCCAGTCTTCCTAAACATTCGGACACGGGACCTCTCGGTTCGGAAGCCAAGCGCTTTACCACTCAGCCACCGCGCCTTGATTTTACTAGATGTCAATCAGTTTAACCATTTAGGTGCTGTAAAATACAGGGCTATTTTTAAGTAACCGAAATAGGAATCGGGAAGATCCTGTTCATCCCGTATAATAAAACCAGACACCACTCCTAAAGTAGACTTAGGAAGCTCTATACTCTTTACGATTACCATCTTGATCCTATGACAATGTTTACAGAGTAAAACAGTTATGAGAAGCAAGCATAAGCCGAACAATTTGTAGAAAACAGTACAAATAAAGGACACTCTGGTTTACACTGGGGGTGGAGAAAGATGTTTGTAGAAACGAATAAAATGCTTAAAATGATTGGTTGATTGATAGTTCCTTGTCAATGGAAAGCGCGTGATTATTCTTCCACTCCTCCTCTAGGAAAACAAAATGTCGTCGCAAGGTGACTGGAAAATGGTCATCATTTCGTGACGTAGTCCAAAAGTAAAGTCACATGATATTTACATAGAGTAGTTTCTATTGAGCTTTTTAATATTTTGAAATGCAACGATTGGTTAGTTCTGCTGACTTTTATGATCGAAATATTAGCTGAGTACACATTAATAATGATTTTATAGGGTTTTTATACTGTTCAATCACAAAACTCCAGTCTCTGACAACAATAACAATATCCCAAGGGCCGTCACTCCACTTTAACTAATAGACCAATGAAATAATAATAAATAAACATAGAATTCCTAAAATCTTACACCCAAGAGTCTATCAAGTGTTGTTTATAATACTATATACAAATACAATCATCACACTTGAAAATAGTTCAAATAACCAAAGTTGGCAATCTGAGCACGCCCTTTGTTACAAAGCAAGACTCTCAATTCTAGACTACTTATAACAAATGGGGCCAGCGTTAATTTCCTATACTGGCTTGAAATTTCATAAAATTGCAGAAGTTCTTTCAAAACAGTAGATTAGTATGACCCACGCATATGCATATGCTGATCTAGTCGTGCATGTTAAACAGAGACTTACATTCTGCAAAGTCATTGATTTTCTTGTCTGATTCAGGCAACCCCTTCTATGTTCTAATGGCCCTAGGGAAGAAGGAGCGTTAGGAATAAGAAATATGCCAATATCTTTGTTTCTTTCTGAATGCTTAGGTTGTGTTTTTGTTTTTGTAATTTTTGTTTTGTTTACAAAGCTTATATCAACTCACTCTGTCTATCTATCTGTCTGTCTGTCTGTCTGGTAAAACGTTTAAATACGTTATTGTTCCCACACCCTTTTTCGGATCAATTTGAAACTTTGCACAATTATTCATTGGCTAAGTAAAGACATGAATAAATAAATAAAAAAGTAACAAATTAGTCAATTACTGGTGAATTAGTTATTTTGTTGGATACTAACAAGGGAAAATAAATCTTACAGCATTCACAGATGCGGCTAAATATGTAGGGTTACTTCCCCTTAGATAATTGAAAACCTTTTTTCTCCCACACCCATTCTCGGATCAAGTTGAAACTTTGCACAATTATTAATTGTACCTAACAAAACACGAATCAATTAGACAATTAATTATTGGTAATTAATAATTTTGCTTGATATCGAATAAAGGAGAAAACTTCTACCTTACTGAGAGATATAGTTGTCTTTTTTTTTTACCTTAGATAAGCTTTTTTTTTAAATATTTTTTATATTTTGCTTGTTATATATTATTACAGCTTTACTATTAGCTTTTCTGTCCTGAGATGTTACCAAGTTGAATGATTTTACTAATTGTACATCCATTGGGTCATTAAAATATATCGTTTTGAATCATTTTCCATTAAGTGCAAGAAAAAATCATCAATCCATCTTATATAATCCAATTTAAAAACAACAACACAACTAACTGATCATACATTTGCTCGTTCAAAACCTCGTCAAATAAAAGAATAAGCTAATCTATTTTTTCACATGCTGGTTACACATCTGTTGAAAGGGCTGAAATTGGTAACGCTATAATTAAACAGCTAAGCTAGGGGGGACACATTTAAAAAGAGATCTACTTTTATAAATCATAGAAAAATTATGAATAATATAACAATTCTTTTGAATTTATATCAATCCTATTTGTCTGCTCATCAAACGCATCTTGTTCTAGTCTTCTTTCTGGGAACCCCGTATCACTAGTTTTCGTTGAAGTCATCTGTCATCTCCCAGTTCATTGACGTCAAAGTAGTGGCAAAGATGTAATGGACCTAATTTCCAAGAGGATACTAAAGCATACAGTCCAGACCAGAGAATAGTCACGCATTATCTTTCAAAAAGCGCTAGTTCGTGTTTTGTTTTCTTAGTTTTCTATGTGAGTCGATCCTAGTTTTTAAAGAGCTGAGAAATGAAATGACGAGAGTGCAACGAAAAGAAAACAATATAAAACGATTTCAATAAATGGAGATAGTCCAATAGACTAAGAGATTAGATGGAGATAGTCCAATAGACTAAGAGATTAGATAAAGATAGTCCAATAGACTAAGAGATTAGATGGAGATAGTCCAATAGACTAAGAGATTAGATGGAGATAGTCCAATAGACTAAGAGATTAGATGGAGATAGTCCAATAGACTAAGAGAAAAGATGGAGATAGTCCAATAGACTAAGAGAAAAGATGGAGATAGTCCAATAGACTAAGAGAAAAGATGGAGATAGTCCAATAGACTAAGAGATTAGATGGAGATAGTCCAATAGACTAAGAGATTAGATGGAGATAGTCCAATAGACTAAGAGATTAGATGGAGATAGTCCAATAGACTAAGAGATTAGATGGAGATAGTCCAATAGACTAAGAGATTAGATGGAGATAGTCCAATAGAATAAGAGAAAAGATGGAGATAGTCCTATAGACTAAAAGATTAAATGGAGATAGTCCAATAGAATAAGAGAAAAAAATGGAGATAGCCAAATAGAATAAGAGAAAATTTCGATAAAGTCAACAAATAGACTAAGAAAAGATGGGGAAAGCAAAATAGAATAAGAGATTAGATGGAGATAGTGAACTAGAATAAGAGATTAGATGGAGATAGAAAAATAGAATAAGGGATTAGATGGAGATAGCCAAATAGAATAAGAGATTAGTTGGAGATAGCCAAATAGAATAAAAGATTAGATAGAGATAGCCAAATAGAATAAGAGATTAGATGGAGATAGTCTAATAGAATAAGAGAAAAAATGGAGATAGCCAAATAGAATAAGAGATTAGATGGAGATAGCCAAATAGAATAAGAGATTAGATGGAGATAGTCAAATAGAATAAGAGATTAGATGGAGATAGTCCAATAGAATAAGAGATTAGATGGAGATAGTCTAATAGAATAAGGGATTAGATGGAGATAGCCAAATAGAATAAGAGATTAGATGGAGATAGCCAAATAGAATAAGAGATTAGATGGAGATAGCCAAATAGAATAAGGGATTAGATGGAGATAGTCCAATAGAATAAGAGATTAGATGGAGATAGTCTAATAGAATAAGAGATTAGATGGAGATAGCCAAATAGAATAAGAGATTAGATAGAAATAGCCAAATAGAATAAGAGATTAGATGGAGATAGTCCAATAGAATAAGAGAAAAAATAGAGATAGCCAAATAGAATAAGAGATTAGATGGAGATAGTCAAATAGAATAAGAGATTAGATGGAGATAGTCCAATAGAATAAGAGAAAAAATAGAGATAGCCAAATAGAATAAGAGATTAGATGGAGATAGCCAAATAGAATAAGAGATTAGATGGAGATAGCCAAATAGAATAAGAGATTAGATGGAGATAGTCCAATAGAATAAGAGATTAGATGGAGATAGTCTAATAGAATAAGGGATTAGATGGAGATAGCCAAATAGAATAAGGGATTAGATGGAGATAGTCTAATAGAATAAGAGATTAGATGGAGATAGTCTAATAGAATAAGGGATTAGATGGAGATAGCCAAATAGAATAAGAGATTAGATGGAGATAGTCTAATAGAATAAGAGATAAGATGGAGATAGCCAAATAGAATAAGGGATTAGATGGAGATAGTCTAATAGAATAAGAGATTAGATGGAGATAGTCTAATAGAATAAGGGATTAGATGGAGATAGCCAAATAGAATAAGAGATTAGATGGAGATAGTCTAATAGAATAAGAGATAAGATGGAGATAGCCAAATAGAATAAGAGATTAGATGGAGATAGCCAAATAGAATAAGAGATTAGATGGAGATAGTCAAATAGAATAAGAGATTAGATGGAGATAGCCAAATAGAATAAGAGATTAGATGGAGATAGTCTAATAGAATAAGAGATTAGATGGAGATAGTCTAATAGAATAAGAGATTAGATGGAGATAGTCTAATAGAATAAGAGATTAGATGGAGATAGCCAAATAGAATAAGAGATTAGATGGAGATAGCCAAATAGAATAAGAGATTAGATGGAGATAGTCAAATAGAATAAGAGATTAGATGGAGATAGCCAAATAGAATAAGAGATTAGATGGAGATAGTCTAATAGAATAAGGGATTAGATGGAGATAGTCCAATAGAATAAGAGATTAGATGGAGATAACGAAATAGAATAAGAGAAAAAAATGGAGATAGAAAAATAGAATAAGAGATTAGATGGAGATAGTCAAATAGAATAAGAGATTAGATGGAGATAGCCAAATAGAATAAGAGATTAGATGGAGATAACGAAATAGAATAAGAGAAAAAAATGGAGATAGAAAAATAGAATAAGAGATTAGATGGAGATAGTCAAATAGAATAAGAGATTAGATGGAGATAGCCAAATAGAATAAGAGATTAGACGGAGATAGTCAAATAGAATAAGGGATTAGATGGAGATAGTCAAATAGAATAAGGGATTAGATGGAGATAGTCAAATAGAATAAGAGATTAGATGGAGATAGCCAAATAGAATAAGAGATTAGACGGAGATAGTCAAATAGAATAAGGGATTAGATGGAGATAGTCAAATAGAATAAGAGATTAGATGGAGATAGTCCAATAGAATAAGAGATTAGATGGAGGTAGCCAAATAGAATAAGAGATTAGATGGAGATAGTCCAATAGAATAAGAGATTAGATGGAGGTAGCCAAATAGAATAAGAGATTAGATGGAGATAGTCAAATAGAATAAGAGAAAGTTTGATATAGACAGAAACAGAATAAGAGAAAAATGAAAAGATGGAGATACCCAAATAATTCCTTTTTCAAACGTAACAATCTATTGGGTTGATGAGGTTAAGGTCATCTGTTTCTTTAGCCAACGATTAACGAGAAGGGTGTTTTATGGCCAGCACAACGACCGACCGCCTTTACTTTCCTCAACTAAAGTCATTAGAGTAGAATTGACTCATAAAAATCTGCTATTCAAAATGCCAGTCTTTAACGAAATTCAAACCCAGGTTTGGAAGCCAAGCGGTTAACCATTTAGCCACCACGCCCACACAGATAGTCAAATAGATTAAGAGAAAAGATAGATGGAGATAGTCAATTAGAATAAGACATAAGAAAAATAGCCAAATGGAATAAGAGAAAAGAAAGATGGCCAAACGGAATAAGAGAAAAGAAAGATGGCCAAATGGAATAAGAGAAAAGAAAGATGGCCAAATGGAATAAGAGAAAAGAAAGATGGCCAAATGGAATAAGAGAAAAGAAAGATGGCCACACGGAAGAAGAGAAAAGAAAGATAGCAAAATAGAATAAGAGAAAAGATAGATGGAGATAGTCAAATAGAATAAGAGATAAAAAAGATAGCCAAATGGAATAAGAGAAAAGAAAGATGGCCAAATGGAATAAGAGAAAAGAAAGATGGCCAAATGGAATAAGAGAAAAGAAAGATGGCCAAATGGAATAAGAGAAAAGAAAGATGGCCAAATGGAATAAGAGAAAAGAAAGATGGCCACACGGAAGAAGAGAAAAGAAAGAAAGCAAAATAGAATAAGGGATTAGATGGAGATAGTCCAATAGAATAAGAGATTAGATGGAGATAGTCTAATAGAATAAGGGATTAGATGGAGATAGCCAAATAGAATAAGAGATTAGATGGAGATAGCCAAATAGAATAAGAGATTAGATGGAGATAGCCAAATAGAATAAGGGATTAGATGGAGATAGTCCAATAGAATAAGAGATTAGATGGAGATAGTCTAATAGAATAAGGGATTAGATGGAGATAGTCCAATAGAATAAGAGATTAGATGGAGATAACGAAATAGAATAAGAGAAAAAAATGGAGATAGAAAAATAGAATAAGAGATTAGATGGAGATAGTCAAATAGAATAAGAGATTAGATGGAGATAGCCAAATAGAATAAGAGATTAGATGGAGATAACGAAATAGAATAAGAGAAAAAAATGGAGATAGAAAAATAGAATAAGAGATTAGATGGAGATAGTCAAATAGAATAAGAGATTAGATGGAGATAGCCAAATAGAATAAGAGATTAGACGGAGATAGTCAAATAGAATAAGGGATTAGATGGAGATAGTCAAATAGAATAAGGGATTAGATGGAGATAGTCAAATAGAATAAGAGATTAGATGGAGATAGCCAAATAGAATAAGAGATTAGACGGAGATAGTCAAATAGAATAAGGGATTAGATGGAGATAGTCAAATAGAATAAGAGATTAGATGGAGATAGTCCAATAGAATAAGAGATTAGATGGAGGTAGCCAAATAGAATAAGAGATTAGATGGAGATAGTCCAATAGAATAAGAGATTAGATGGAGGTAGCCAAATAGAATAAGAGATTAGATGGAGATAGTCAAATAGAATAAGAGAAAGTTTGATATAGACAGAAACAGAATAAGAGAAAAATGAAAAGATGGAGATACCCAAATAATTCCTTTTTCAAACGTAACAATCTATTGGGTTGATGAGGTTAAGGTCATCTGTTTCTTTAGCCAACGATTAACGAGAAGGGTGTTTTATGGCCAGCACAACGACCGACCGCCTTTACTTTCCTCAACTAAAGTCATTAGAGTAGAATTGACTCATAAAAATCTGCTATTCAAAATGCCAGTCTTTAACGAAATTCAAACCCAGGTTTGGAAGCCAAGCGGTTAACCATTTAGCCACCACGCCCACACAGATAGTCAAATAGATTAAGAGAAAAGATAGATGGAGATAGTCAATTAGAATAAGACATAAGAAAAATAGCCAAATGGAATAAGAGAAAAGAAAGATGGCCAAACGGAATAAGAGAAAAGAAAGATGGCCAAATGGAATAAGAGAAAAGAAAGATGGCCAAATGGAATAAGAGAAAAGAAAGATGGCCAAATGGAATAAGAGAAAAGAAAGATGGCCACACGGAAGAAGAGAAAAGAAAGATAGCAAAATAGAATAAGAGAAAAGATAGATGGAGATAGTCAAATAGAATAAGAGATAAAAAAGATAGCCAAATGGAATAAGAGAAAAGAAAGATGGCCAAATGGAATAAGAGAAAAGAAAGATGGCCAAATGGAATAAGAGAAAAGAAAGATGGCCAAATGGAATAAGAGAAAAGAAAGATGGCCAAATGGAATAAGAGAAAAGAAAGATGGCCACACGGAAGAAGAGAAAAGAAAGAAAGCAAAATAGAATAAGGGATTAGATGGAGATAGTCCAATAGAATAAGAGATTAGATGGAGATAGTCTAATAGAATAAGGGATTAGATGGAGATAGCCAAATAGAATAAGAGATTAGATGGAGATAGCCAAATAGAATAAGAGATTAGATGGAGATAGCCAAATAGAATAAGGGATTAGATGGAGATAGTCCAATAGAATAAGAGATTAGATGGAGATAGTCTAATAGAATAAGAGATTAGATGGAGATAGCCAAATAGAATAAGAGATTAGATAGAAATAGCCAAATAGAATAAGAGATTAGATGGAGATAGTCCAATAGAATAAGAGAAAAAATAGAGATAGCCAAATAGAATAAGAGATTAGATGGAGATAGTCAAATAGAATAAGAGATTAGATGGAGATAGTCCAATAGAATAAGAGAAAAAATAGAGATAGCCAAATAGAATAAGAGATTAGATGGAGATAGCCAAATAGAATAAGAGATTAGATGGAGATAGCCAAATAGAATAAGAGATTAGATGGAGATAGTCCAATAGAATAAGAGATTAGATGGAGATAGTCTAATAGAATAAGGGATTAGATGGAGATAGCCAAATAGAATAAGGGATTAGATGGAGATAGTCTAATAGAATAAGAGATTAGATGGAGATAGTCTAATAGAATAAGGGATTAGATGGAGATAGCCAAATAGAATAAGAGATTAGATGGAGATAGTCTAATAGAATAAGGGATTAGATGGAGATAGCCAAATAGAATAAGAGATTAGATGGAGATAGCCAAATAGAATAAGAGATTAGATGGAGATAGTCAAATAGAATAAGAGATTAGATGGAGATAGCCAAATAGAATAAGGGATTAGATGGAGATAGTCTAATAGAATAAGAGATTAGATGGAGATAGTCTAATAGAATAAGAGATTAGATGGAGATAGTCTAATAGAATAAGAGATTAGATGGAGATAGCCAAATAGAATAAGAGATTAGATGGAGATAGTCAAATAGAATAAGAGATTAGATGGAGATAGCCAAATAGAATAAGAGATTAGATGGAGATAGCCAAATAGAATAAGAGATTAGATGGAGATAGTCTAATAGAATAAGAGATTAGATGGAGATAGTCTAATAGAAAAAGGGATTAGATGGAGATAGTCCAATAGAATTAGAGATTAGATGGAGATAACGAAATAGAATAAGAGAAAAAAATGGAGATAGAAAAATAGAATAAGAGATTAGATGGAGATAGTCAAATAGAATAAGAGATTAGATGGAGATAGCCAAATAGAATAAGAGATTAGACGGAGATAGTCAAATAGAATAAGGGATTAGATGGAGATAGTCAAATAGAATAAGGGATTAGATGGAGATAGTCAAATAGAATAAGAGATTAGATGGAGATAGCCAAATAGAATAAGAGATTAGACGGAGATAGTCAAATAGAATAAGGGATTAGATGGAGATAGTCAAATAGAATAAGAGATTAGATGGAGATAGTCCAATAGAATAAGAGATTAGATGGAGGTAGCCAAATAGAATAAGAGATTAGATGGAGATAGTCCAATAGAATAAGAGATTAGATGGAGGTAGCCAAATAGAATAAGAGATTAGATGGAGATAGTCAAATAGAATAAGAGAAAGTTTGATATAGACAGAAACAGAATAAGAGAAAAATGAAAAGATGGAGATACCCAAATAATTCCTTTTTCAAACGTAACAATCTATTGGGTTGATGAGGTTAAGGTCATCTGTTTCTTTAGCCAACGATTAACGAGAAGGGTGTTTTATGGCCAGCACAACGACCGACCGCCTTTACTTTCCTCAACTAAAGTCATTAGAGTAGAATTGACTCATAAAAATTTGCTATTCAAAATGCCAGTCTTTAACGAAATTCAAACCCAGGTTTGGAAGCCAAGCGGTTAACCATTTAGCCACCACGCCCACACAGATAGTCAAATAGATTAAGAGAAAAGATAGATGGAGATAGTCAATTAGAATAAGACATAAGAAAAATAGCCAAATGGAATAAGAGAAAAGAAAGATGGCCAAACGGAATAAGAGAAAAGAAAGATGGCCAAATGGAATAAGAGAAAAGAAAGATGGCCAAATGGAATAAGAGAAAAGAAAGATGGCCAAATGGAATAAGAGAAAAGAAAGATGGCCACACGGAAGAAGAGAAAAGAAAGATAGCAAAATAGAATAAGAGAAAAGATAGATGGAGATAGTCAAATAGAATAAGAGATAAAAAAGATAGCCAAATGGAATAAGAGAAAAGAAAGATGGCCAAATGGAATAAGAGAAAAGAAAGATGGCCAAATGGAATAAGAGAAAAGAAAGATGGCCAAATGGAATAAGAGAAAAGAAAGATGGCCAAATGGAATAAGAGAAAAGAAAGATGGCCACACGGAAGAAGAGAAAAGAAAGAAAGCAAAATAGAATAAGGGATTAGATGGAGATAGTCCAATAGAATAAGAGATTAGATGGAGATAGTCTAATAGAATAAGGGATTAGATGGAGATAGCCAAATAGAATAAGAGATTAGATGGAGATAGCCAAATAGAATAAGAGATTAGATGGAGATAGCCAAATAGAATAAGGGATTAGATGGAGATAGTCCAATAGAATAAGAGATTAGATGGAGATAGTCTAATAGAATAAGAGATTAGATGGAGATAGCCAAATAGAATAAGAGATTAGATAGAAATAGCCAAATAGAATAAGAGATTAGATGGAGATAGTCCAATAGAATAAGAGAAAAAATAGAGATAGCCAAATAGAATAAGAGATTAGATGGAGATAGTCAAATAGAATAAGAGATTAGATGGAGATAGTCCAATAGAATAAGAGATAAAAAAGATAGCCAAATGGAATAAGAGAAAAGAAAAATGGCCAAATGGAATAAGAGAAAAGAAAGATGGCCAAATGGAATACGAGAAAAGAAAGATGGCCAATTAGAATAAGAGAAAAGATAGATGGCCAAACAGACTAAGAGAAAAGAAAGATGGCTAAATAGAATAAGAGAAAAGATAGATGAACCAATAGAATAAGAGAAAAGATAGATGACCCAATAGAATAAGAGAAAAGATAGATGACCCAATAGAATAAGAGAAAAGATAGATGGCCCAATAAAATAAGAGAAAAGATAGATGGAGATAGCCAAATAGAATTAGAAAAAAAATTAGACGGTGAGGTAGACGGAGGAGGGGCAAGAGTGGAGGGAGGTCAATATGTCTAATCTAAAATGTACTATCTAATATCGTAATGTAACACTTAGTCAATAGTTTCATCACTTCGTTTAAAACAACTCAAAGAAAAGTCCGCTCTCTAAAAATAGAATCTTTCTTTGGTGTTATGACTTTCGATAAGTCTTTTTTTTTAAATTCCGTAATTTTTGGGGGGATATATTGGTTGCGATCAGTGGACTATAAAAACAAGTTAATTAATCCGTAAGACTTCATTTTATCTTAAGAGTCCGCATTATGATAGTACTAGCACAAGATTAATATAGGCCAAGAAATCGATTTAGTCTACAGATAGAAAACAAAAACTCAGCACAAAGAAGCTTCAGCAAAAAAACAGAAAAGATAATTTTCTTGAAAAATAAGTTCTTTGTACGGGTCAACGAATCAAACAAGAAAGATGAGAACTTTGATTGCTTGTATCCTTACAGTACTGGTTGCTCACGTTTCATCAGCTCCGCTGACAGAAACTACGGTAGACAACCCGTGTAATTCTTACCCATACGAAGCAACGGAACTAGTTCCCTTGCGTGACTGGCTCTTATGGACCTTGACGCAGATCAACGAAGCCAGTGCGACTTTCCAAAGAGTTTCAGACGCTTTCGTCCGTGCCGGTGTCGTGGCGTCAGAAATCGCAAAGTATAAACAGCTGCGCCTTCCTAACCTTCCGATAAGAGAAGACGCACCTGCTGATCAGGCTAATGTCACATTGGTGGAAGAGCTGCGTCGTGACTACAGAAATCTCGTGATTTACGTACGGTTCCTGCAAGCTTTCATTGCCGACCAGCAGGCTTACGCCCCCTCCAAACTGGTCTCCGAAATGAGAGAGTGCGAGATGTATTTCTTCCGAATACTTTGCCTGTGCGAACATCTGCTGAGGAGCAATAATATCTCCAGGACAATCGATGTTAACGCACCCCTAGTGCCGCCATCTTTGAAACAAATCTCTGACGACAAGTATCAGCTTCTTCGCAATTACATGCTTGTCAATCAGAGTATTGATTACCTCAAGTCAATGGCTGTTTACTTCAAGAAAGTGGAAACTAGCATGCGATTTCAGAAACAGCAATAAAAAACATTTGTAATTAGCACAAAAGCAATCAATTGAATGCATTTTGTGTGGATACAGTCAACTTTAAGTAGGAATTACCAACAAGAACATTGAAACAGTGTTGATACTACGTCAGCAGAAACCTCTCAGGGATATTCGCGCCAATTTTTAAAGAACATTAAATCATGTGCATTTTATTTCTGGAACCTTCAAATACACGTTAAAACATTCCAGAACATTCCAATAAATGTTGTAACGTGTTCACAATTATGTCACATGGGAGTTTCAGTCGACAGACCTGTGCAATGGATTTCAATAGGATTATTTTTAAATGACTTTCTAAAGGCTTGTTGATTGAGATCGAGGAATTACATTTTTGTTGATCTAGTTGTGCATTTCATATTGGAATCTCAATATTTAAGTTTTAAAACTTATTGTTTATTGTAGGCCATAATCTATGTTTTCATTGATGATTTGTACCACAAGGTACTGTGTGCTCTAGATCTAAATAGCTTCAAATTAATAAGAAAATTAAAATTTCGTTTAGCTAAAAAAAAAACAACCATCAATCTTTATTGTTGAATTTATCGTTTGTTACATTTCTATTTTTAGTTAAAGATTTTTACATTTACAATTTTGTATTTTGTTATTTTAATTGATTTATCCATTTTATATTTTGTTGTTATTTAATGACTTATCTATCTATCTATCAATCTATCTATCTATCTATCTATCTGTTTATCTGTTTATCTTGCTATTTATATTATAATAATAATTTATATAATTAATTTGTCATCTACGCGATCAGTCGATATCGTGGTTTTTTTTTTTTTTACTGACTATCATCTATGCAACCAGTCTGAATCAAGATATTTATTTATTGAATTTGTCATCTAATGTAATTGACCAGTCTTTATCTTGATATTTATCATCTAATTTGTTATCTACGTAACATTTCTATTTCTTGATATGTATATAGATCTAGTTAATGAGTCATTTGTCTAGCCAGTATTTTTGTCATTATGAGTTCTGAATAAAAGTACGTTTAGTCAAATATCTTAATTACTTGGAAGCAGGGGCGGACTGGCTATATGGGCATTCGGGCAAATGCCCGGTGGGCCAATACCGAATGGGCCGGTCTGGTCGTGACCAGAGAATTTTTTTTTGTCAATTAAGACAACTAAAACAAAGGGACAGCAGCAAGAATGTCAAGAAACAGAAATACCCAAGCAAGTTTAGATCTTTTTTGGACAATTAATTTTGTTTGAAATTCAACAAGAATTTCAAAATCTTTACACTATACAAACTGTACTTATTATCATTTGCAAAACGTTAGACCGTATTTTGTTTTATTATATATGAGATGCACTGACTTCAGCACTGCTTTGATGTCTTCGAGCTTGTGTTTGGCGGATCATTTTGTCTGTGAACATTTTGTCATGAACAAGTCGGTGAAAAAGCTGTCGGTGAACAAGTTGTCTGTGAGCAAGTTGTCGGGTGAACGAATAGTCTCGCGAACGAATTGTTGGGTGAACGAAATGTCTGGTGAACGAATTGTCGCGTGAACGAATTGTCGCGTGAACGAAAAGTCGTGAACGAATTGTCTGCCTTTTGCACTTCTGATGTCCTATATCAGTACAAAGTTATGCCTTTTGGTATGAAAAACGCTCCAGCTACTTTCCAGAGGTTGATGAACAAAGTTATTGCCGACATTCCAAACTGTTCAGCCTATCTTGATGATTTAGTCCTATACCATGATGACTTTGATGCTCACCTGGCTTGTCTAAGGACTTTATTTCAAAAGCTGAAGAACTCTAATCTTACTATTAATCTTAACAAATGTGATTTCTGTAGAGCAGAAATACAATATTTAGGCTACATTGTGGGTAACGGGAAAGTTAAACCTATTCAGGCTAAAGTGGAAGCCATTCAAGAGTACCCTGTACCTAAATCTTTAAAGGAAGTCAGAAGGTTTTTAGGTATGACAGGATACTATCGTAAGCTTTGTTGTAATTATTCAGTTATAGCTGTCCCATTAACTGACCTCCTAAAAGGGAAAAGGAAATTTCAGTGGAACACTTCTGCTCAAAGAGCTTTTGAAGAGCTTAAATGTGTTCTTAGTACAGCCCCAGTTTTAAAAGCAATTGACCATTCTAAACCTCTCATTTTGCATGTTGATGCATGTGTCTCTGGGGTGGGTGCGGTCTTGACCCAAACCGATGAAACTGGCAATGAACACCCAATATCATTCTTTTCCCAAAAATTTAAGTCGCATCAGATGCACTATAGCGTGGTAGAAAAAGAAGCACTCGGTCTTGTTTTGACAGTTCTTCATTTCAGCTACTATATAAATAGTAATTTGTATCCTGTAACAGTATACACAGATCATAACCCCCAAACTTTCATTAACCAAACGAGGGGGAAGAATCAACGGATCCTGAGATGGAGTTTGACTCTCCAACCTTTTGATCTAAATATTGTACATGTAAAAGGGAAAGATAATGTAGTTGCTGACGCTCTGTCAAGAGTGTAGATAACATAATACAGTAGAAGACAATCAGTTTTAATGATACTTTTGTATTGTAAATAATGTTACTCAGACTTTTTCCTCTCTTTTGGAATAGAAGTGTTGTATAGACAAAGGATGATAATATAAAGCTGATGTAATTTTTGGGTTTTGAAAACTGTATTCTTTGTAAACAAGTTGAATGCCTTGTGCATCATATAATTTCCCCACAAGAGCACTTTTAAGGGGGGAGGTGTGACAAGAGGAACAATAAGGGTGGCTACCTTTATTTTTTTTTATTAGAGTTAGCCCCCTTTATTACTTGATTTAAGTCCCTGTCAGCTGTTTACAATTGCCACTCTCTCTTGAGTCTTTCAACTGACCAGTGTAGCTTGAACTAAATCTATATAATGTTTGACTAATACTTGTATTGTACTATTGTTGTGTTTACTCACTGTTGTGGGAAGAGTATTTCAATAATGAGATAAGTAGACTTTATCAATTTGTTAGTGGATTTATGTAAATGGTATATGTCTACTTAGTCTCTTATCCTCTTCTGTATGTCTTTCTTTTTAAGACATCTTTTTGTTTAGATACGAGACAGTAGTGTGTCTCACGAATGACGTCATTTCATAGTTTAGTCATGTATGATATTATTGTAAACTAATGTAAACCCTCGCTTTGGTTTTTCGGCATAAGACATTATTGTGTTGCTGTGATGGTGGTCCTTTCATTATATTGACCGGAAACTGTCTTGCTACTTTGTTTTGTTTCATTATGTCATTTTCTTTTGTGAGCCTTTATTGCCATTTATATTTTTTTTTCATGATCTTTTCTTTTGTTTGTAAATAAACACCTTTTTTTTTTGTTGCAACTGAAATCTCAGAATTATTAATTGTTTGGCTCGGTAGTTTTATACATCTAGAGGCTATAGTTATTAGCCTAGATAATATAATCGGGACCACAAAGTACCGCTGGACTAACTTGCCGGTGCAGTACAGGTCACTGGTCTTATGACCTATTCTATTTATAGGTCACACGTTCCAACAGGGTTCTCTATCTTGCCACTAACACAGGTCATATTATATATAGCTCCTCCTTCGTTGTCGAAGGTGAGCACATTTCTCATTTCCTATGGACTCGAAGATGACTGTAAAGTCCAATCCTCGCTTTAAAAAGCCGGCCGCATACGTGGTATCGGTAGGTTTGGTCAGTTGCAGATAGGCCTTCTTCTTCTCTCAGCTTTTTGTTCGTTCGGCGCTCTATCGCCCTGGCCACTCTTCTTGCTTCAAATCTTGAGACTCCGAGACTCACAGCTTCACGCCATGAGGAGCGATCGAGAGCTAGTGATTCCCAGCTGTCTTTGTAGCGCTTGTATTGGCCTCCCTGGGAGCGCTTTCCTGCACACAGCTCCCCATACAGTAGTCGTTTGGGAAGGCGTTTGTCTGGCATGCGGACAACATGTCCCGCCCATCGAAGTTGGGATCTTTTTACTGTCGCGTTGATACTGGTCATGTTGGACAGTCTTAAGATTTCTGTGTCTGGTATGTGGTCGGACCAACGCACCTTATGGATGCTCCTTAGACAGCGTAGGTGGAAGGAGTTTAGCTTTTTGGTGTGACGGGAATATAGGGTCCAGGACTCTGATGCATATAGGAGTGAAGGGAGGACTACAGCACTGTAGACTTTCTTTTTAGTGGATATGCTGAGTCCTCTTCGTTGCCACGCTTGTCCATGAAGGCTACCAAAAGCAACACTGGCACGAGCAACATGGAAGTCCATCTTATTATCTAGGTTGGCGTTTGCTGATAGGGTGCTTCCCAGATAGACACACTTTTTGACGTTTACTAATTGCTGTCCATCTATGAGAATATCCTGCTCTGTGACTGATTTATTTGGAGGAGGTTGGTGCAGCATTTCTGTCTTTTTCACATTAATGGTGAGGCCAAAATTTGTGCATGCATTAGCGAAGAGGGACAGGCTCTTTTGAAGGTCTTCTTCGTTTGCAACATTAAGGGCACAGTCATCTGTGAAAAGCAGGTCTCTGATGCAATCGTAGTTAACCTTGGTCCTTGCTTTGAGTCTCTGAGCATTGAATACACTTGCATCGGTGTGATATTGTATGTCAACTCTGATGCTTTCTGTGCGAAAGGCATCTTTCAACATAGCAGTGAACATTATGCTGAAAAGCGTTGGAGCCAGCACACAGCCCTGCTTCACGCCATTTGAGACAGGAAAAGGCTTGGAGTAGTCTCCGTTGTCTTGGACTCATGCTTGCATGTCATCATTGAATTGACGCACTATTGTTATGAATCGATCCAGCCAAATTTGGACATGATTTGCCAAAGGCCTTCACGACTGACATTATCAAAAGCTTTAGTCAAATCAATGAATGCAGTATAGAGATTTGAGCTTTACTCTTTACATTTCTCTTGGAGTTCGCGGACTGCAAAGATCATGTCAACCGTGCCTCTACCCTGCCTGAAGCCGCACTGACTCTCCGGAAGTAGGCCAGTTTCTAGATGGTGTTGTAGTCTTTTAATAGCACCATAGCCAGAATCTTCCCAGGAATGCATAGAAGGGATATGCCACGATGGTTATCGCATAACTGCCTATTTCCCTTTCTCTTGTAGATATGAATGATGGAGACGTCTTGGAACTCTCGTGGTAGTTTCCTTTGTTCCCACATTATCTGGTAGATTTCTGTTAGTTTAGCTGTCAGCTCTGAACTGCCAAGTGAGTATATTTCAGCAGGGATGGAGTCTAGTCCCGGTGCCTTACCAGTTAAGAGGTTAGATATTGCAGTCATTACTTCATTGAACCGAGGAGGGTCAGCGAGTGAATGGTTTGTTAGGACATGTTCCAGGCGTGCGATGGCTTCGGCGCTAATGCTTGATGGACAGTTAAGGACGATACTGAAGTGTTCAGCTCAGCGAACAAGTATGTCCTCCTTGTCTGTGAGAAGTTTGTTTCCATCAGTACTAAATATGGGGGATGAGCCATGTTGCTTAAGACTATTAAAAGCTTTGATTGAATTGAAAAACATTTTTGCTTTTTTACTGTCAGCATATGACTGGGGTGTTTGGGGTTCTGTAGGAGGAGGAGTACCTCTGTCAATTGGGCTGTCGGGCTCTCTGAGCAGCTCATTGACCTTGGCCTCCACTAGAGCCCAGTTCTCACCTGTGGCTCCAAACAGTTGTCTGCATGCGGCAACGGCTGCACCCCGGCAAACCGTCTCGACGGACGGGCCAAAACAGGTGAGGGTTAGCCAGAGCTAGTATCTGGTGAAACTATGGTCTCTGTCCACCACCAGCATGTGAAGTCTAGTTGCGGCTGCATGGCGCTCAAGTCGATTTGGACTACCAGGGCCATCATGAGTCATCTAGCAAACGTTGTGGAACGTTTTGGAGCACTGTGAAAAATGTAGAGCACACTGGTTATCCACTGCACCCCAAACCAGCTCCAGTTGTCTGTTCTGCCACTGGATCCAGCTGGCAAGGGGCGAGAGAGTGAGGCTGATGCAGCTGATGCACTTTAATACATTTTCATCGCGCAAGCCACATTCTCATCTCTCATGTTCATCAATTAAAAAAGCCCTGCGGCGATAGGCTAGTGGCGAAGTGGCAGGTGTGGATACAATGGCAGCCATAGTTACAAACCTACACGTAGGCGGCCCAGACCATGTGATCGCTTGCCAGTGACTGGGACAGCACTGGAACTTGGCAGCCGTCTGAGCGTCCAAGCAGCCCTTTTTAGGAATGCTCTGATTACCTCCTAAGCATGAGGAAGGGGCTAGAAAAGGTGCCCTAAACATTGCCTGTCCCCAATGACCCTGGCCAGTCTCCCGCGACTGGCGGAGATCAAACTAATGCAGGAGAAACAAATCAAACACAAACCTCAAGAAAAAACAAATCCAAACACATGAACTCGGCGCCTGGAATGTCCGCACACTACTTGACCGAGCTGAATCAAACCGTCCTGAACGTCGTACTGCCCTTGTAGCAAGAGAACTAGCCAGATACAAGGTAGACATTGCTGCTATGAGTGAAACGCGACTTGCAGAGGAAGTTGGCGCAGGCTACATGTTCTTCTGGATCGGCAAAAATAGCGAGGAAAGGCTTGAAGCTGGTGTTGGCTTCGCGGTGAACTCCAAATTAGTCAACAAGTTAGCAGGATTACCAAAAGACATAAATGACCGCCTAATGACATTACGCCTACCCCTGACCTCAAGGAGACATGCAACTCTTATTAGTGTTTATGCCCCTACTATGTCCAACCAAGACAACATCAAGGAAAACTTCTACTCGGATCTGAACTCTGCAATAATCAAAACGCCCAAAACAGACAAACTCATAATACTGGGCGACTTCAATGCCAGGGTAGGCTCTGACTGGAAAACCTGGAGTAATGTTCTGGGCAGACACGGAAATGGTCACTGCAATAGCAATGGTGCATTGTTACTTGAAATGTGCACAGCCCACAAGCTGACAATAACAAATACCCTTTTCCAGCTACCTCACAGAAAAAAGACATCATGGATGCATCCCAGGTCCATCTGATGATAGACAAGACGTCAGGAACGATAGTATAGGCCTATATACACTAAAAGGAATGTCTTCCACTAACAGGAACTACCCTTACAGTTTCCTCACAAGACCTCTTCCTGACCAGCCAACCTACACTGCTTCTCACCCGCTGACCACACTGGCAATGATGCCTACTACAACTCAGGCGGTTTTAAACTTCTAACCTATCTTTAGTTCTGTTTCTCTATCTACTTATCCGGAATCAACAGTCCACCATCTTGTTTCTACTCACTCGCTAGTCTTTAAAAGTGCTCTGGTGCGCACCATATGATTCAATATGGGAGAGATATAACATTATATTCATTTGAAACTCATTAAAGCTGCTAGTTAGTAGTTTTCAGACTACATACATGTAAAAGATACAGTACTTAATCCTACGCCAGCATACACCCAGTCTCCAATGCATTATCAAACTTTATCTTCTTAAGTTATACACATATAGCCTAGAATGACATGCCATTTGTGGGCCGGGTTATATGGAAAATGCCAGGGCCGATTTTGATACCCAGTCCGCTCCTGCTTGGAAGAATTCATTATTTAATCCAAAGCTGTCATGTTATTGTCACGAGGAACAGGGACTTGAGTGTTGTTGTTTTTGTTTGTCATTGAGGTAAATATAATAATTAGGGTTACATACCATTATAATATAAAATATAATATAATATATAAATTAAATTCTGATGGATCTGGTTTCAATGGTACACTGTAGTATAATATATAGTATTGAACGAACTAAATGTCAGAGTGATCTTGGAAAATAATTGTCAACACGATCATGAATAAAACAAATAACAAGAAAAATATTTTAAAATATTAAAAATATTTAAGAAAGCAAAGCTTATATTAAGTGTAACTGTATCATTTGTTTGGATCAGTTTTGTAATTAAATTTGTAATAGATCTAGACTAACAATAATAAATTTGTGCGATTAGAAATGTTTTTTACTGATTGCTTTTGTTTAGCGCTATTTAAGCTTTTAGCTTTCTCAATGCGCTATGATTCACTTGTCTGGACCAGTTGGAAAAGTTGGGGGGGGGGGAAGGAGAGATAGAAGGAGGTTATCGGGGGGATAGTTACCGTGATCGCTTTTTAAAAGCATTATATATCTGTCTATCTATATGTACACTATAAAGTAGAAAGTAAGGTGTATGTATGTATGTATGTATGTATGTATATATGTATGTATGTATGTATGTATGTATGTATGTATGTATGTATGTATGTATGTATGTATGTATGTATGTATGTATGTATGTATGCATGTATGTATGTATGTATGTATGTATGTATGTAAGTATATGTATGTATGTATGTCCCGCATAGAAATCAAAACCGTTTCACCAATTTTGATAAAACTTGGCAGAAATGTTCCTTTGGTACTAACTGGAACCGTGACTTATGTATAGTAGCCCTAATACAAACTAAAGACCCACCAAAAAAAAAGTTGCCCAACTCTATGAAAGTATTAGTATTTCATGGATCTATGCCAAATTTATCATGTTTAGATCTAGATCTAATTTTTAAAACTACACTTTGCACAGATAGTTTATTACTTTGACACATGAAAATACAAAATATAGTCTATTGATTTCATTATTTAATAAAATTAACCTTCAAATTTGTGTTTCAAAAGCATTTTTACATACATTCGTTCCTTATATCTGCGAATTTAGAATTCCATTCTTTCATTAGACAATACCCGAAATGTTACACATTTCTCTATGCTTAGGTCTAAAACTCTAATTCAACCCTTAGATGATAAAAATGTTCTTCGCAAAGATAGTTTTATACTTTAACACATGAACATACTAATTATAGTCCATTCATTTCATATTTTAATCAAATTAACATTCAAATTTGTTTTTCTAAAGCATTTTTGTATACATTTGTTCGCTGCGAAGCCGTGTTGACATACATTTTAATAGTTCCATTCATGAGTCGCGTACTGTACATCTAACAAAAAAAGGTCACGCATGCGCAGAGCGAAGCCTCCACGAAAGCGCAGAACGAGCTCTATCCAATCCAACTCTAGATTAGTCTAGATCTATATCTAACTCAAGATCTAATTCAAAGCTAATAGATCTACTTTATACTTTAACACATGAACATACAAAATAAAGTCTATTCATTTCATTCATTATTGAAATATATGTAGACCTACAAGCAAATGTTTATTATTTAAAAAAATGGATTTAGGTCGATTAACTATTTTGATAGCTCCATTCATACTATTTTTACATTCACCCATTCGCTTTACTTCTAACATTATTATTTCGTTTAATCGTTTACAAAACACTCTCAGTGACTATATCGACAGTGATACGCAAATTAAGACCCGCGGGCCGCGGGTAACATAAGGTTAGTATTAGTAGTATATATATATATACTATATTTATATATAGTATATAGTTTATAGTTATATATATATATATAACTCGAGGGGGTTTCATAGCTATATATTGTTAGTTTCAAACTTATAAGGGACGATCTAATTAAGGGGACTTAATCAACTTATACCACCACAACTGTCAAGTACAGTTTCTTTCCCTTGTTCGATACCAAACAAAATAATTAATTACCAGTTGTTAATTAACTAATTGGTTGTTGATTTTAAGAGATCCCCAATCTAGTAAAAGGGTTTTCATTTGTACTAATTAGTGTCTCTAGAGTTTCCATAATTTGTAAATCTAATCCATAACTATCTTGACGGCTTCTCCTTTGCTGCTCCAGTGGGTTTTAACCCAGCGCTAGTAATCCGAGGCTAGTTCCGGTTATTTTGATAAGAAAGTCCTAGCAGTGTGCTAACGTTGAGAAAAACCCTAACCCTAAACGATCCAGCGTACTTTGGCTTCAGCTGTAGCAGCCCGAATTCCTGCCACACTTAGAGAATGACTCGAGCTGGCAATGAAAGACTCAAGGATTTTTAGACCGTCGTTATCCATGACAACGTACCTTAACATTTGGGAAGATTGATCCAGTTGTAAGATGTCAGGTGTACTGTTCAATGATAAATAGTTGGTTTATTTTACATGCTGTGTGACGTAACACCCCCCCCCCTATATTACAATAAGTTTGTTTGGTATTTGTAGATACATGTCAACATTATTTCTGGAAGTAGCTTGTGGTTTGGAACAAATATTCTGCCATGATTAGATCGTTCTTGAATAGACATTTGTTAAAACCCTTGAAATTAACAAGATTTTGTCTTTATAATTCTTCTTCAACTTGTTCGCATTTCTCACCAAGTTCCAGATTCTTCTTTGAGAGAAAAAGAATGATATTCAAGATCCTCTTAGGGTAGCATTATGTATCAGATTTTGCCCTTTGGGCGATTTGATCTCTTCAGTAAACCATTTAAACAAGAGATGACAATTATGCGCGCCAGCCAGACCTATCAGTCTTGAGCGACCACCATAATATTGTTTGCGTTTCAAAAGCTTTCCAAACTTAAAAAGTTTTTGCTGCTAAACTTTCACATTATTTGGGTCCACATACATCTGTGAGCAAGCATTTCTTTTGTTTGAAACTAAACATGTGTAAAAACAGGTCGATGCTGACTGACTGAAATTTGACAGTAGTCACAAGGATAACAAATAGTAAGCTAATTCCACAGTTCCAGAAAATTATGTTCGAGTGTAAACAGTTAAAAAATTCCCATTAAGTACAACTGTCTTTGTGGTGTAATGTGATCTAAAAAGACAAAAACAAAATTTGGAAAAAATATTCTTAAATTAGTTTCAGAGTTTGCTAACTCTTGAAATTCCTCAATTGGGACTGTAGAATGGTGAAATGTATAGTACTGTATAAATGTGAAGTAAAGGACATTATACACAGTTAGGAAGCGTATTTTTCTAATTTGCATATATATATATGGCCCCTCATTCCCACATTTTTTAAAATTCGGCCCTCAGTAGAAAAAGGTTGCCCACCCCTGATCTAGATTATATCAGTTTACTGAATAATGAAGTAACAAAATGTATCAAGTGACTCATAAGAAAGTGGGCCTCTAAAAGTTTGTTGCCTTCAGAGAAGTTAACAGATTATTAAATTTGATTCCAGCTAATCTAATCTAAGAAAGAACATATAAGAGATTAAGAAAGACGCAAAATAATATTTTTTAGCTTGCATTTCAAATACAGTAGTTTGTGTTTGTTAAAGTTTGTCCTTAGTTTGATGCCACTCACCCCTTGAATCCCCGTGCGGCCCGCACCACCCGCACACTGTAAGCTACGCCACTGGTGGTAGTACAACAGCAGTTACTGTTTAAAATGGCACACATTTGGTTAAGCTGACATTTTTTAAAAAGAGAACTAGAGTATAAGAAAAGAAATCTGAGCTTTTGATGTTTGAAGGTGGGAATCATTTTTTAAAGATGTAAATAGCAACATTGTGTTTGCAGCTTTACCCCATCTCCAAGGAAACAACTAGGTTTGGAGTGTAAACAAACATTTCATATGACAAGCTTTTGACGACCGATATATATCCTCACTAGTCGCAACCAATTTAAATTTTTAAAAGTTTAACTAGTAAAATAAATAACTCCCTTGATGTTGTAAAGATTGTGTCTGCACATTTCAATCTTAGCATTGTAATCCTGTTGGATATTTTAATGAACGATAAACCCGACAGACAACTAGAGCTAGATCTATGGATTGGATTAGTAAAACTATACAAAAACGTTTATTGCTCCTAGATATTTGTTTACTATTGTGCCAATCGAGCCGATCTCTTGTTCTGGGTATCTCATACAAATGTTTAAACAAACAGACGTCTTTTAAAAATGTTTTTTGCACCGAGACGTTTGAATATATATTTCCGTCAAAACGGTCGAATCAGTGTTCTGTTAATACGAGATGCCACGAATCAGTGTTCTGTTAATACGAGATGCCACGAATCAGTGTTCTGTTAATACGAGATGCCACGAATCAGTGTTCTGTTAATACGAGATGCCACGAATCAGTGTTCTGTTAATACGAGAGTCCACGAATCAGTGTTCTGTTAATACGAGATGCCACGAATCAGTGTTCTGTTAATACGAGATGCCACGAATCAGTGTTCTGTTAATACGAGATGCCACCTATTCGCTAACTCAAATCAAATCTTGATTTTTGCAATTATTCTCTCTTTCTCTTAATCTGACTTTCCGTCTCTATCTCTCTCTGTGTCTCTGTCTCTCTATCTCTCTCTCTCACGTTCTTTGTCTTTTGAATATTTAGTGATGAATAACAAGAAGGTACACATTACACAGAGATTATAGGACAAATACATTTAATACGTAGATCTACACATCGACACCAACCCCCAACACATTTACAGACATAGAATTATAGACACGCGTAGATTACGGTATATCAAGGACTGAAACACTGGAACTAATTAGATTCAATAGTGAGATTCATGCCCATTTTCTCTCCTGTTTTCTTAATTTGTTCACATGAGTTGTCTTTCTTTCACATGTCAACATTGAAATATGTAAACATGCAAAAACTAACCAACACAAACAAAGGGAAATCACCTTTCTACTAGAATTAAATCCTAGATTCATATTATAGATACAATAAAATGCTACCTCCATTTAGAGCAGCGGTTGACAACTTGACGCTGCAAAGCAATCCATAATTAGACCTTTGTTTTAAGTACTCCCCCCATCACTTCATTTTATTTTTTTTTAGATTTTTTTTACCGTCATACGTTTTGATCGATCCAATCATTCAATAAACACTGAATAGTTTGTAAACTAAACACTGAATAGTTTGTAAACTAAACACTGAATAGTTTGTAAACTAAACACTGAATAGTTTGTAAACTAAACACTGAATAGTTTGTAAACTAAACACTGAATAGTTTGTAAACTAAACACTGAATAGTTTGTAAACTAAACACTGAATAGTTTGTAAACTAAACACTGAATAGTTTGTAAACTAAACACTGAATAGTTTGTAAACTAAACTTCCAAGTAACATAAACCAAATGTATTTTTAAAACTTTTTTTAAGCTGATAGAATTTCATAAAAAGTTTTGTATTCTACTTACTGGGAGTAGTGTTCCAGGTCTGGACTCTTTGACTTGCATCTCTGACATACCTGTGAACACAATACAACGCAGAAAGGATCTATGTATTAAACTCGATCTCAAATGTCTGTCTGATGTGGCGAATGATGTGTCAATGTATTATCTTCTAGCCTATTTACTTGTCTCCCATTTCCGTGGGTGACACTACTGATCCATTCACAACGTTATATCAACAGTTGTTCTCTGGCGCGGTAGCTGTGGTAAAGCGCTTGGATTCCAAACCCCAGGGGTTCCAGGTTTAAATCGTGAAGACTAAAATTTTGAATTTTGGGATCTTTAGGGAGCTTCTGAGTCCAGCCAGCTCTAATGGGTACCTGACATTAGTTGGAGAAATGTAAATGAAGTTGGTCGTTGTGCTGGCCACAAGACACCCTCGTTAACCATGGCCCACAGAAACAGACGACCTTTACATCATCAGCCATGTAGATCGCAAGGTCTGAAAGAGGAACTTTACTTTTTTTTGTTACTTAAGTCCTCTGCTGGCATTTAAGTCATTGATTATCATCCATGACTACATTGACATAGGATTGTATAGGGAACGTAATCATCTTTTTTTGCAGTAACTTATGTCTTTCATAAGATGAAAAAATAAGATAATTTCTTTTAAAAAAAGTTATTATTTGTCTAATGTTATTTTGTCAATGTAAAAACATACAGAACATACTACATGACATACCCATAATTCATCCCCAAGGAGACGCGCGCCTTTCATTGGTCGCTTCTGCTCGGCACCAAGTAGACCCGAATTAGAACATATTTACAATTTTTGTTATTGCGAACTAATGTCTATTATAAAACTAGCATTTCTATAAAAAAAAAATTTCATTTTCACAGGATTACTAAAAGGCTTTTTATCACTATGAAAATTTGTTTTATAATTTAATTTTGTTTTTCATAGAACAACTAAACAAATCCTGGATAAAATCAAATGGGAATTTAAATCTAGAACTAAGTAAAAAGTAGATCTACATTTTGTTTATTCATTACAAAAAAAGTACAAGCAGGGATTTACAGAAGAAAAGAAACATCAACAATTCAGCCAAAGCGGGTCACGTACTGAGACTCTTGCACCATTTTCTTTTTTATTGTTGTCAAATAATCAGATTTCGCTTTAATTTTCAAAATCACTGTCGTTTCTTTTTTGGAAGCCTTAGTCGGTCTTGTTGGTCTCAGAAGATCTAGTGCTATCGCTTGGGCCTTGATTGAGGATTTTGAAGGATGTGCTTTTATTTTTACATAGTATTTGAAACTGTCTAGAGGAGTGTTTTGTGTGTGTGAGAGTGAAAGTGTTTGTGTGTGTGTTTAAGTAGTAACAACTGAGCTGTCACAGACAAAAGAAGTGGCAGCCCTACATGAACTCGTGGTCTGTTTGCCATGTTCCATCTATCTATCTATCTATCTATCTATCTATCTATCTAATCTATCTAATCTATCTAATCTATCTAATCCATCCATCCATCCATCCATCCATCTATCCATCTATCTATCTATCTATCTATCTATCTGTCTATTTATTGTATCTATCTATCTATATATCTATCTATCTATCTATCTGTCTATTTATTGTATCTATCTATCTATATATCTATCTATCTATCTATCTGTCTATTTATTGTATCTATCTATCTATCTATCTATCTATCTGTCTGTCTATTTATTGTATCTATCTATCTATCTATCTATCTATCTATCTGTCTATTTATTGTATCTATCTATCTATCTATCTATCTATCTATCTATCTATCTATCTATCTATCTATCTGTCTATTTATTGTATCTATCTATCTATCTATCTGTCTGTCTATTTATTGTATCTATCTATCTATCTATCTATCTGTCTATTTATTGTATCTATCTATCTATCTATCTATCTATCTATCTATCTATCTATCCGTCCGTCTTTCTGTCCGTCTGTATATCAAAAGTTTGTCTTTTAAAAGAATATCTCCTGTTGTATTATGTTTGACCTACATACATGTTTTACGTTAGAAAGACCAAAAAAAACATCTACCTGTAAATAGCAAAGTTGAAATAGCAGACTAGTAAGCAAGGCAAGGCGACACTGGATGTGGCCAGTACAATAGTGTAGGACCTGCTGGACAAACGATCGAAGCCACAGTAGTGAGCTTTACGGTCGTAGGTGTAACGTCCCCACCCTGAAATGAAACGAGTGCTGTGTAAATCAAATTCACGTAGTGTAAACCCTTTACATCTGAGGTTGTGTATCTACAAGTTTGTTGAATCATTTACAACATATTTCTTGCTCTAAAGTCTGGGGTTGACACATACGAAAGCACATTTCATAACTAATTATTTCCCTTTGAATTAATTTTTTTCCAGAATCCAAGCACGATAAAAAATCACAATATAATTATTTTAGCGGCTTTACCTTGAAAGAACGTGTGTACTGCAAAATGCAGGCAAGACTTAATCATCTTTGAAGAATTGCTTGTACATTTTAAGATAAGAAACACATGACTGTAAATATAATGTCAAGGCTGTAGCAATGTCTTGTAGGACAAGGCTAAATGGTCACTGAAAATGATTCCCCTTACCTTAACCATCTTAAATTTATGACGTCAAATATATCGTTTAGCATTTTTGAAAACAGCTTGTAGTGTTCAGCCCTACTCTGATCATCCAAAAGAGAAAATACACCTGGAGTTAATCGTTCTTCTCTTTTCTATGTTTAGTCAATCGAGACCAATCGTCATAGAAGGCTCGAACTATGTCAAACATTTTACGGTGTATCCGGCACTCCGGCCGCTTGGACTAGAATACATGGCCCAAGGCCGAGCACTACGGGAACCCCTGCCATTTTTCTATGTTTTACCAAGCTAACTGTGCAGGACTCGCCATTAGTGTAACGGTCCCTTGAGGAACGGCGCATGGATTATCGACAGGGACGTGGAAGCTCTCTTTCAACTCCGCACCGTGCAATGGGAAAGCTCTCACATCCCTTGGACACTCCCACAGGAGTTTTGTTTTGCTATTCATTTAGCCTAATCACTTCCTCTAGTGATTGTTTCCACCCGAGTGCCAGGTTGAGCCGGAATATCGTACTCGGGTGAGTTCAGGCCTACTAAAACGAATGGTCTAGCTAGAGTAGTTGAAGAAATGAAGATTTTAAATATCTAGTAGTACATAAATAAAGGAAGTGCAAAATAGCGCAGGATAATCACGTGACTAGGATTGCCTCATAGATTGCAGGGTATAGATTTAAATGTATGGTTCGGAGTGGACTGACGATACGATGTTCAAACATTTTACTAGACAGACAGACGGCCCTCAGGCCGCTGGTAATGTCCGGCTAGTTACTTATACATACACAAATCCCAAGGATACTTATGGTTATTGGATCATCACATTTAACGTGAAAAAAATTCCAAGATGCATTCACCATCGAACAATGTAGCAATAATGGTAATACCTGCACGCTGTAATTTTATGCATACATCTACAACTATTAAGCTAACAAAATAAAAAAATACTCAAAGAAAAAGAAAAGTTTGTATAATAAAATATCAATATACCGTAAATAACATACAATGTGTACCAGACTAGCTACTCAATAAGCAGAGGGAGTGAATAAATGTATATAAGCTTTCCAAGTAGGTCTGTAACTCTCAAGCTTCCTGAGTCGTCGTAATACAATGCTTGATTGTCATACAAAACAAACAAAACACATTGTTATAATTGAAAAAAAAAAAAGCATAAACTGATCTTTTCTTAAAGTACATTCACATTGTTCAACTCCTTTTTTTGTTGTTCCAAACCTTTGTCTTGGTGGAGCTTTTTATTGTTCTGGCCGATAATGTATTAAAAAAAATAAATTTGTTGATCAAATTTAGTTTGCTTCCCTTGACCTGAGGTAAAATTGAGGGAAAAGCTTTTAGTGTGTTTAGGAAAGCTTATTCTTTAAACTCCAGCCGTCTGTTTTAAGTCGTAGTGATGGTAAAAAAAATATTTCTACCAATATTAGAGAGAAAGCTTAGTAATGACAGATTTATTCAAGATTTGTTTTTCAGCAGCAAGCTACTGCCCCAAAGTAAAAATCAGATGTGGGGGAAAATAGAAGTACAAATTAAAAGTTTTTCTAAATAGTCTCTATTTATTTCTCTGGCTATCGACATTGCACTTATCAATATATAAGTGCGTTGTTTTCTTGACAAACTTGTGTTATTATCTAGTTACCATCTTTAGTGGAAGCCAAAAGAAAGCCTTTAATTTAATAATTTTGTGTGGTTTGTCTGTCCGTCCATCCGTCCGTAACATTTAGAAATGAAAAACGAAAAGTGAATGAAAATCAGATATCATTATATTCTAAAGCTTTCATATCAGGCTGTTTTATTTTGCTATTTTTAGAGCGGTATAAATTAAAATGCAAACATGCCACAAGGCAAGTAAACAATAGAACTTGTAGATAGAGTCACATCAAGACAAATTTAGTCTGTATCAAAAGATTGAGAAATGTGTAACATAACTTCTTATCACAGATCAACGTTCTGAACATTCCACATTTCAATCTTCACTTCAACATGTTTGTATCACACCACAGGATATCGATCCCTCGATGACATTTTCTTAGTTCTTTATAGCACAGAACCAGCAGTTCTCAAAATATGTGATATGTGTGCCATTGAGTCTGGTAAATTAATACGAAGATAAACTGAGCCAAAGAATATATATATATATTCTTGCCAGATATGACCCGCTGCCTGCGGGCCTTAGTTTGGGTATTACTGATCTAGCGGATTGAAGTTAGATCTATGTCAAACATGGAGAATGTTCCCTTCAATTTTTTTTTTTTATTTTGTCACGAAAATAAACGTAGAGTGTGAAAAAGGGTTGTTGCTATTTATGTATTTATTTGTCATCTATGCGTTCAGTCGATATCGTGATTTATGCCAAGTTTTATCAGAATTGGTCAATCGCGTTTGATTTTTATTCGGGGACATGCATTCATACATACATACATACATACATACATACATACATACATACATACATACATACATACATACATACATACATACATACATACATACATACATACATACAAACATACAAACATACGCCTTACTTTTTGCTTCATGCAAGCAGAAAAGAAAAAGAAGAATCAGAAAAACAAATGAATCTAAAAGTTTACTCGAGCTCTTTATCTCATTGTCTCTATGTGTATGGTCTAGGACAAGAACAGAACTTCAAATAAATGAAGGGAAAAAAAAAACATTGCACAATTTTTATACTTTTTAAACATTTCTAATTATCGATTTCTTTTTTTAGAGACTTGTATATATTTTGATTGACCAGGTGAATATTAGTTGCTTAATATACCGCTCATTTTAATTAAAAAAAAATTTTTCATTAGATAAATTATACGAATCCTTTTGTTGACCTCAAAACATTCAGAGGTTGTTTCCTTTCGAAAGACTCATTTCTTAAAAAAAAATGAAATGGCAAGAAACTATGTGATCCATGAAATGTCGCTCGCTGTATGTACAGTTGTGTGCACCGTTTCAAAAGTGACATGTGGTTCATATAGGCAAGTGACAATAGGTTCACTACGCTCCGCTATACACATATAGTGAGACCAACAACCCGCTCCCCATTCAACCCTGAACTATTAAATACGTTTAGTTGACTTCTGACCTACAGATAATATACAAACCAAATCTAGCCTTCAAAAACTATTGACTTTTCTAGTACTATTTGTTTTCACCCATTTCTCTCTGTGACCTAAAATTAGGATAGGTCATAAGACCAGTGATTTCTGCTGTACTGGCAAGTTAGTCCAGTGGTACTCTGTGGTCCCAAATTATATTATCTAGGCTATTAATTATAACCTCTAGATATATAACTTACTAAGACATACAAGTAATAACTTTGAGATTTCATTACAACTAATACAGAGTTTATTAAGGAACAAAAGAAAAAGATCATTAAAAGAAAATGGACATAAGGGCCAACAAAGGCAAGTCAAATAATGAAGAAAAAAGCAAACTAGTAGGGCCGGTTCAGTTCAACTCAATCATAGAACTGCCATCACAGAGGCACAATAGTGTCTCAGCTCAAAACAAACAATGAATTACAATAATATAAAACAGGAATCAAAATAGTCCATGAGACACACAACTGTCTCTTCTCAAGACAAACAATGAATTACAATAATATAATACAGGAATCAAAATAGTCCATGAGACACACAACTGTCTCTTCTCAAGACAAAAGTTTGTCTTTTACATACTTTACGACCCAAATCTGGTCTTTAAAAAAAAACATGTACAGGAAAGGATAAGAGACTAAGTAGACATAATATTTACATCAACCAACTTATTAACAACAAATAAATAAAGTCTAATTAGCTCGTTAGTGAAAGATACATTCCTATAAAGTGGCACACTCCTCTTGATTAACACAGTCAGAGCAGAACATCAAAACTATCATATAAACATTATGGAGATTTAGTTCACAATAATGTACATTGGTCAGCTCAAAGACTGAAGAGGAAGTGGCAATAGTACACAGTTAACAGGGACTTCAATCAAGTAATAAAGGGGACTAACTCTAATTAAAAAATAAGGTAGCCACCCTTATTGTCCCTCTTGTAACACTCTCAGTCTGTCTTGGCCTAATTGCCTGTCTGTCTGTCTCTCTGTCGTTTTTTATTGCGTTCCCTAACTCCATTATATATATATATGTCAGTTTCCAATTTTTTTACAAATTTTTTTTTGTCTTCGCGTTTTTTTTTTTTACATTTTAAGTCTTGCGTAAATCAGAAAATTGGCTCCATTTCATTTCACTAATGAGCTGTCTGTGTCTAAAGCTCAAGTCAAACTTTTTGTTTAGTAAACTCTCTTCTTTAATAATTTTTTATAGATTTTTATAGATTTTTCGGTCAAAAAACATCTTTCGGTGAAAATTGTGTATAGTAAAAAATGTCAGGATTTGGAACTCTGTTTTAGATCTAAAAGTGTTGGTCAGACAGAACATTTCTGGGTCTTTCGTACATAACCCTCTCTTTTTATGAACTTGTGTTTGTTGTTGCTGTTTGTGAGAATAGAAACAAACAATGATAAAATGTAAAGGCTTCTCTTGGAGTCCTATAATAAGGGAAGATTGCAGTATTTCAGCTGAATACGCAGACCCAGCAGTGACCTATATATTTATGTTACCAAACCAGGTAAAGTAATGCATGCCAGCGATCGATTTAAGTTCTCTGACTCAGCCGGTTGCTTTACTTGGGTTCTCAAATGTATGTCCACGTAGTTTGCATGTGATCTCCAGTCATGTTGGAAGCTACATACTGCCAGTTGCATGTGTTCTTCAACTATGTTGGAAGCTATATACTGCCAGTTGTATGTGTTGACATACATTTTAATAGTTCCATTCATGAGTCGCGTACTGTACATCTAACAAAAAAAGGTCACGCATGCGCAGAGCGAAGCCTCCACGAAAGCGCAGAACGAGCTCTATCCAATCCAACTCTAGATTAGTCTAGATCTATATCTAACTCAAGATCTAATTCAAAGCTAATAGATCTACTTTATACTTTAACACATGAACATACAAAATAAAGTCTATTCATTTCATTGAAAGAACGTGTGTACTGCAAAATGCAGGCAAGACTTAATCATCTTTGAAGAATTGCTTGTACATTTTAAGATAAGAAACACATGACTGTAAATATAATGTCAAGGCTGTAGCAATGTCTTGTAGGATATATTTATGTTACCAAACCAGGTAAAGTAATGCATGCCAGCGATCGATTTAAGTTCTCTGACTCAGCCGGTTGCTTTACTTGGGTCTCAAATGTATGTCCACGTAGTTTGCATGTGATCTCCAGTCATGTTGGAAGCTACATACTGCCAGTTGCATGTGTTCTTCAACTATGTTGGAAGCTATATACTGCCAGTTGTATGTGTTGACATACATTTTAATAGTTCCATTCATGAGTCGCGTACTGTACATCTAACAAAAAAAGGTCACGCATGCGCAGAGCGAAGCCTCCACGAAAGCGCAGAACGAGCTCTATCCAATCCAACTCTAGATTAGTCTAGATCTATATCTAACTCAAGATCTAATTCAAAGCTAATAGATCTACTTTATACTTTAACACATGAACATACAAAATAAAGTCTATTCATTTCATTGAAAGAACGTGTGTACTGCAAAATGCAGGCAAGACTTAATCATCTTTGAAGAATTGCTTGTACATTTTAAGATAAGAAACACATGACTGTAAATATAATGTCAAGGCTGTAGCAATGTCTTGTAGGACAAGGCTAAATGGTCACTGAAAATGATTCCCCTTACCTTAACCATCTTAAATTTATGACGTCAAATATCTCGTTTAGCATTTTTGAAAAAAGCTTGTAGTGTTCAGCCCTACTCTGATCATCCAAAAGAGAAAATACACCTGGAGTTAATCGTTCTTCTCTTTTCTATGTTTAGTCAATCGAGACCAATCGTCATAGAAGGCTCGAACTATGTCAAACATTTTACGGTGTATCCGGCACTCCGGCCGCTTGGACTAGAATACATGGCCCAAGGCCGAGCACTACGGGAAACCCCTGCCATTTTTCTATGTTTTACCAAGCTAACTGTGCAGGACTCGCCATTAGTGTAACGGTCCCTTGAGGAACGGCGCATGGATTATCGACAGGGACGTGGAAGCTCTCTTTCAACTCCGCACCGTGCAATGGGAAAGCTCTCACATTCCCTTGGACACTCCCACAGGAGTTTTGTTTTGCTATTCATTTAGCCTAATCACTTCCTCTAGTGATTGTTTCCACCCGAGTGCCAGGTTGAGCCGGAATATCGTACTCGGGTGAGTTCAGGCCTACTAAAACGAATGGTCTAGCTAGAGTAGTTGAAGAAATGAAGATTTTAAATATCTAGTAGTACATAAATAAAGGAAGTGCAAAATAGCGCAGGATAATCACGTGACTAGGATTGCCTCATAGATTGCAGGGTATAGATTTAAATGTATGGTTCGGAGTGGACTGACGATACGATGTTCAAACATTTTACTAGACAGACAGACGGCCCTCAGCCGCTGGTAATGTCCGGCTAGTTACTTATACATACACAAATCCCAAGGATACTTATGGTTATTGGATCATCACATTTAACGTGAAAAAATTCCAAGATGCATTCACCATCGAACAATGTAGCAATAATGGTAATACCTGCACGCTGTAATTTTATGCATACATCTACAACTATTAAGCTAACAAAATAAAAAAATACTCAAAGAAAAAGAAAAGTTTGTATAATAAAATATCAATATACCGTAAATAACATACAATGTGTACCAGACTAGCTACTCAATAAGCAGAGGGAGTGAATAAATGTATATAAGCTTTCCAAGTAGGTCTGTAACTCTCAAGCTTCCTGAGTCGTCGTAATACAATGCTTGATTGTCATACAAAACAAACAAAACACATTGTTATAATTGAAAAAAAAAAAAGCATAAACTGATCTTTTCTTAAAGTACATTCACATTGTTCAACTCCTTTTTTTGTTGTTCCAAACCTTTGTCTTGGTGGAGCTTTTTATTGTTCTGGCCGATAATGTATTAAAAAAAATAAATTTGTTGATCAAATTTAGTTTGCTTCCCTTGACCTGAGGTAAAATTGAGGAAAAGCTTTTTAGTGTGTTTAGGAAAGCTTATTCTTTAAACTCCAGCCGTCTGTTTTAAGTCGTAGTGATGGTAAAAAAAAATATTTCTACCAATATTAGAGAGAAAGCTTAGTAATGACAGATTTATTCAAGATTTGTTTTTTCAGCAGCAAGCTACTGCCCCAAAGTAAAAATCAGATGTGGGGGAAAATAGAAGTACAAATTAAAAGTTTTTCTAAATAGTCTCTATTTATTTCTCTGGCTATCGACATTGCACTTATCAATATATAAGTGCGTTGTTTTCTTGACAAACTTGTGTTATTATCTAGTTACCATCTTTAGTGGAAGCCAAAAGAAAGCCTTTAATTTAATAATTTTGTGTGGTTTGTCTGTCCGTCCATCCGTCCGTAACATTTAGAAATGAAAAAACGAAAAGTGAATGAAAATCAGATATCATTATATTCTAAAGCTTTCATATCAGGCTGTTTTATTTTGCTATTTTTAGAGCGGTATAAATTAAAATGCAAACATGCCACAAGGCAAGTAAACAATAGAACTTGTAGATAGAGTCACATCAAGACAAATTTAGTCTGTATCAAAAGATTGAGAAATGTGTAACATAACTTCTTATCACAGATCAACGTTCTGAACATTCCACATTTCAATCTTCACTTCAACATGTTTGTATCACACCACAGGATATCGATCCCTCGATGACATTTTCTTAGTTCTTTATAGCACAGAACCAGCAGTTCTCAAAATATGTGATATGTGTGCCATTGAGTCTGGTAAATTAATACGAAGATAACTGAGCCAAAGAATATATATATATATTCTTGCCAGATATGACCCGCTGCCTGCGGGCCTTAGTTTGGGTATTACTGATCTAGCGGATTGAAGTTAGATCTATGTCAAACATGGAGAATGTTCCCTTCAATTTTTTTTTTTTATTTTGTCACGAAAATAAACGTAGAGTGTGAAAAAGGGTTGTTGCTATTTATGTATTTATTTGTCATCTATGCGTTCAGTCGATATCGTGATTTATGCCAAGTTTTATCAGAATTGGTCAATCGCGTTTGATTTTTATTCGGGACATGCATTCATACATACATACATACATACATACATACATACATACATACATACATACATACATACATACATACATACATACATACATACATACATACATACATACAAACATACAAACATACGCCTTACTTTTTGCTTCATGCAAGCAGAAAAGAAAAAGAAGAATCAGAAAACAAATGAATCTAAAAGTTTACTCGAGCTCTTTATCTCATTGTCTCTATGTGTATGGTCTAGGACAAGAACAGAACTTCAAATAAATGAAGGGAAAAAAAAAACATTGCACAATTTTTATACTTTTTAAACATTTCTAATTATCGATTTCTTTTTTTAGAGACTTGTATATATTTTTGATTGACCAGGTGAATATTAGTTGCTTAATATACCGCTCATTTTAATTAAAAAAAAATTTTTCATTAGATAAATTATACGAATCCTTTTGTTGACCTCAAAACATTCAGAGGTTGTTTCCTTTCGAAAGACTCATTTCTTAAAAAAAAATGAAATGGCAAGAAACTATGTGATCCATGAAATGTCGCTCGCTGTATGTACAGTTGTGTGCACCGTTTCAAAAGTGACATGTGGTTCATATAGGCAAGTGACAATAGGTTCACTACGCTCCGCTATACACATATAGTGAGACCAACAACCCGCTCCCCATTCAACCCTGAACTATTAAATACGTTTAGTTGACTTCTGACCTACAGATAATATACAAACCAAATCTAGCCTTCAAAAACTATTGACTTTTCTAGTACTATTTGTTTTCACCCATTTCTCTCTGTGACCTAAAATTAGGATAGGTCATAAGACCAGTGATTTCTGCTGTACTGGCAAGTTAGTCCAGTGGTACTCTGTGGTCCCAAATTATATTATCTAGGCTATTAATTATAACCTCTAGATATATAACTTACTAAGACATACAAGTAATAACTTTGAGATTTCATTACAACTAATACAGAGTTTATTAAGGAACAAAAGAAAAAGATCATTAAAAGAAAATGGACATAAGGGCCAACAAAGGCAAGTCAAATAATGAAGAAAAAAGCAAACTAGTAGGGCCGGTTCAGTTCAACTCAATCATAGAACTGCCATCACAGAGGCACAATAGTGTCTCAGCTCAAAACAAACAATGAATTACAATAATATAAAACAGGAATCAAAATAGTCCATGAGACACACAACTGTCTCTTCTCAAGACAAACAATGAATTACAATAATATAATACAGGAATCAAAATAGTCCATGAGACACACAACTGTCTCTTCTCAAGACAAAAGTTTGTCTTTTACATACTTTACGACCCAAATCTGGTCTTTAAAAAAAAACATGTACAGGAAAGGATAAGAGACTAAGTAGACATAATATTACATCAACCAACTTATGAACAACAAATAAATAAAGTCTAATTAGCTCGTTAGTGAAAGATACATTCCTATAAAGTGGCACACTCCTCTTGATTAACACAGTCAGAGCAGAACATCAAAACTATCATATAAACATTATGGAGATTTAGTTCACAATAATGTACATTGGTCAGCTCAAAGACTGAAGAGGAAGTGGCAATAGTACACAGTTAACAGGGACTTCAATCAAGTAATAAAGGGGACTAACTCTAATTAAAAAATAAGGTAGCCACCCTTATTGTCCCTCTTGTAACACTCTCAGTCTGTCTTGGCCTAATTGCCTGTCTGTCTGTCTCTCTGTCGTTTTTTATTGCGTTCCCTAACTCCATTATATATATATATGTCAGTTTCCAATTTTTTTACAAATTTTTTTTTGTCTTCGCGTTTTTTTTTTTACATTTTAAGTCTTGCGTAAATCAGAAAATTGGCTCCATTTCATTTCACTAATGAGCTGTCTGTGTCTAAAGCTCAAGTCAAACTTTTTGTTTAGTAAACTCTCTTCTTTAATAATTTTTTTATAGATTTTTATAGATTTTTCGGTCAAAAACATCTTTCGGTGAAAATTGTGTATAGTAAAAAATGTCAGGATTTGGAACTCTGTTTTAGATCTAAAAGTGTTGGTCAGACAGAACATTTCTGGGTCTTTCGTACATAACCCTCTCTTTTTATGAACTTGTGTTTGTTGTTGCTGTTTGTGAGAATAGAAACAAACAATGATAAAATGTAAAGGCTTCTCTTGGAGTCCTATAATAAGGGAAGATTGCAGTATTTCAGCTGAATACGCAGACCCAGCAGTGACCTATATATTTATGTTACCAAACCAGGTAAAGTAATGCATGCCAGCGATCGATTTAAGTTCTCTGACTCAGCCGGTTGCTTTACTTGGGTCTCAAATGTATGTCCACGTAGTTTGCATGTGATCTCCAGTCATGTTGGAAGCTACATACTGCCAGTTGCATGTGTTCTTCAACTATGTTGGAAGCTATATACTGCCAGTTGTATGTGTTGACATACATTTTAATAGTTCCATTCATGAGTCGCGTACTGTACATCTAACAAAAAAAGGTCACGCATGCGCAGAGCGAAGCCTCCACGAAAGCGCAGAACGAGCTCTATCCAATCCAACTCTAGATTAGTCTAGATCTATATCTAACTCAAGATCTAATTCAAAGCTAATAGATCTACTTTATACTTTAACACATGAACATACAAAATAAAGTCTATTCATTTCATTGAAAGAACGTGTGTACTGCAAAATGCAGGCAAGACTTAATCATCTTTGAAGAATTGCTTGTACATTTTAAGATAAGAAACACATGACTGTAAATATAATGTCAAGGCTGTAGCAATGTCTTGTAGGACAAGGCTAAATGGTCACTGAAAATGATTCCCCTTACCTTAACCATCTTAAATTTATGACGTCAAATATCTCGTTTAGCATTTTTGAAAAAAGCTTGTAGTGTTCAGCCCTACTCTGATCATCCAAAAGAGAAAATACACCTGGAGTTAATCGTTCTTCTCTTTTCTATGTTTAGTCAATCGAGACCAATCGTCATAGAAGGCTCGAACTATGTCAAACATTTTACGGTGTATCCGGCACTCCGGCCGCTTGGACTAGAATACATGGCCCAAGGCCGAGCACTACGGGAACCCCTGCCATTTTTCTATGTTTTACCAAGCTAACTGTGCAGGACTCGCCATTAGTGTAACGGTCCCTTGAGGAACGGCGCATGGATTATCGACAGGGACGTGGAAGCTCTCTTTCAACTCCGCACCGTGCAATGGGAAAGCTCTCACATTCCCTTGGACACTCCCACAGGAGTTTTTGTTTTGCTATTCATTTAGCCTAATCACTTCCTCTAGTGATTGTTTCCACCCGAGTGCCAGGTTGAGCCGGAATATCGTACTCGGGTGAGTTCAGGCCTACTAAAACGAATGGTCTAGCTAGAGTAGTTGAAGAAATGAAGATTTTAAATATCTAGTAGTACATAAATAAAGGAAGTGCAAAATAGCGCAGGATAATCACGTGACTAGTATTGCCTCATAGATTGCAGGGTATAGATTTAAATGTATGGTTCGGAGTGGACTGACGATACGATGTTCAAACATTTTACTAGACAGACAGACGGCCCTCAGGCCGCTGGTAATGTCCGGCTAGTTTACTTATACATACACAAATCCCAAGGATACTTATGGTTATTGGATCATCACATTTAACGTGAAAAAAATTCCAAGATGCATTCACCATCGAACAATGTAGCAATAATGGTAATACCTGCACGCTGTAATTTTATGCATACATCTACAACTATTAAGCTAACAAAATAAAAAAATACTCAAAGAAAAAGAAAAGTTTGTATAATAAAATATCAATATACCGTAAATAACATACAATGTGTACCAGACTAGCTACTCAATAAGCAGAGGGAGTGAATAAATGTATATAAGCTTTCCAAGTAGGTCTGTAACTCTCAAGCTTCCTGAGTCGTCGTAATACAATGCTTGATTGTCATACAAAACAAACAAAACACATTGTTATAATTGAAAAAAAAAAAAGCATAAACTGATCTTTTCTTAAAGTACATTCACATTGTTCAACTCCTTTTTTTGTTGTTCCAAACCTTTGTCTTGGTGGAGCTTTTTATTGTTCTGGCCGATAATGTATTAAAAAAAATAAATTTGTTGATCAAATTTAGTTTGCTTCCCTTGACCTGAGGTAAAATTGAGGAAAAGCTTTTTAGTGTGTTTAGGAAAGCTTATTCTTTAAACTCCAGCCGTCTGTTTTAAGTCGTAGTGATGGTAAAAAAAATATTTCTACCAATATTAGAGAGAAAGCTTAGTAATGACAGATTTATTCAAGATTTGTTTTTCAGCAGCAAGCTACTGCCCCAAAGTAAAAATCAGATGTGGGGGAAAATAGAAGTACAAATTAAAAGTTTTTCTAAATAGTCTCTATTTATTTCTCTGGCTATCGACATTGCACTTATCAATATATAAGTGCGTTGTTTTCTTGACAAACTTGTGTTATTATCTAGTTACCATCTTTAGTGGAAGCCAAAAGAAAGCCTTTAATTTAATAATTTTGTGTGGTTTGTCTGTCCGTCCATCCGTCCGTAACATTTAGAAATGAAAAACGAAAAGTGAATGAAAATCAGATATCATTATATTCTAAAGCTTTCATATCAGGCTGTTTTATTTTGCTATTTTTAGAGCGGTATAAATTAAAATGCAAACATGCCACAAGGCAAGTAAACAATAGAACTTGTAGATAGAGTCACATCAAGACAAATTTAGTCTGTATCAAAAGATTGAGAAATGTGTAACATAACTTCTTATCACAGATCAACGTTCTGAACATTCCACATTTCAATCTTCACTTCAACATGTTTGTATCACACCACAGGATATCGATCCCTCGATGACATTTTCTTAGTTCTTTATAGCACAGAACCAGCAGTTCTCAAAATATGTGATATGTGTGCCATTGAGTCTGGTAAATTAATACGAAGATAAACTGAGCCAAAGAATATATATATATATTCTTGCCAGATATGACCCGCTGCCTGCGGGCCTTAGTTTGGGTATTACTGATCTAGCGGATTGAAGTTAGATCTATGTCAAACATGGAGAATGTTCCCTTCAATTTTTTTTTTTATTTTGTCACGAAAATAAACGTAGAGTGTGAAAAAGGGTTGTTGCTATTTATGTATTTATTTGTCATCTATGCGTTCAGTCGATATCGTGATTTATGCCAAGTTTTATCAGAATTGGTCAATCGCGTTTGATTTTTATTCGGGACATGCATTCATACATACATACATACATACATACATACATACATACATACATACATACATACATACATACATACATACATACATACATACATACATACATACAAACATACAAACATACGCCTTACTTTTTGCTTCATGCAAGCAGAAAAGAAAAAGAAGAATCAGAAAACAAATGAATCTAAAAGTTTACTCGAGCTCTTTATCTCATTGTCTCTATGTGTATGGTCTAGGACAAGAACAGAACTTCAAATAAATGAAGGGAAAAAAAAAACATTGCACAATTTTTATACTTTTTAAACATTTCTAATTATCGATTTCTTTTTTTAGAGACTTGTATATATTTTGATTGACCAGGTGAATATTAGTTGCTTAATATACCGCTCATTTTAATTAAAAAAAAATTTTTTCATTAGATAAATTATACGAATCCTTTTGTTGACCTCAAAACATTCAGAGGTTGTTTCCTTTCGAAAGACTCATTTCTTAAAAAAAAATGAAATGGCAAGAAACTATGTGATCCATGAAATGTCGCTCGCTGTATGTACAGTTGTGTGCACCGTTTCAAAAGTGACATGTGGTTCATATAGGCAAGTGACAATAGGTTCACTACGCTCCGCTATACACATATAGTGAGACCAACAACCCGCTCCCCATTCAACCCTGAACTATTAAATACGTTTAGTTGACTTCTGACCTACAGATAATATACAAACCAAATCTAGCCTTCAAAAACTATTGACTTTTCTAGTACTATTTGTTTTCACCCATTTCTCTCTGTGACCTAAAATTAGGATAGGTCATAAGACCAGTGATTTCTGCTGTACTGGCAAGTTAGTCCAGTGGTACTCTGTGGTCCCAAATTATATTATCTAGGCTATTAATTATAACCTCTAGATATATAACTTACTAAGACATACAAGTAATAACTTTGAGATTTCATTACAACTAATACAGAGTTTATTAAGGAACAAAAGAAAAAGATCATTAAAAGAAAATGGACATAAGGGCCAACAAAGGCAAGTCAAATAATGAAGAAAAAAGCAAACTAGTAGGGCCGGTTCAGTTCAACTCAATCATAGAACTGCCATCACAGAGGCACAATAGTGTCTCAGCTCAAAACAAACAATGAATTACAATAATATAAAACAGGAATCAAAATAGTCCATGAGACACACAACTGTCTCTTCTCAAGACAAACAATGAATTACAATAATATAATACAGGAATCAAAATAGTCCATGAGACACACAACTGTCTCTTCTCAAGACAAAAGTTTGTCTTTTACATACTTTACGACCCAAATCTGGTCTTTAAAAAAAAAACATGTACAGGAAAGGATAAGAGACTAAGTAGACATAATATTTACATCAACCAACTTATGAACAACAAATAAATAAAGTCTAATTAGCTCGTTAGTGAAAGATACATTCCTATAAAGTGGCACACTCCTCTTGATTAACACAGTCAGAGCAGAACATCAAAACTATCATATAAACATTATGGAGATTTAGTTCACAATAATGTACATTGGTCAGCTCAAAGACCTGAAGAGGAAGTGGCAATAGTACACAGTTAACAGGGACTTCAATCAAGTAATAAAGGGGACTAACTCTAATTAAAAAATAAGGTAGCCACCCTTATTGTCCCCTCTTGTAACACTCTCAGTCTGTCTTGGCCTAATTGCCTGTCTGTCTGTCTCTCTGTCGTTTTTTATTGCGTTCCCTAACTCCATTATATATATATATGTCAGTTTCCAATTTTTTTACAAATTTTTTTTTGTCTTCGCGTTTTTTTTTTTTACATTTTAAGTCTTGCGTAAATCAGAAAATTGGCTCCATTTCATTTCACTAATGAGCTGTCTGTGTCTAAAGCTCAAGTCAAACTTTTTGTTTAGTAAACTCTCTTCTTTAATAATTTTTTATAGATTTTTCGGTCAAAAACATCTTTCGGTGAAAATTGTGTATAGTAAAAAATGTCAGGATTTGGAACTCTGTTTTAGATCTAAAAGTGTTGGTCAGACAGAACATTTCTGGGTCTTTCGTACATAACCCTCTCTTTTTATGAACTTGTGTTTGTTGTTGCTGTTTGTGAGAATAGAAACAAACAATGATAAAATGTAAAGGCTTCTCTTGGAGTCCTATAATAAGGGAAGATTGCAGTATTTCAGCTGAATACGCAGACCCAGCAGTGACCTATATATTTATGTTACCAAACCAGGTAAAGTAATGCATGCCAGCGATCGATTTAAGTTCTCTGACTCAGCCGGTTGCTTTACTTGGGTCTCAAATGTATGTCCACGTAGTTTGCATGTGATCTCCAGTCATGTTGGAAGCTACATACTGCCAGTTGCATGTGTTCTTCAACTATGTTGGAAGCTATATACTGCCAGTTGTATG